>OX637536.1:24868351-25140851 GCA_951800035.1 Linnaemya tessellans
GCCCATTTAAGCAAAAAAAATTTTGACCAATTTTTTAGGAAAGGCTAACCCCTTTGCTAAAATCAAATTTTTGGTTGAAACACAATTTACCCCAATTTTGCCCAAAAGGCGTTTATTTCTAATAACTGAGTATTGAAAGGAGTTTCAAATGCGAGAAGCTTCCGAAAAAGCTTAAGTCGCATGCATTTAAGCAAAAAAAATTTTTGACCAATTTTTTAGGAAAGGCTAACCCCTTTGCTAAAATCAAATTTTTGGTTGAAACACAATTTTACCCAATTTTGCCCAAAAGGCGTTTATTTCTAATAACTGAGTATTGAAAGGAGTTTCAAATGCGAAGAAGCTTCCGAAAAAGCTTAAGTCGCATGCATTTAAGCAAAAAAAATTTTTGACCAATTTTTTAGGAAAGGCTAACCCCTTTGCTAAAAATCAAATTTTTGGTTGAAACACAATTTTACCCCAATTTTGCCCAAAAGGCGTTTATTTCTAATAACTGAGTATTGAAAGGAGTTTCAAATGCGAAGAAGCTTCCGAAAAAGCTTAAGTCGCATGCATTTAAGCAAAAAAAATTTTTGACCAATTTTTAGGAAAGGCTAACCCCTTTGCTAAAATCAAATTTTTGGTTGAAACACAATTTTACCCAATTTTGCCCAAAAGGCGTTTATTTCTAATAACTGAGTATTGAAAGGAGTTTCAAAATGCGAAGAAGCTTCCGAAAAAGCTTAAGTCGCATGCATTTAAGCAAAAAAAATTTTTGACCAATTTTTTAGGAAAGGCTAACCCCTTTGCTAAAAATCAAATTTTTGGTTGAAACACAATTTTACCCAATTTTGCCCAAAGGCGTTTATTTCTAATAACTGAGTATTGAAAGGAGTTTCAAATGCGAAGAAGCTTCCGAAAAAGCTTAAGTCGCATGCATTTAAGCAAAAAAAAATTTTTGACCAATTTTTTAGGAAAGGCTAACCCCTTTGCTAAAAATCCAAATTTTTGGTTGAAACACAATTTTACCCAATTTTGCCCAAAAGGCGTTTATTTCTAATAACTGAGTATTGAAAGGAGTTTCAAATGCGAAGAAGCTTCCGAAAAAGCTTAAGTCGCATGCATTTAAGCAAAAAAATTTTTGACCAATTTTTTAGGAAAGGCTAACCCCTTTGCTAAAAATCAAATTTTTGGTTGAAACACAATTTTACCCAATTTTGCCCAAAAAGGCGTTTATTTCTAATAACTGAGTATTGAAAGGAGTTTCAAATGCGAAGAAGCTTCCGAAAAAGCTTAAGTCGCATGCATTTAAGCAAAAAAATTTTTGACCAATTTTTTAGGAAAGGCTAACCCCTTTGCTAAAATCAAATTTTTGGTTGAAACACAATTTTACCCAATTTTGCCCAAAAGGCGTTTATTTCTAATACTGAGTATTGAAAGGAGTTTCAAATGCGAAGAAGCTTCCGAAAAAGCTTAAGTCGCATGCATTTAAGCAAAAAAAATTTTTGACCAATTTTTAGGAAAGGCTAACCCCTTTGCTAAAAATCAAATTTTTGGTTGAAACACAATTTTACCCAATTTTGCCCAAAAGGCGTTTATTTCTAATAACTGAGTATTGAAAGGAGTTTCAAATGCGAAGAAGCTTCCGAAAAAGCTTAAGTCGCATGCATTTAAGCAAAAAAAATTTTTGACCAATTTTTTAGGAAAGGCTAACCCCTTTGCTAAAAATCAAATTTTTGGTTGAAACACAATTTTACCCAATTTTGCCCAAAAGGCGTTTATTTCTAATAACTGAGTATTGAAAGGAGTTTTCAAATGCGAAGAAGCTTCCGAAAAAGCTTAAGTCGCATGCATTTAAGCAAAAAAAATTTTTGACCAATTTTTTAGGAAAGGCTAACCCCTTTGCTAAAAATCAAATTTTTGGTTGAAACACAATTTTACCCAATTTTGCCCAAAAGGCGTTTATTTCTAATAACTGAGTATTGAAAGGAGTTTCAATTGCGAAGAAGCTTCCGAAAAAGCTTAAGTCGCATGCATTTAAGCAAAAAAAATTTTTGACCAATTTTTAGGAAAGGCTAACCCCTTTGCTAAAAATCAAATTTTTGGTTGAAACACAATTTTACCCAATTTTGCCCAAAAGGCGTTTATTTCTAATAACTGAGTATTGAAAGGAGTTTCAATTGCGAAGAAGCTTCCGAAAAAGCTTAAGTCGCATGCATTTAAGCAAAAAAAATTTTTGACCAATTTTTTAGGAAAGGCTAACCCCTTTGCTAAAATCAAATTTTTGGTTGAAAACACAATTTTACCCAATTTTGCCCAAAAGGCGTTTATTTCTAATAACTGAGTATTGAAAGGAGTTTCAAATGCGAAGAAGCTTCCGAAAAAGCTTAAGTCGCATGCATTTAAGCAAAAAAAATTTTTGACACAATTTTTTAGGAAAGGCTAACCCCTTTGCTAAAAATCAAATTTTTGGTTGAAACACAATTTTACCCAATTTTGCCCAAAAGGCGTTTATTTCTAATAACTGAGTATTGAAGGAGTTTCAAATGCGAAGAAGCTTCCGAAAAAGCTTAAGTCGCATGCATTTAAGCAAAAAAAATTTTTGACCAATTTTTAGGAAAGGCTAACCCCTTTGCTAAAAATCAAATTTTTTGGTTGAAACACAATTTTACCCAAATTTTGCCCAAAAGGCGTTATTTCTAATAACTGAGTATTGAAAGGAGTTTCAAATGCGAAGAAGCTTCCGAAAAAGCTTAAGTCGCATGCATTTAAGCAAAAAAAATTTTTGACCAATTTTTTAGGAAAGGCTAACCCCTTTGCTAAAAATCAAATTTTTGGTTGAAACACAATTTTACCCAATTTTGCCCAAAAGGCGTTTATTTCTAATAACTGAGTATTGAAAGGAGTTTCAAATGCGAAGAAGCTTCCGAAAAAGCTTAAGTCGCATGCATTTAAGCAAAAAAAATTTTTGACCAATTTTTAGGAAAGGCTAACCCTTTGCTAAAAATCAAATTTTTGGTTGAAACACAATTTTACCCAATTTTGCCCAAAAGGCGTTTATTTCTAATAACTGAGTATTGAAAGGAGTTTCAAATGCGAAGAAGCTTCCGAAAAAGCTTAAGTCGCATGCATTTAAGCAAAAAAAATTTTTGACCAATTTTTTAGGAAAGGCTAACCCCTTTGCTAAAAATCAAATTTTTGGTTGAAACACAATTTTACCCAATTTTGCCCAAAAGGCGTTTATTTCTAATAACTGAGTATTGAAAGGAGTTTCAAATGCGAAGAAGCTTCCGAAAAAGCTTAAGTCGCATGCATTTAAGCAAAAAAAATTTTTGACCAATTTTTTAGGAAAGGCTAACCCCTTTGCTAAAAATCAAATTTTTGGTTGAAACACAATTTTACCCATTTTGCCCAAAAGGCGTTTATTTCTAATAACTGAGTATTGAAAGGAGTTTCAAATGCGAAGAAGCTTCCGAAAAAGCTTAAGTCACATGCATTTAAGCAAAAAAATTTTTGACCAATTTTTTAGGAAAGGCTAACCCCTTTGCTAAAAATCAAATTTTTGGTTGAAACACAATTTTACCCAATTTTGCCCAAAAGGCGTTTATTTCTAATAACTGAGTATTGAAAGGAGTTTCAAATGCGAAGAAGCTTCCGAAAAAGCTTAAGTCGCATGCATTTAAGCAAAAAAAATTTTTGACCAATTTTTTAGGAAAGGCTAACCCCTTTGCTAAAAATCAAAATTTTGGTTGAAACACAATTTTACCCAATTTTTGCCCAAAAGGCGTTATTTCTAATAACTGAGTATTGAAAGGAGTTTCAAATGCGAAGAAGCTTCCGAAAAAGCTTAAGTCGCATGCATTTAAGCAAAAAAAATTTTTGACCAATTTTTTAGGAAAGGCTAACCCCCTTTGCTAAAAATCAAATTTTTGGTTGAAACACAATTTTACCCAATTTTGCCCAAAAGGCGTTTATTTCTAATAACTGAGGTATTGAAAGGAGTTTCAAATGCGAAGAAGCTTCCGAAAAAGCTTAAGTCGCATGCATTTAAGCAAAAAAAATTTTTGACCAATTTTTTAGGAAAGGCTAACCCCTTTGCTAAAAATCAAATTTTTGGTTGAAACACAATTTTACCCAATTTTGCCCAAAAGGCGTTTATTTCTAATAACTGAGTATTGAAAGGAGTTTCAAATGCGAAGAAGCTTCCGAAAAAGCTTAAGTCGCATGCATTTAAGCAAAAAAAATTTTTTGACCAATTTTTTAGGAAAGGCTAACCCCTTTGCTAAAAATCAAATTTTGGTTGAAACACAATTTTACCCAATTTTGCCCAAAAGGCGTTTATTTCTAATAACTGAGTATTGAAAGGAGTTTCAAATGCGAAGAAGCTTCCGAAAAAGCTTAAGTCACATGCATTTAAGCAAAAAAAATTTTGACCAATTTTTTAGGAAAGGCTAACCCCTTTGCTAAAAATCAAATTTTTGGTTGAAACACAATTTTACCCAATTTTGCCCAAAAGGCGTTTATTTCTAATAACTGAGTATTGAAAGGAGTTTCAAATGCGAAGAAGCTTCCGAAAAAGCTTAAGTCGCATGCATTTAAGCAAAAAAAATTTTTGACCAATTTTTTAGGAAAGGCTAACCCCTTTGCTAAAAATCAAATTTTTGGTTGAAACACAATTTTACCCAATTTTGCCCAAAAGGCGTTTATTTCTAATAACTGAGTATTGAAAGGAGTTTCAAATGCGAAGAAGCTTCCGAAAAAGCTTAAGTCACATGCATTTAAGCAAAAAAAATTTTTGACCAATTTTTTAGGAAAGGCTAACCCCTTTGCTAAAAATCAAATTTTTGGTTGAAACACAATTTTACCCAATTTTGCCCAAAAGGCGTTTATTTCTAATAACTGAGTATTGAAAGGAGTTTCAAATGCGAAGAAGCTTCCGAAAAAGCTTAAGTCGCATGCATTTAAGCAAAAAAAATTTTTGACCAATTTTTTAGGAAAGGCTAACCCCTTTGCTAAAAATCAAATTTTTGGTTGAAACACAATTTTACCCAATTTTGCCCAAAAGGCGTTTATTTCTAATAACTGAGTATTGAAAGGAGTTTCAAATGCGAAGAAGCTTCCGAAAAAGCTTAAGTCGCATGCATTTAAGCAAAAAAAATTTTTGACCAATTTTTTAGGAAAAATCAAATTTTTGGTTGAAACACAATTTTACCCAATTTTGCCCAAAAGGCGTTTATTTCTAATAACTGAGTATTGAAAGGAGTTTCAAATGCGAAGAAGCTTCCGAAAAAGCTTAAGTCGCATGCATTTAAGCAAAAAAAATTTTTGACCAATTTTTTAGGAAAAATCAAATTTTTGGTTGAAACACAATTTTACCCAATTTTGCCCAAAAGGCGTTTATTTCTAATAACTGAGTATTGAAAGGAGTTTCAAATGCGAAGAAGCTTCCGAAAAAGCTTAAGTCACATGCATTTAAGCAAAAAAAATTTTTGACCAATTTTTTAGGAAAGGCTAACCCCTTTGCTAAAAATCAAATTTTTGGTTGAAACACAATTTTACCCAATTTTGCCCAAAAGGCGTTTATTTCTAATAACTGAGTATTGAAAGGAGTTTCAAATGCGAAGAAGCTTCCGAAAAAGCTTAAGTCACATGCATTTAAGCAAAAAAAATTTTTGACCAATTTTTTAGGAAAGGCTAACCCCTTTGCTAAAAATCAAATTTTTGGTTGAAACACAATTTTACCCAATTTTGCCCAAAAGGCGTTTATTTCTAATAACTGAGTATTGAAAGGAGTTTCAAATGCGAAGAAGCTTCCGAAAAAGCTTAAGTCGCATGCATTTAAGCAAAAAAAATTTTTGACCAATTTTTTAGGAAAAATCAAATTTTTGGTTGAAACACAATTTTACCCAATTTTGCCCAAAAGGCGTTTATTTCTAATAACTGAGTATTGAAAGGAGTTTCAAATGCGAAGAAGCTTCCGAAAAAGCTTAAGTCGCATGCATTTAAGCAAAAAAAATTTTTGACCAATTTTTTAGGAAAGGCTAACCCCTTTGCTAAAAATCAAATTTTTGGTTGAAACACAATTTTACCCAATTTTGCCCAAAAGGCGTTTATTTCTAATAACTGAGTATTGAAAGGAGTTTCAAATCCGAAGAAGCTTCCGAAAAAGCTTAAGTCGCATGCATTTAAGCAAAAAAAATTTTTTACCAATTTTTTAGGAAAAATCAAATTTTTGGTTGAAACACAATTTTGCCCAAAAAGCGTTTATTTCTAATAAGTAAGTATTGAAAGGAGTTTCAAATGCGAAGAAGCTTCCGAAAAAGCTTAAGTCGCATGCATTTAAGCAAAAAAAATTTTTGACCAATTTTTTAGGAAAGGCTAACCCCTTTGCTAAAAATCAAATTTTTGGTTGAAACACAATTTTGCCCAAAAAGCGTTTATTTCTAATAAGTAAGTATTGAAAGGAGTTTCAAATGCGAAGAAGCTTCCGAAAAAGCTTAAGTCGCATGCATTTAAGCAAAAAAAATTTTTGACCAATTTTTTAGGAAAGGCTAACCCCTTTGCTAAAAATCAAATTTTTGGTTGAAACACAATTTTGCCCAAAAAGCGTTTATTGCTAATAAGTAAGTATTGAAAGGAGTTTCAAATGCGAAGAAGCTTCCGAAAAAGCTTAAGTCGCATGCATTTAAGCAAAAAAAATTTTTGACCAATTTTTTAGGAAAAATCAAATTTTTGGTTGAAACACAATTTTGCCCAAAAAGCGTTTATTTCTAATAAGTAAGTATTGAAAGGAGTTTCAAATGCGAAGAAGCTTCCGAAAAAGCTTAAGTCGCATGCATTTAAGCAAAAAAAATTTTTGACCAATTTTTTAGGAAAGGCTAACTAACCCCTTTGCTAAAAATCAAATTTTTGGTTGAAACACAATTTTGCCCAAAAAGCGTTTATTGCTAATAAGTAAGTATTGAAAGGAGTTTCAAATGCGAAGAAGCTTCCGAAAAAGCTTAAGTCGCATGCATTTAAGCAAAAAAAATTTTTGACCAATTTTTTAGGAAAAATCAAATTTTTGGTTGAAACACAATTTTGCCCAAAAAGCGTTTATTTCTAATAAGTAAGTATTGAAAGGAGTTTCAAATGCGAAGAAGCTTCCGAAAAAGCTTAAGTCGCATGCATTTAAGCAAAAAAAATTTTTGACCAATTTTTTAGGAAAGGCTAACCCCTTTGCTAAAAATCAAATTTTTGGTTGAAACACAATTTTGGCCAAAAAGCGTTTATTTCTAATAAGTAAGTATTGAAAGGAGTTTCAAATGCGAAGAAGCTTCCGAAAAAGCTTAAGTCGCATGCATTTAAGCAAAAAAAATTTTTGACCAATTTTTTAGGAAAGGCTAACCCCTTTGCTAAAAATCAAATTTTTGGTTGAAACACAATTTTACCCAAAAAGCGTTTATTTCTAATAAGTAAGTATTGAAAGGAGTTTCAAATGCGAAGAAGCTTCCGAAAAAGCTTAAGTCGCATGCATTTAAGCAAAAAAAATTTTTGACCAATTTTTTAGGAAAGGCTAACCCCTTTGCTAAAAATCAAATTTTTGGTTGAAACACAATTTTGCCCAAAAAGCGTTTATTTCTAATAAGTAAGTATTGAAAGGAGTTTCAAATGCGAAGAAGCTTCCGAAAAAGCTTAAGTCGCATGCATTTAAGCAAAAAAAATTTTTGACCAATTTTTTAGGAAAGGCTAACCCCTTTGCTAAAAATCAAATTTTTGGTTGAAACACAATTTTGGCCAAAAAGCGTTTATTTCTAATAAGTAAGTATTGAAAGGAGTTTCAAATGCGAAGAAGCTTCCGAAAAAGCTTAAGTCGCATGCATTTAAGCAAAAAAAATTTTTGACCAATTTTTTAGGAAAGGCTAACCCCTTTGCTAAAAATCAAATTTTTGGTTGAAACACAATTTTGCCCAAAAAGCGTTTATTTCTAATAAGTAAGTATTGAAAGGAGTTTCAAATGCGAAAAAGCTTCCGAAAAAGCTTAAGTCGCATGCATTTAAGCAAAAAAAATTTTTGACCAATTTTTTAGGAAAGGCCCCTTTGCTAAAAATCAAATTTTTGGTTGAAACACAATTTTGGCCAAAAAGCGTTTATTTCTAATAAGTAAGTATTGAAAGGAGTTTCAAATGCGAAGAAGCTTCCGAAAAAGCTTAAGTCGCATGCATTTAAGCAAAAAAAATTTTTGACCAATTTTTTAGGAAAGGCTAACCCCTTTGCTAAAAATCAAATTTTTGGTTGAAACACAATTTTGCCCAAAAAGCGTTTATTTCTAATAAGTAAGTATTGAAAGGAGTTTCAAATGCGAAAAAGCTTCCGAAAAAGCTTAAGTCGCATGCATTTAAGCAAAAAAAATTTTTGACCAATTTTTTAGGAAAGGCCCCTTTGCTAAAAATCAAATTTTTGGTTGAAACACAATTTTGGCCAAAAAGCGTTTATTTCTAATAAGTAAGTATTGAAAGGAGTTTCAAATGCGAAGAAGCTTCCGAAAAAGCTTAAGTCGCATGCATTTAAGCAAAAAAAATTTTTGACCAATTTTTTAGGAAAGGCTAACCCCTTTGCTAAAAATCAAATTTTTGGTTGAAACACAATTTTGCCCAAAAAGCGTTTATTTCTAATAAGTAAGTATTGAAAGGAGTTTCAAATGCGAAAAAGCTTCCGAAAAAGCTTAAGTCGCATGCATTTAAGCAAAAAAAATTTTTGACCAATTTTTTAGGAAAGGCCCCTTTGCTAAAAATCAAATTTTTGGTTGAAACACAATTTTGGCCAAAAAGCGTTTATTTCTAATAAGTAAGTATTGAAAGGAGTTTCAAATGCGAAGAAGCTTCCGAAAAAGCTTAAGTCGCATGCATTTAAGCAAAAAAAATTTTTGACCAATTTTTTAGGAAAGGCTAACCCCTTTGCTAAAAATCAAATTTTTGGTTGAAACACAATTTTGCCCAAAAAGCGTTTATTTCTAATAAGTAAGTATTGAAAGGAGTTTCAAATGCGAAAAAGCTTCCGAAAAAGCTTAAGTCGCATGCATTTAAGCAAAAAAAATTTTTGACCAATTTTTTAGGAAAGGCCCCTTTGCTAAAAATCAAATTTTTGGTTGAAACACAATTTTGCCCAAAAAGCGTTTATTTCTAATAAGTAAGTATTGAAAGGAGTTTCAAATGCGAAGAAGCTTCCGAAAAAGCTTAAGTCGCATGCATTTAAGCAAAAAAAATTTTTGACCAATTTTTTAGGAAAGGCTAACCCCTTTGCTAAAAATCAAATTTTTGGTTGAAACACAATTTTACCCAAAAAGCGTTTATTTCTAATAAGTAAGTATTGAAAGGAGTTTCAAATGCGAAGAAGCTTCCGAAAAAGCTTAAGTCGCATGCATTTAAGCAAAAAAAATTTTTGACCAATTTTTTAGGAAAGGCTAACCCCTTTGCTAAAAATCAAATTTTTGGTTGAAACACAATTTTGCCCAAAAAGCGTTTATTTCTAATAAGTAAGTATTGAAAGGAGTTTCAAATGCGAAGAAGCTTCCGAAAAAGCTTAAGTCGCATGCATTTAAGCAAAAAAAATTTTTGACCAATTTTTTAGGAAAGGCTAACCCCTTTGCTAAAAATCAAATTTTTGGTTGAAACACAATTTTGCCCAAAAAGCGTTTATTTCTAATAAGTAAGTATTGAAAGGAGTTTCAAATGCGAAGAAGCTTCCGAAAAAGCTTAAGTCGCATGCATTTAAGCAAAAAAAATTTTTTACCAATTTTTTAGGAAAGGCTAACCCCTTTGCTAAAAATCAAATTTTTGGTTGAAACACAATTTTACCCAAAAAGCGTTTATTTCTAATAAGTAAGTATTGAAAGGAGTTTCAAATGCGAAGAAGCTTCCGAAAAAGCTTAAGTCGCATGCATTTAAGCAAAAAAAATTTTTGACCAATTTTTTAGGAAAGGCTAACCCCTTTGCTAAAAATCAAATTTTTGGTTGAAACACAATTTTGCCCAAAAAGCGTTTATTTCTAATAAGTAAGTATTGAAAGGAGTTTCAAATGCGAAGAAGCTTCCGAAAAATTTCAAATCGCATGCATTTAAGAAAAAAAATTTTTTTGCCAATTTTTTAGGAAAGGGGTACCTCTTTGCAAAAAATCAATTTTTGGGTTTAAACTCAATTTTACTCCATTTTGTCGAAAAGGCGTTTATTTCTAATTAGTAAGTATTGAAAGGAGTTTCAAATGCGAAGAAGCTTCCGAAAAAGCTTAAGTCGCATGCATTTAAGCAAAAAAAATTTTTTACCAATTTTTTAGGAAAGGCTAACCCCTTTGCTAAAAATCCAATTTTTGGTTGAAACACAATTTTACCCAATTTTGCCCAAAAGGCGTTTATTTCTAATAACTGAGTATTGAAAGGAGTTTCAAATGCGAAGAAGCTTCCGAAAAAGCTTAAGTCGCATGCATTTAAGCAAAAAAAATTTTTGACCAATTTTTTAGGAAAGGCTAACCCCTTTGCTAAAAATCAAATTTTTGGTTGAAACACAATTTTACCCAATTTTGCCCAAAAAGCGTTTATTTCTAATAACTGAGTATTGAAAGGAGTTTCAAATGCGAAGAAGCTTCCGAAAAATTTCAAATCGCATGCATTTAAGAAAAAAAATATTTTTGCCAATTTTTTAGGAAAGGGGTACCTCTTTGCAAAAAATCAATTTTTGGGTTTAAACTCAATTTTACTCTATTTTGTCGAAAAGGCGTTTATTTCTAATAAGTAAGTATTGAAAGGAGTTTCAAATGCGAAGAAGCTTCCGAAAAAGCTTAAGTCGCATGCATTTAAGCAAAAAAAATTTTTTACCAATTTTTTAGGAAAGGCTAACCCCTTTGCTAAAAATCAAATTTTTGGTTGAAACACAATTTTACCCAATTTCGCCCAAAAGGCGTTTATTTCTAATAACTGAGTATTGAAAGGAGTTTCAAATGCGAAGAAGCTTCCGAAAAAGCTTAAGTCGCATGCATTTAAGCAAAAAAAATTTTTGACCAATTTTTTAGGAAAGGCGTTTATTTCTAATAACTGAGTATTGAAAGGAGTTTCAAATGCGAAGAAGCTTCCGAAAAAGCTTAAGTCGCATGCATTTAAGCAAAAAAAATTTTTGACCAATTTTTTAGGAAAGGCTAACCCCTTTGCTAAAAATCAAATTTTTGGTTGAAACACAATTTTACCCAATTTTGCCCAAAAGGCGTTTATTTCTATTAAGTAAGTATTGAAAGGAGTTCCAAATGCGAAGAAGCTTCCGAAAAAGCTTAAGTCGCATGCATTTAAGCAAAAAAAATTTTTGACCAATTTTTTAGGAAAGGCGTTTATTTCTAATAACTGAGTATTGAAAGGAGTTTCAAATGCGAAGAAGCTTCCGAAAAAGCTTAAGTCGCATGCATTTAAGCAAAAAAAATTTTTGACCAATTTTTTAGGAAAGGCTAACCCCTTTGCTAAAAATCAAATTTTTGGTTGAAACACAATTTTACCCAATTTTGCCCAAAAGGCGTTTATTTCTATTAAGTAAGTATTGAAAGGAGTTCCAAATGCGAAGAAGCTTCCGAAAAAGCTTAAGTCGCATGCATTTAAGCAAAAAAAATTTTTGACCAATATTTTAGGAAAGGCTAACCCCTTTGCTAAAAATCAAATTTTTGGTTGAAACACAATTTTACCCAATTTTGCCCAAAAGGCGTTTATTTCTAATAACTGAGTATTGAAAGGAGTTTCAAATGCGAAGAAGCTTCCGAAAAAGCTTAAGTCGCATGCATTTAAGAAAAAAAATATTTTTGCCAATTTTTTAGGAAAGGGGTACCTCTTTGCAAAAAATCAATTTTTGGGTTGAAACTCAATTTTACTCCATTTTGCCGAAAAGGCGTTTATTTCTAATAAGTAAGTATTGAAAGGAGTTTCAAATGCGAAGAAGCTTCCGAAAAAGCTTAAGTCGCATGCATTTAAGCAAAAAAAATTTTTGACCAATTTTTTAGGAAAGGCGTTTATTTCTAATAACTGAGTATTGAAAGGAGTTTCAAATGCGAAGAAGCTTCCGAAAAAGCTTAAGTCGCATGCATTTAAGCAAAAAAAATTTTTGACCAATTTTTTAGGAAAGGCTAACCCCTTTGCAAAAAATAAATTTTTGGGTTGAAACTCAATTTTACTCCATTTTGCCGAAAAGGCGTTTATTTCTAATAAGTAAGTATTGAAAGGAGTTTCAAATGCGAAGACGCTTCCGAAAAAGCTTAAGTCGCATGCATTTAAGCAAAAAAAATTTTTGACCAATATTTTAGGAAAGGCTAACCCCTTTGCTAAAAATTAAATTTTTGGTTGAAACACAATTTTACCCAATTTTGCCCAAAAGGCGTTTATTTCTAATAACTGAGTATTGAAAGGAGTTTCAAATGCGAAGAAGCTTCCGAAAAAGCTTAAGTCGCATGCATTTAAGCAAAAAAAATTTTTGACCAATTTTTTAGGAAAGGCTAACCCCTTTGCTAAAAATAAAATTTTTGGTTGAAACACAATTTTACCCAATTTTGCCCAAAAAGCGTTTATTTCTAATAAGTAAGTATTGAAAGGAGTTTCAAATGCGAAGAAGCTTCCGAAAAAGCTTAAGTCGCATGCATTTAAGCAAAAAAAATTTTTGACCAATTTTTTAGGAAAGGCTAACCCCTTTGCTAAAATTCAAATTTTTGGTTGAAACACAATTTTACCCAATTTTGCCCAAAAGGCGTTTATTTCTAATAAGTAAGTATTGAAAGGAGTTTCAAATGAGAAGAAGCTTCCGAAAAAGCTTAAGTCGCATGCATTTAAAAAAAAAATATTTTTGCCAATTTTTTAGGAAAGGGGTACCTCTTTGCAAAAAATAAATTTTTGGGTTGAAACTCAATTTTACTCCATTTTGCCGAAAAGGCGTTTATTTCTAATAAGTAAGTATTGAAAGGAGTTTCAAATGCGAAGACGCTTCCGAAAAAGCTTAAGTCGCATGCATTTAAGCAAAAAAAATTTTTGACCAATTTTTTAGGAAAGGCTAACCCCTTTGCTAAAAATCAAATTTTTGGTTGAAACACAATTTTACCCAATTTTGCCCAAAAGGCGTTTATTTCTAATAACTGAGTATTGAAAGGAGTTTCAAATGCGAAGAAGCTTCCGAAAAAGCTTAAGTCGCATGCATTTAAGCAAAAGAAATTTTTGAGCAATTTTTTAGGAAAGGCTAACCCTTTGCTAAAAATCAAATTTTTGGTTGAAACACAATTTTACCCAATTTTGCCCAAAAGGCGTTTATTTCTAATAACTGAGTATTGAAAGGAGTTTCAAATGCGAAGAAGCTTCCGAAAAAGCTTAAGTCGCAAGCATTTAAGCAAAAAAATTTTTTGACCAATTTTTTAGGAAAGGCTAACCCCTATGCTAAAAATCAAATTTTTGGTTGAAACACAATTTTGCCCAAAAGGCGTTTATTTGTAATAACTGAGTATTGAAAGGAGTTTCAAATGCGAAGAAGCTTCCGAAAAAGCTTAAGTCGCATGCATTTAAGCAAAAAAATTTTTTGACCAATTTTTTTTGCTAAAAATCAAATTTTTGGTTGAAACACAATTTTACCCAATTTTGCCCAAAAGGCGTTTATTTCTAATAACTGAGTATTGAAAGGAGTTTCAAATGCGAAGAAGCTTCCGAAAAAGCTTAAGTCGCATGCATTTAAGCAAAAAAAATTTTTGACCAATTTTTTAGGAAAGGCTAACCCCTTTGCTAAAAATCAAATTTTTGGTTGAAACACAATTTTACCCAATTTTGCCCAAAAGGCGTTTATTTCTAATAACTGAGTATTGAAAGGAGTTTCAAATGCGAAGAAGCTTCCGAAAAAGCTTAAGTCGCATGCATTTAAGCAAAAAAAATTTTTGACCAATTTTTTAGGAAAGGCTAACCCCTTTGCTAAAAATCAAATTTTTGGTTGAAACACAATTTTACCCAATTTTGCCCAAAAGGCGTTTATTTCTAATAACTGAGTATTGAAAGGAGTTTCAAATGCGAAGAAGCTTCCGAAAAAGCTTAAGTCGCATGCATTTAAGCAAAAAAAATTTTTGACCAATTTTTTTTTTGCTAAAAATCAAATTTTTGGTTGAAACACAATTTTACCCAATTTTGCCCAAAAGGAGTTTATTTCTAATAACTGAGTATTGAAAGGAGTTTCAAATGCGAAGAAGCTTCCGAAAAAGCTTAAGTCGCATGCATTTAAGCAAAAAAAATTTTTGACCAATTTTTTTTTTGCTAAAAATCAAATTTTTGGTTGAAACACAATTTTACCCAATTTTGCCCAAAAGGAGTTTATTTCTAATAACTGAGTATTGAAAGGAGTTTCAAATGCGAAGAAGCTTCCGAAAAAGCTTAAGTCGCATGCATTTAAGCAAAAAAAATTTTTGACCAATTTTTTTTTTGCTAAAAATCAAATTTTTGGTTGAAACACAATTTTACCCAATTTTGCCCAAAAGGAGTTTATTTCTAATAACTGAGTATTGAAAGGAATTTCAAATGCGAAGAAGCTTCCGAAAAAGCTTAAGTCGCATGCATTTAAGCAAAAAAATTTTTTGACCAATTTTTTTTGCTAAAAATCAAATTTTTGGTTGAAACACAATTTTACCCAATTTTGCCCAAAAGGCGTTTATTTCTAATAACTGAGTATTGAAAGGAGTTTCAAATGCGAAGAAGCTTCCGAAAAAGCTTAAGTCGCATGCATTTAAGCAAAAAAAATTTTTGACCAATTTTTTAGGAAAGGCTAACCCCTTTGCTAAAAATCAAATTTTTGGTTGAAACACAATTTTACCCAATTTTGCCCAAAAGGCGTTTATTTCTAATAACTGAGTATTGAAAGGAGTTTCAAATGCGAAGAAGCTTCCGAAAAAGCTTAAGTCGCATGCATTTAAGCAAAAAAAATTTTTGACCAATTTTTTTTTTGCTAAAAATCAAATTTTTGGTTGAAACACAATTTTACCCAATTTTGCCCAAAAGGCGTTTATTTCTAATAACTGAGTATTGAAAGGAGTTTCAAATGCGAAGAAGCTTCCGAAAAAGCTTAAGTCGCATGCATTTAAGCAAAAAAAATTTTTGACCAATTTTTTTGGAAAGGCTAACCCCTTTGCTAAAAATCAAATTTTTGGTTGAAACACAATTTTACCCAATTTTGCCCAAAAGGCGTTTATTTCTAATAACTGAGTATTGAAAGGAGTTTCAAATGCGAAGAAGCTTCCGAAAAAGCTTATGTCGCATGCATTTAAGCAAAAAAAATTTTTGACCCATTTTTTTTTTTGCTAAAAATCAAATTTTTGGTTGAAACACAATTTTACCCAATTTTGCCCAAAAGGAGTTTATTTCTAATAACTGAGTATTGAAAGGAGTTTCAAATGCGAAGAAGCTTCCGAAAAAGCTTAAGTCGCATGCATTTAAGCAAAAAAATTTTTTGACCAATTTTTTTTTGCTAAAAATCAAATTTTTGGTTGAAACACAATTTTACCCAATTTTGCCCAAAAGGCGTTTATTTCTAATAACTGAGTATTGAAAGGAGTTTCAAATGCGAAGAAGCTTCCGAAAAAGCTTAAGTCGCATGCATTTAAGCAAAAAAAATTTTTGACCAATTTTTTAGGAAAGGCTAACCCCTTTGCTAAAAATCAAATTTTTGGTTGAAACACAATTTTACCCAATTTTGCCCAAAAGGCGTTTATTTCTAATAACTGAGTATTGAAAGGAGTTTCAAATGCGAAGAAGCTTCCGAAAAAGCTTAAGTCGCATGCATTTAAGCAAAAAAAATTTTTGACCAATTTTTTTTTTGCTAAAAATCAAATTTTTGGTTGAAACACAATTTTACCCAATTTTGCCCAAAAGGCGTTTATTTCTAATAACTGAGTATTGAAAGGAGTTTCAAATGCGAAGAAGCTTCCGAAAAAGCTTAAGTCGCATGCATTTAAGCAAAAAAAATTTTTGACCAATTTTTTTGGAAAGGCTAACCCCTTTGCTAAAAATCAAATTTTTGGTTGAAACACAATTTTACCCAATTTTGCCCAAAAGGCGTTTATTTCTAATAACTGAGTATTGAAAGGAGTTTCAAATGCGAAGAAGCTTCCGAAAAAGCTTATGTCGCATGCATTTAAGCAAAAAAAATTTTTGACCCATTTTTTTTTTTGCTAAAAATCAAATTTTTGGTTGAAACACAATTTTACCCAATTTTGCCCAAAAGGAGTTTATTTCTAATAACTGAGTATTGAAAGGAGTTTCAAATGCGAAGAAGCTTCCGAAAAAGCTTAAGTCGCATGCATTTAAGCAAAAAAATTTTTTGACCAATTTTTTTTTGCTAAAAATCAAATTTTTGGTTGAAACACAATTTTACCCAATTTTGCCCAAAAGGCGTTTATTTCTAATAACTGAGTATTGAAAGGAGTTTCAAATGCGAAGAAGCTTCCGAAAAAGCTTAAGTCGCATGCATTTAAGCAAAAAAAATTTTTGACTAATTTTTTAGGAAAGGCTAACCCCTTTGCTAAAAATCAAATTTTTGGTTGAAACACAATTTTACCCAATTTTGCCCAAAAGGCGTTTATTTCTAATAACTGAGTATTGAAAGGAGTTTCAAATGCGAAGAAGCTTCCGAAAAAGCTTAAGTCGCATGCATTTAAGCAAAAAAAATTTTTGACCAATTTTTTTTTTGCTAAAAATCAAATTTTTGGTTGAAACACAATTTTACCCAATTTTGCCCAAAAGGAGTTTATTTCTAATAACTGAGTATTGAAAGGAGTTTCAAATGCGAAGAAGCTTCCGAAAAAGCTTAAGTCGCATGCATTTAAGCAAAAAAAATTTTTGACCAATTTTTTAGGAAAGGCTAACCCCTTTGCTAAAAATCAAATTTTTGGTTGAAACACAATTTTACCCAATTTTGCCCAAAAGGCGTTTATTTCTAATAACTGAGTATTGAAAGGAGTTTCAAATGCGAAGAAGCTTCCGAAAAAGCTTAAGTCGCATGCATTTAAGCAAAAAAAATTTTTGACCAATTTTTTAGGAAAGGCTAACCCCTTTGCTAAAAATCAAATTTTTGGTTGAAACACAATTTTACCCAATTTTGCCCAAAAGGCGTTTATTTCTAATAACTGAGTATTGAAAGGAGTTTCAAATGCGAAGAAGCTTCCGAAAAAGCTTAAGTCGCATGCATTTAAGCAAAAAAAATTTTTGACCAATTTTTTAGGAAAGGCTAACCCCTTTGCTAAAAATCAAATTTTTGGTTGAAACACAATTTTACCCAATTTTGCCCAAAAGGCGTTTATTTCTAATAACTGAGTATTGAAAGGAGTTTCAAATGCGAAGAAGCTTCCGAAAAAGCCTAAGTCGCATGCATTTAAGCAAAAAAAATTTTTGACCAATTTTTTAGGAAAGGCTAACCCCTTTGCTAAAAATCAAATTTTTGGTTGAAACACAATTTTACCCAATTTTGCCCAAAAGGCGTTTATTTCTAATAACTGAGTATTGAAAGGAGTTTCAAATGCGAAGAAGCTTCCGAAAAAGCTTAAGTCGCATGCATTTAAGCAAAAGAAATTTTTGAGCAATTTTTTAGGAATGGCTTTGCTAAAAATCAAATTTTTGGTTGAAACACAATTTTACCCAATTTTGTCCAAAAGGCGTTTATTTCTAATAACTGAGTATTGAAAGGAGTTTCAAATGAGAAGAAGCTTCCGAAAAAGCTTAAGTCGCATGCATTTAAGCAAAAAAAATTTTTTACCAATTTTTTAGGAAAGGCTAACCCCTTTGCTAAAAATCAAATTTTTGGTTGAAACACAATTTTACCCAATTTTGCCCAAAAGGCGTTTATTTCTACTAACTGAGTATTGAAAGG
This sequence comes from Linnaemya tessellans, assembly GCA_951800035.1. Lineage (NCBI taxonomy): Eukaryota > Metazoa > Arthropoda > Insecta > Diptera > Tachinidae > Linnaemya > Linnaemya tessellans. The sequence continues at coordinate 24,886,210 of OX637536.1, forward strand.
AGTTTCAAATGAGAAGAAGCTTCCGAAAAAGCTTAAGTCGCATGCATTTAAGCAAAAAAAAATTTTTACCAATTTTTTAGGAAAGGCTAACCCCTTTGCTAAAAATCAAATTTTTGGTTGAAACACAATTTTACCCAATTTTGCCCAAAAGGAGTTTATTTCTAATAACTGAGTATTGAAAGGAGTTTCAAATGCGAAGAAGCTTCCGAAAAAGCTTAAGTCGCATGCATTTAAGCAAAAAAAAATTTTGACCAATTTTTTAGGAAAGGCTAACCCCTTTGCTAAAAATCAAATTTTTGGTTGAAACACAATTTTACCCAATTTTGCCCAAAAGGCGTTTATTTCTAATAACTGAGTATTGAAAGGAGTTTCAAATGCGAAGAAGCTTCCGAAAAAGCTTAAGTCGCATGCATTTAAGCAAAAAAAATTTTTGACCAATTTTTTAGGAAAAATCAAATATTTGGTTGAAACACAATTTTACCCAATTTTGCCCAAAAGGCGTTTATTTCTAATAACTGAGTATTGAAAGGAGTTTCAAATGCGAAGAAGCTTCCGAAAAAGCTTAAGTCGCATGCATTTAAGCAAAAGAAGTTTTTGAGCAATTTTTTAGGAATGGCTTTGCTAAAAATCAAATTTTTGGTTTAAACACAATTTTACCCAATTTTGCCCAAAAGGCGTTTATTTCTAATAACTGAGTATTGAAAGGAGTTTCAAATGAGAAGAAGCTTCCGAAAAAGCTTAAGTCGAATGCATTTAAGCAAAAAAAATTTTTTACCAATTTTTTAGGAAAGGCTAACCCCTTTGCTAAAAATCAAATTTTTGGTTGAAACACAATTTTACCCAATTTTGCCCAAAAGGCGTTTATTTCTAATAACTGAGTATTGAAAGGAGTTTCAAATGAGAAGAAGCTTCCGAAAAAGCTTAAGTCGCATGCATTTAAGCAAAAAAAAATTTTTACCAATTTTTTAGGAAAGGCTAACCCCTTTGCTAAAAATCAAATTTTTGGTTGAAACACAATTTTACCCAATTTTGCCCAAAAGGAGTTTATTTCTAATAACTGAGTATTGAAAAGAGTTTCAAATGCGAAGAAGCTTCCGAAAAAGCTTAAGTCGCATGCATTTAAGCAAAAAAAATTTTTGACCAATTTTTTAGGAAAAATCAAATATTTGGTTGAAACACAATTTTACCCAATTTTGCCCAAAAGGCGTTTATTTCTAATAACTGAGTATTGAAAGGAGTTTCAAATGCGAAGAAGCTTCCGAAAAAGCTTAAGTCGCATGCATTTAAGCAAAAGAAATTTTTGAGCAATTTTTTAGGAATGGCTTTGCTAAAAATCAAATTTTTGGTTGAAACACAATTTTACCCAATTTTGCCCAAAAGGCGTTTATTTCTAATAACTGAGTATTGAAAGGAGTTTCAAATGCAAAGAAGCTTCCGAAAAAGCTTAAGTCGCATGCATTTAAGCAAAAAAAATTTTTGACCAATTTTTTAGGAAAGGCTAACCCCTTTGCTAAAAATCAAATTTTTGGTTGAAACACAATTTTACCCAATTTTGCCCAAAAGGCGTTTATTTCTAATAACTGAGTATTGAAAGGAGTTTCAAATGAGAAGAAGCTTCCGAAAAAGCTTAAGTCGCATGCATTTAAGCAAAAAAAAATTTTTACCAATTTTTTAGGAAAAATCAAATTTTTGGTTGAAACACAATTTTACCCAATTTTGCCCAAAAGGCGTTTATTTCTAATAACTGAGTATTGAAAGGAGTTTCAAATGCGAAGAATCTTCCGAAAAAGCTTAAGTCGCATGCATTTAAGCAAAAAAAATTTTTGACCAATTTTTTAGGAAAAATCAAATTTTTGGTTGAAACACAATTTTACCCAATTTTGCCCAAAAGGCGTTTATTTCTAATAACTGAGTATTGAAAGGAGTTTCAAATGCGAAGAAGCTTCCGAAAAAGCTTAAGTCGCATGCATTTAAGCAAAAAAAATTTTTGACCAATTTTTTAGGAAAAATCAAATTTTTGGTTGAAACACAATTTTACCCAATTTTGCCCAAAAGGCGTTTATTTCTAATAACTGAGTATTGAAAGGAGTTTCAAATGCGAAGAAGCTTCCGAAAAAGCTTAAGTCGCATGCATTTAAGCAAAAAAAATTTTTGACCAATTTTTTAGGAAAAATCAAATTTTTGGTTGAAACACAATTTTACCCAATTTTGCCCAAAAGGCGTTTATTTCTAATAACTGAGTATTGAAAGGAGTTTCAAATGCGAAGAAGCTTCCGAAAAAGCTTAAGTCGCATGCATTTAAGCAAAAAAAATTTTTGACCAATTTTTTAGGAAAAATCAAATTTTTGGTTGAAACACAATTTTACCCAATTTTGCCCAAAAGGCGTTTATTTCTAATAACTGAGTATTGAAAGGAGTTTCAAATGCGAAGAAGCTTCCGAAAAAGCTTAAGTCGCATGCATTTAAGCAAAAAAAATTTTTGACCAATTTTTTAGGAAAAATCAAATTTTTGGTTGAAACACAATTTTACCCAATTTTGCCCAAAAGGCGTTTATTTCTAATAACTGAGTATTGAAAGGAGTTTCAAATGCGAAGAAGCTTCCGAAAAAGCTTAAGTCGCATGCATTTAAGCAAAAAAAATTTTTGACCAATTTTTTAGGAAAGGCTAACCCCTTTGCTAAAAATCAAATTTTTGGTTGAAACACAATTTTACCCAATTTTGCCCAAAAGGCGTTTATTTCTAATAACTGAGTATTGAAAGGAGTTTCAAATGCGAAGAAGCTTCCGAAAAAGCTTAAGTCGCATGCATTTAAGCAAAAAAAAATTTTGACCAATTTTTTAGGAAAGGCTAACCCCTTTGCTAAAAATCAAATTTTTGGTTGAAACACAATTTTACCCAATTTTGCCCAAAAGGCGTTTATTTCTAATAACTGAGTATTGAAAGGAGTTTCAAATGCGAAGAAGCTTCCGAAAAAGCTTAAGTCGCATGCATTTAAGCAAAAAAAATTTTTGACCAATTTTTTAGGAAAGGCTAACCCCTTTGCTAAAAATCAAATTTTTGGTTGAAACACAATTTTACCCAATTTTGCCCAAAAGGCGTTTATTTCTAATAACTGAGTATTGAAAGGAGTTTCAAATGCGAAGAAGCTTCCGAAAAAGCTTAAGTCGCATGCATTTAAGCAAAAAAAATTTTTGACCAATTTTTTAGGAAAAATCAAATTTTTGGTTGAAACACAATTTTACCCAATTTTGCCCAAAAGGCGTTTATTTCTAATAACTGAGTATTGAAAGGAGTTTCAAATGCGAAGAAGCTTCCGAAAAAGCTTAAGTCGCATGCATTTAAGCAAAAAAAATTTTTGACCAATTTTTTAGGAAAAATCAAATTTTTGGTTGAAACACAATTTTACCCAATTTTGCCCAAAAGGCGTTTATTTCTAATAACTGAGTATTGAAAGGAGTTTCAAATGAGAAGAAGCTTCCGAAAAAGCTTAAGTCGCATGCATTTAAGCAAAAAAAATTTTTGACCAATTTTTTAGGAAAGGCTAACCCCTTTGCTAAAAATCAAATTTTTGGTTGAAACACAATTTTACCCAATTTTGCCCAAAAGGCGTTTATTTCTAATAACTGAGTATTGAAAGGAGTTTCAAATGCGAAGAAGCTTCCGAAAAAGCTTAAGTCGCATGCATTTAAGCAAACAAAATTTTTGACCAATTTTTTAGGAAAGGCTAACCCCTTTGCTAAAAATCAAATTTTTGGTTGAAACACAATTTTACCCAATTTTGCCCAAAAGGCGTTTATTTCTAATAACTGAGTATTGAAAGGAGTTTCAAATGAGAAGAAGCTTCCGAAAAAGCTTAAGTCGCATGCATTTAAGCAAAAAAAATTTTTGACCAATTTTTTAGGAAAGGCTAACCCCTTTGCTAAAAATCAAATTTTTGGTTGAAACACAATTTTACCCAATTTTGCCCAAAAGGCGTTTATTTCTAATAACTGAGTATTGAAAGGAGTTTCAAATGAGAAGAAGCTTCCGAAAAAGCTTAAGTCGCATGCATTTAAGCAAAAAAAATTTTTGACCAATTTTTTAGGAAAGGCTAACCCCTTTGCTAAAAATCAAATTTTTGGTTGAAACACAATTTTACCCAATTTTGCCCAAAAGGCGTTTATTTCTAATAACTGAGTATTGAAAGGAGTTTCAAATGAGAAGAAGCTTCCGAAAAAGCTTAAGTCGCATGCATTTAAGCAAAAAAAATTTTTGACCAATTTTTTAGGAAAGGCTAACCCCTTTGCTAAAAATCAAATTTTTGGTTGAAACACAATTTTACCCAATTTTGCCCAAAAGGCGTTTATTTCTAATAACTGAGTATTGAAAGGAGTTTCAAATGAGAAGAAGCTTCCGAAAAAGCTTAAGTCGCATGCATTTAAGCAAAAAAAATTTTTGACCAATTTTTTAGGAAAGGCTAACCCCTTTGCTAAAAATCAAATTTTTGGTTGAAACACAATTTTACCCAATTTTGCCCAAAAGGCGTTTATTTCTAATAACTGAGTATTGAAAGGAGTTTCAAATGCGAAGAAGCTTCCGAAAAAGCTTAAGTCGCATGCATTTAAGCAAAAAAAATTTTTGACCAATTTTTTAGGAAAGGCTAAAAATCAAATTTTTGGTTGAAACACAATTTTACCCAATTTTGCCCAAAAGGCGTTTATTTCTAATAACTGAGTATTGAAAGGAGTTTCAAATGCGAAGAAGCTTCCGAAAAATATCAAATCGCATGCTTTTAAGAAAAAAAAATTTTTGCCAATTTTTTAGGAAAGGCTTACTTACCCCTTTGCTAAAAATCAATTTTTTGGTTGAAACACAATTTTACCCAATTTTGCCCAAAAGGCGTTTATTTCTAATAACTGAGTATTGAAAGGAGTTTCAAATGAGAAGAAGCTTCCGAAAAAGCTTAAGTCGCATGCATTTAAGCAAAAAAAATTTTTGACCAATTTTTTAGGAAAGGCTAACCCCTTTGCTAAAAATCAAATTTTTGGTTGAAACACAATTTTACCCAATTTTGCCCAAAAGGCGTTTATTTCTAATAACTGAGTATTGAAAGGAGTTTCAAATGAGAAGAAGCTTCCGAAAAAGCTTAAGTCGCATGCATTTAAGCAAAAAAAATTTTTGACCAATTTTTTAGGAAAGGCTAACCCCTTTGCTAAAAATCAAATTTTTGGTTGAAACACAATTTTACCCAATTTTGCCCAAAAGGCGTTTATTTCTAATAACTGAGTATTGAAAGGAGTTTCAAATGAGAAGAAGCTTCCGAAAAAGCTTAAGTCGCATGCATTTAAGCAAAAAAAATTTTTGACCAATTTTTTAGGAAAGGCTAAAAATCAAATTTTTGGTTGAAACACAATTTTACCCAATTTTGCCCAAAAGGCGTTTATTTCTAATAACTGAGTATTGAAAGGAGTTTCAAATGCGAAGAAGCTTCCGAAAAATATCAAATCGCATGCTTTTAAGAAAAAAAAATTTTTGCCAATTTTTTAGGAAAGGCTTACTTACCCCTTTGCTAAAAATCAATTTTTTGGTTGAAACACAATTTTACCCAATTTTGCCCAAAAGGCGTTTATTTCTAATAACTGAGTATTGAAAGGAGTTTCAAATGAGAAGAAGCTTCCGAAAAAGCTTAAGTCGCATGCATTTAAGCAAAAAAAATTTTTGACCAATTTTTTAGGAAAGGCTAAAAATCAAATTTTTGGTTGAAACACAATTTTACCCAATTTTGCCCAAAAGGCGTTTATTTCTAATAACTGAGTATTGAAAGGAGTTTCAAATGCGAAGAAGCTTCCGAAAAATATCAAATCGCATGCTTTTAAGAAAAAAAAATTTTTGCCAATTTTTTAGGAAAGGCTTACTTACCCCTTTGCTAAAAATCAATTTTTTGGTTGAAACACAATTTTACCCAATTTTGCCCAAAAGGCGTTTATTTCTAATAACTGAGTATTGAAAGGAGTTTCAAATGAGAAGAAGCTTCCGAAAAAGCTTAAGTCGCATGCATTTAAGCAAAAAAAATTTTTGACCAATTTTTTAGGAAAGGCTAACCCCTTTGCTAAAAATCAAATTTTTGGTTGAAACACAATTTTACCCAATTTTGCCCAAAAGGCGTTTATTTCTAATAACTGAGTATTGAAAGGAGTTTCAAATGAGAAGAAGCTTCCGAAAAAGCTTAAGTCGCATGCATTTAAGCAAAAAAAATTTTTGACCAATTTTTTAGGAAAGGCTAACCCCTTTGCTAAAAATCAAATTTTTGGTTGAAACACAATTTTACCCAATTTTGCCCAAAAGGCGTTTATTTCTAATAACTGAGTATTGAAAGGAGTTTCAAATGAGAAGAAGCTTCCGAAAAAGCTTAAGTCGCATGCATTTAAGCAAAAAAAATTTTTGACCAATTTTTTAGGAAAGGCTAACCCCTTTGCTAAAAATCAAATTTTTGGTTGAAACACAATTTTACCCAATTTTGCCCAAAAGGCGTTTATTTCTAATAACTGAGTATTGAAAGGAGTTTCAAATGCGAAGAAGCTTCCGAAAAAGCTTAAGTCGCATGCATTTAAGCAAAAAAAATTTTTGACCAATTTTTTAGGAAAGGCTAAAAATCAAATTTTTGGTTGAAACACAATTTTACCCAATTTTGCCCAAAAGGCGTTTATTTCTAATAACTGAGTATTGAAAGGAGTTTCAAATGCGAAGAAGCTTCCGAAAAATATCAAATCGCATGCTTTTAAGAAAAAAAAATTTTTGCCAATTTTTTAGGAAAGGCTTACTTACCCCTTTGCTAAAAATCAATTTTTTGGTTGAAACACAATTTTACCCAATTTTGCCCAAAAGGCGTTTATTTCTAATAACTGAGTATTGAAAGGAGTTTCAAATGCGAAGAAGCTTCCGAAAAATCTCAAATCGCATGCATTTAAGAAAAAAACATTTTTTGCCAATTTTTTAGGAAAGGCTTACTTACCCCTTTGCTAAAAATCAATTTTTTGGTTGAAACACAATTTTGCCTAAAAGGCGTTTATTTCTAATAAGCAAGTATACGTATGTTTTGGGTAAAATTGGCTTACAACCAAAAAATGGCAAGGCAACAGTTTCAATGAAAGAACCTTTCCTACACACCTTTGCAAATGAAATTCAAATGTATTTATATGTTTTTTTTTTGATTTAGAATGAAATAAGTTTTAATATTTTTATTTTACTCATTCCACAATAAATTTTATGTAATATTCATAAATTTTTTTGTTGTAAATTAGTTGTGTATGTTCATGTTAAGTAATATGTTTGTGTGAGGTCATGTACGAGTATATCTAACTTACGACTTTGTTAATCTAATAAAAAAAGTTTTTTGTTATATTTTATTTAATGTTATTATTTTGGAAAATGTGACACCGAAATCTTTTTAAAATTAAATTATTTCATATAAATGTATTTAGTTTGTGTGGTTGAAGTGTCAGTATTATTTTTGTGTGTAAGTAAGATTTCAAGTATGTGTTTTTTTATTAATATTTTGTCTGAAAAGGATGTTTCTTAATTTTTGTTTAACTGTAATAAAAAAAAAACGAAGAATAAAATAAAAGAAGTTGAAAACAAAAGTACAAAAATATTTACAATATATGTTTTTAACATAGAAACATACAATTACATGTACATACAGAAGTATTACAATTTATACTAGAAACGAAACTTACAACAATATTTGCCATAATTCAACAACAAAACAAAATATATTGAGGACATAATATACATGTTGTACATGTATATTATACGACTAATTCTACAAAAAGAAAGTGAAAGTATTTGATTTTTGTTTGTTTTTCTTTCCTTTAAGTTTGCAGCCAAGCAGCCAACCCCCTGCCACCAGCTTTTCTCTTAACAAAAATATTGTGTGGAGCTATTTGAGTGTAACGCTCAAGCAGAAAACTTGTAAACTTTTGCGAAAGTTATTTGAGGTCAGGAGAAATAGCAGCAGTAAATAAATAACTTTTATTGCAAAACTGCAAACCCTAATGGGATTATTTTCAATTAACAAAAGAGCAAATAATGAGCAGTTGTGTGAGACTTAATGCAAAATCAATATCGTGGGTAAATAATAAATAGAACATTTTTCAAGCTTCCGATAATGTTAGAGTGTATAGAATTTGCTGCAACAGTTTTGTGCTAAAAATGCAATAGTTGCCAGTTTAAATTGCAGAGAAGATGTCTAAAAATGAGATACTGGCTGAATTCCTAAACATCAATATGCATTGCAGTGATGCAACGTCTCATGTGTTTTGTTTTTGTAACTAATGTAACTTGGCATCACTGCAATGCATATTGATGTTTAGGAATTCAGCCACAGTTACAATTGTGTGCACTAACAAAAAAAAAAAAAAAATTAAAAAAAATTGGTTTTACCCCGTTTTAAAAAAATCGAGTATTGCTTTCCTGGCCACTACCGAGAAGCCGTCACTATACCTGTGTCTGTGTGTGTATGAGTGTGTAAGTATAGCTTTTGCTAAAAATAAATCTAAGCAAACTGTGGCTTGGAACCTCATCGAACCGATATATATTCGGATGTATCGAAAAAACTGAAAAAATGTATTTTTCAAAAGTGTTTATTTATGGAATAAATTTGAAATGGCTTTGCCGATTGATTTCAAAAACTAAGCAGTTCTTCCAAAAACAAAAAACAAAACTACGTAAAAATCTACTGCTAACGGGTCAAAATCGATTCACGTGTTCGTGAGATATCGTGAATTAAAATTTCGAAAAAAGTGAATTTTTCAAAACAATCCGAAATTATATATGTGATTAATTAGTGTTCTCGATTCTGGTATAGGTATCAATCAGTGCTGGCCACGATGGAATCGGCTGAGCCATTCGAAAGTTATTGCAGTTTTAAAATAAGGGATGGCCTTTAAGGTCAACCGTTTTCCATTTTTTTTTTTTGCAAATATTTAAAGAATTCAAATACTCGATTTCTAGTAAATACAATGTTAAAATTATCAATTTCATCTTTTTTAACAGCAGTATTCACAAAAAATAAAGCAGACTTGATCAACACTTTAAAATAAATTTTCTATGAAATTTTTACTTTAAAGCACACTTGAAGTACACATTAATTTTTGTGAATACAGTATTAAATCTTTGTTGCTTTGCTTGACTTCCGCCTCGGATCAAACATATTTCTAGTGAAAACTGGCAATTTCAAAATAATATAATTTTTATATGCGAATAAAAAAATATGAAAAACGAACATCTCTTTTATGCAAATATCCTATAAAATATTATTCAGACAAAGATTTGTCATGACGCAGAAATATTTTGTTTGTTTTGTGGAATGCTTTCAACGGAAAGTCAGAACCCAATTATGATTGTTGTGGTCTGGTGTCAAGGACAATTGATATGGCCTTCGCTATTGACCCCTTTCAATTTTCTAACATCTTAGTAGAGAGTTTTCTTTGTGCATCTCACAGGGGAAACTTTATCAAATATTTTGTGGCTTATTTTTTAAAATCATGTAAATTTGGTATTTTTCGAAAGAATTTTTTCATAGTGAATTATGACAAATCCAGAAAGGATTAAGGGTGTAATTCATAAAAAATATTTGATCCATAATTAATATACAATTTCTATACTAAAATTGTAAAATAAGGGAGAGGGAAGAATTTTTCAAATCTAAATGATTAATAAGCCGGTGATTCCCCTTATTATGCATTACATAAGTAATTTGGAAAATTTCTGATTTTTCAATCATTCAAGCTGGGCTTTGGTAATATAATTAGAGGCGAAAAAGTACAGGTTTTTAAATAAAACAGAAGAAGAATTTGGAAAATATCATTTCCCAGGCCTGGCTCAATGTTAGGTTAGGTTAGGTTGAAGAGAGGGGCGTAAGCAGGTTCTATCCCAATCCGTTCAGGATTACACTTAGGCCTCGTAGGCCAGTTGCGCACTCTGGTTTAGTGATAAATATTAATTTAATATATTTTTACTCCGGTGGAAATCAGAGCAATTTAACGAATTTGTAACAGAAAAGGTCATTTCTTTTCATTTGGTTGAAAATAATAAAAAAATATATAATTTTTGGTGAACATTTTATTTATTTTATACTTCTATTGATAAGATCTCGCAGAAATCCCTCATCTTAACTACGCATCCACATTATCTTTATATTGGTCAAGGAGAGCATGACCTTGATTTCACCTCAATCATATTGTGCAGATCCAATCAATGACTTTTCGGAAAGTTTTCTTTATAACGTTTCTTTATACTCAAAGTTCGCAGATGATGGATGGGTGACAGGGCATAATAACACTCTAAGTCGCTTGGCAATCACGAATTTATTAAGAGAGTGGATACTTCCCTCACAGTTCACATGTAAAAAGGAAGGCGGCATGCCTGTGTAGGCTTGCCATATACAAAGTATAATTTCTGAAGTTCCAGAAGACTCGCAGTTAATCTAAACACTAAATATGGGATAAAAATCCCGAATTTCTTAAAAGTTAAAACTTATTGTGACCATGTTTACCTACTGCTAGTTTTCTTTTCACAACTGTTTCAGTACCATGTGCATGCGTTTGTCCAACGGGTTAGTGGAAACATTTCATATTTATTTCATTTGGTTGGAATAGCAAGTTTTTTTTGTTGTTTTTTTTTTTTTTTGAACGAAAATAATATTATGACTTGTGACAGCAATTTCTTTTAATTCAACTTTGCACGCTCTTGTTCTTGCTGTTATTTCTTCTGAGCTGTTTTTGTAATTATGAAATTTGTTTAATCAACAACACTTGAAAAAAATGCAAACTCTAGAAAGAGGGAAAATAAAAAGCCTGAGCTAAAATGTAAAGTAGTAAAATTTAGACGCATGTTGTTGACATGGAAGTTGTACATTAAACTTCAATTTGCCAGCAACATGGCAGTCTTTAAGTATTTAATTCTAAAAAAGCTTTGTTCACTTTCTAACTTTAAAGACCTTGATGTGTGTACCCTGGCGTGCAAGTACTTTTTGTGTTGATGTGGATTTTAAGTAACCAACTGGTGGCGTACAGTGGGAGATTTTGAAAAAGAAGAAGGAAATAAATTAAATTTTAGATTTTATATTTTTTAGGTCTTAAACAAAAATATGATGTAAATGTATTGTTTTTAAATTTTAAATTTTTTTGTTTTTAAAAATTATATATATTTTTAGACTTTCCCACAAATTATAGGTGAATTTTTCAGATCTCCCAGATTGGAGATTTTTTTAGTATTTTCGCTGTATTTTTGTTATATTTCCCCAGACACCGATGTTTTTTTTTTGGAAATATTTAACAGCACTTTAGGCCTTAACATGGTTTGAAAAATTGTTTGATTGCGGCCTTAGGATTGGAGAAAACAGGCTGTCCAATTTTCATTTAAAATACAAATAAGTCTTTTTCGGAACGCTCTGCTCCCTGCAATAATGAAAAGTTTAGAATGAAAGTTTTAACGTGATATATCTTACAGTACCACCTTTCGAAAATATGGTAAAGTTATTTCAGCAAAAAAAAACATTTTTCTTTTGTCACAAAAATTTGACGTATCGAAAGGGAAGAAATTAATTTTTCTAAAGTTTTAATATAAACTGTTTACAACTTTCGAATGGGTAAGGATTTATTCGAACCTTTTGATTTGGAAAATTCAAAATTATGTTTTTGAGCTGCACAAAAGAATTTTTCACAATCAGTTAAAATTTAATTGCCCTATTTTCAAAGAAATGAACCAACGTTGCAAATAAGTTGGTCGAATATATTCAAGGTTATCAAAATTCGAAGTTAAAAATCAGCATAAAATTCTGATCGAGCTCTTCAGATTTAGACTTAAATTTCTGATGACTTCATGATGCTCCCTTTCAGGATCTCGTGGCTTCGCCCTCTTCTATAATACAAATTCTAAATAAACTCAGAAAATGTTCTCACAACTACTGTAACCCATTTTATTTCCATGCGACTCTACTTAGAAACTGCGGAATTACTTGAATTATTAAGTTCTTTTTTTCAAAATTTCTACTGTATGGCGTTAATTGGCTGTTGCTGTTTTTTCTTAAATGAAAAAAAGTCCGGTTTTTACACTTTTCTCTTAATTTATAACATTCTTTGTTATTATACTTTTCACTTTTTTATTTCAATTTTGAATTATTCTTTCAAGTTTTTATTATTCTTTGTTGCACTGCTGGTTGATGCCTTCTACAGCAGTTGCCTCCTTAATTAACTTAATTACTGCAATTATCAACTGTTTTCACTACCGACCCAACAAGGATTTCGACTATTTTATGCGATTATTTAATACTCGTTCATAAGAAGGTAGGCAGCTGTTACGTAAATCCAATACAACTGTATCAATTCCCTTATGCTTATGTTGAAAACAACAATTGTTGCAGCAGAGTTATGTTGCACAGCTGCCGGCAATTCCCCTGTAATACAAGATAAGAAAAGAAAATCAGTATCCAAACAGTTTTCGAGCACCTGGAATGTTTAAATAATATGAAACATTCAAGGTGTGAGATGTTAAAGAATGTTAATGAAATTTTTGCAAAAGACTGAAACATATTAATTAAAATTGTTTTAATTATTGGGATTTAAATATGACAGGATGCCATTTCATTGATTCTTACACAAAAAGTCCAATAGATTTAACAGTGTTAAAAAAAATCCACTGAATGCAAGCACAGAATTTCAAATCCATTTAAAAAATTTACATCATAAACCTGAACATGGACATCGGTCAGTTTTGCAAAGTTTAACCACACCCTAACTCTAGACCGAAATTTTGTCATAAATGGATTTTTTTCAAAAAATATTAGTAAACAATTTTTTTTCTCTAAATTCATGCGACTTAAGGTTATTTCAGAGCTTCTCCACTTTTGAAATTCCATTCAATACGTATTTATTAAAAATTTTGGGTAAAATTGTGTTCCCATTAAAAAACAGATTTTTTGCAAAAAGGTAACCCTTTCCAAAAAAATTGGTCAAAATTTTTTTTTGCTTAAATGCATACGAATTACGGTTTTTCTAAAGGTTCTTTGGACTTGAAACTCCTTTCAATACTTATTTATGAGGAATTAACAAATAAACACGTTTTTGGGTAAAATAGGGTTCCCACCGAAAAACTGATTTTTTGCAAAGAGGTAACTTTTTCCAAAAATATTGGTCAAACAATTTTTTTGCTTAAATGCATACGATTTGTGATTTTTCGAAAGTTTATTTGCATTTGAAACTCCTTCCAATACTTATTTATGAGAAATAAACATATAAGCACGTTTTTGGGTAATATTGTGTTGCCACCAAACAAGGAGTTTCAAATGCAAAGAACTTTTCGAAAAATCATAAATCGTATGCATTCAAGCAAAAAAAATTGTTGACCAATTTTTTGGAAATGGTTGCCTTTTTTGGCAAAAAAAAAAGTTTTTTGGTGGAAACTCAATTTTACCCAAAAACGTGTTTATTGGTTTATTTCTCATAAATAAGTATTAGAAGGAGTTTTAAAATGCAAAGAACCTTTCGAAAAATTATGAAACGCATGCATTTAAGAAAAAAAAATTTTTACCAATTTTTTAGGAAAGGGGTACCTCTTTGCAAAAAATCAATTTTTTGGTTTAAACACAATTCTACTCCATTTTGCCCAAAAGCCGTTTATTTCTAATAAGCAAGTATTGAAAGGAGTTTCAAATGTGAAGAAGCTTCCGAAAAATCTCAAATCGCATGCATTTAAGAAAAAAATTTTGTTTACCAATTTTTTAGGAAAGGGGTACCCCTTTGCAAAAAATCAATTTTTGGGTTGAAACACAATTTTACTCCATTTTGCCCAAAAGGCATTTATTTCTAATAACTGAGTATTGAAAGGAGTTTCAAATGTGAAGAAGCTTCCGAAAAATCTCAAATCGCATGCATTTAAGAAAAAATGTTTTTCACCAATTTTTTGGAAAGGGTTACCTCTTTGCAAAAAGTAAATTTTTTGGTTGTAACCAATTTTACCCAAAACGTGTTTATTTCTAATAAATGAGTATTGAAAGGCATTTCAAATTCGAAGAAGTTTTCGAAAAAGCTTACATCGTATGCCTTTAAGAAAAAACAACTTTTGAAAAATTTTTTTGCAAAAATCCATTTTTTGGTTGTAACACAATTTTACCCAAAATGTGTTAATTTGTATTAAATACGTATTGAAAGGAGCTTCAAAAGTAAAAAGGATTCTGGAAATGCTTAAATTGCATGCATTTAAGAAAAAATATTATTAATTTTTTGCACAAATCCGTTCGTATACGACTACGAAATACGAAGTCGAGTCGGAACGTTCGGTCGGGAATAACCAAAATTAATGAACGATATTGCGGTTTAATTAGTTTCGATACCAACTCGTTCTAGATCGCATAGCGAAACGTCCTCAACTTTTTCACTTTTGTAACTCTATACTATTTGTCTTTAAGTTGGTAACGCATTAAGGCTCATTTGATACCGAAAATTACAAAATATTATTCATGATTCCTTCGTAACTGAATGCCTTCTGTTAGAAACGGCACAGCGCTTTCAATTACATTTTTGAAAACTCTTGCTTTAACTGCAAATAACTGATATATGATTATATTTTGCTTCATTACTATGACTATTTTTACAATATTATTCTTTCCAAATTCCCTAAAAGCCATTATATGTTTATCTGATGTGCTTAAAATTTAATTAGACTAAAAAATATGATGTGCAGTTAATTAATTTATAAATACATTTGCTCAATTTGAAGGGTAATGACAGTGAGTAGCTTGTGGGCGCAATTCCCATCTTGTTGTCTGGTTTGTTTGACTACAACGAGTGGAGTAACTTTAAACGACATATTCACAATTTCTCTTCATATACAAAATTAATTGCAAAAATGTATATAATCACAACAACAGAACAAAATCTAAATTAATAATTCAAACAATACAGACACACACACACACATGTAAAACTCACCTGTCAACACTTGCACCTGCACAATTGCCATAAACATTCGTCCAATCGCACAAGAATAATTACCACTGTCAGTTAGTTTTGCATCGGTGATTGTAACTCGACTCGTAAACCATTTATCGTTTGAACTGGAAAACAACAAACAGAAAATACACAAAATTTTATATAAATTACTTTTGCCACAGTTACGGAGCTAAAAAATAAGTATTTGTTTGTATACTAAATTAAAATCAGGGTTGTTAGATGTGACGTTTCTATATCATTTTGGCGATTTAATTACAACAGAGCAGTTTTGTTCGCTTCGAAGACAATCCGAAATTGGAAATATCAAAATAAATTGATTTGTTTTTTTTCTAAAGTATTTCTTCAGAGTAACTTTTAAACGACTTTGACGATAGCTTCCAAAACCTAATCAGATTTTGACATACAAAAAACCACGTCTTGACATAAAAAAAAAATCCGTGCAAAATCGTTTGATGCGTTAGTGAGATTTCATGAACGAAAATTTCTAAAAAAGAGAATTTTTCAAAACATTGCGAAATTGTGATCAGTTAGTGTTCTCAGTTCTTTCATAGGTATCGAAGAACTACATCAATCACCGCGTGGGAATCGTCTGATCCATTCGAAAGTTATAACGGGAAGTTGCCATGATGGCCCTTAAGGTCGATCGTTTTTTATATTTTTTTTTGTACATGCACCAAGAACATTCCAAAGATTCTATCCTTTTTGCCACTTTTTCCTCATTTGCAGTCTAATCCCCTAAAATTTGCTCTAAGCAGATTTTTAGATCGGAGCATATACCCACCAAATATCAGCTATCTAGCTATATTCGTTTCGACTGACAGATGACCCTTCAGTAAGTCACTCAGCAATGTTGTCCTTTTACACATAAACGATAACGATTTTTGAAGATTTTATTTGCACATTATGACGTTTTTGTTTTAAAACAATTTGACGATTATTTTTTAAAGATTGTCCAACAACACTGGCTGGAATGTTAGTTATTTATGTGCTCATGTGCTTGTGTAAGTGTTATTCAATTGAATTAAAATATGCATATACATACATTGTGGATTTGGACTTATATGGATTTATGTGTGTACATAAACACATATGTACGAGTATGTTGTTATGCGTGTTTGTATTGTGTGTACAAATGGGTCAGTGCGATCGCTTCAGCTGTATGTCATTATGTCAAAAACAATTGTACACGTTCTGCAAATGTAATAATACTGTTTGCTTATTCAGAGTAATGGACAATACTACGACGCTTTAATGGGCACTTCAGCATTTGCAACAACATGGAGCTTGCTATTTAAAGCTTAAAGTATTACAAGAATAGATTAGCATATTATATACAAGTATTTATGGTACATATTTGTACACCAATATTCAAGTATATCATTATATAATAATTTTATATAATGATATAATGAAATGTATTTAGCAATAAGTTTATAAAACAAATTTCCTACCCAAAAGCTAATTGTTATACATAGCAAATTTAATAGATCAATTGAAAATGACTAATGTCGATTTCTTTTCTGGAAAATATGTAACATTTTGTCACTTTTTGTTCTAAAAAACCACAATTAGGAGCAATTTTAAAATAAAACACATCTTCATAGGAGATGGTAGATCAATTTCCAATAAATTCACTATTTTCAAAAAATGCCATAATGTTACCATTTTCCATTGAAAAGTGCAAAAAATGTAGCATACTTTTTTAGAAAACAAATAAACATTAAATGTTGATTTAAAATCTATGGAAGCTATTTTATTTGAATAAAAACTTTCCGTATGTTATTGAATTCAAACAACCTATTTTATACAGGGTGACTCTGAAGTATGACAGCTGTAAAAAATCATTAACATATTTAAGACCGATACACATAGAATCCGTCATACGTTATGCATCATAAAAAGTGCAAGTCATCATAAAAAGTACAAGTCATCATAAAATGTGCAAGTCATTATAAAAAGTGCAAGTCATTATAAAAAATGCAAGTCATAATAAAAAGTGCAATTCATTATAAAAAGTGCAAGTCATTATAAAAAATGCAAGTCATCATAAAAAGTGCAAGTCATTACAAAAAGTGCAAGTCATTATAAAAAGTGCAAGCCATTATAAAAAAATTCAAGTCATCATAAAAAGTAAAATTCATTATAAAAAGTGCAAATCATTACAAAAAATGCAACTCATCATAAAAAGTGCAAGTCATTATAAAAAGTGCAAGTCATAATAAAAAGTGCAATTCATTATAAAAAGTGCAAGTCGTTATAAAAAGTGCAAGTCATTATAAAAAAAATGCAAGTCATAATAAAAAGTGCAATTCATTATAAAAAGTGCAAGTTATTATAAAAAATGCAAGTCATCATAAAAAGTGCAAGTCATTATAAAAAGTGCAAGTCGTTATAAAAAGTGCAAGTCATTATAAAAAAATGCAAGTCATCATTAAAAGTGCAATTCATTATAAAAAGTGCAAGTCATTATAAAAAATTCAAGTCATCATGAAAAGTGCAATTCATTATAAAAAGTGCAAGTCATTATAAAAAATTCAAGTCATCATAAAAAGTGCAAGTCATTATAAAAAGTGCAAGTCATCATAAAAAGTGCAAGTCATCATAAAAAATGCAAGTCAGCATAAAAAGTGCAAGTCATCATAAAAAGTGCAAGTCATCATAAAAAATGCAAGTCATCATAAAAAGTGCAATTCATTATAAAAAGTGTCATTATAAAAAATGCAATTCATTATAAAAAGTGCAAGTCATTATAAAAAGTGCAAGTCATCATAAAAAATGCAAGTCAGCATAAAAAGTGCAAGTCATCATAAAAAGTGCAAGTTATCATAAAATGTGCAATCTTACCGGGACACCCTAAACGATATTCCAACATAATATATGAAAAAATGAGGGTTATGGACCACAAATATTTTAGAGCACGTACTCTTAGCAAAACGAGATTTAATATTGATGTTAAATAAGTAGGATTGACAATTTCCTCATACATTTAATTAGAACTTTTATTTCGAAGATAATTGAGTGCGAAACAAAGAAGGATTACGTTGATCACAACGACATTTGTTTTACTTTGTATGCTCTGAAATACGAGTACAACGTTCGGAACTAGTGTGAAATAGAGCATATAACTTTTAGAACCAATTTTCGCAGCTTTTTACTTTGTACACAGTTAAAGTTCCAGTCGTAGTACAGTTTGCGCTGTTCATATTTAGTGTACGAGTATATAAATAATAATGATAATAAAAGAAAAACATTATTTTGTGTGGCGTATTGTTTGCAAATACCAAACAAATATATTTTGTCATGCTCGGCACATATCCTTTTTGATTAATGGCTTAGCCATCGGCCTGCGTCTCTAAATAATTAAATTACATGCAGAATGTTTATACACAATTTTGCCACATACATTGATAAAATCATGTTCGTTTTTGCAACATATAAATAATTAAAATAAAAATAAAAAGAAATATGTATATGTTCATGTAGCTTGTTTTGGTTTTGCCAGCAGTTTTATTACAAAATGTACCATAATTTATTTCCTTGCACACATTATTGTTATTGTTATTATTATTATAGGAGTTAACATGGTTCGCATCAGCATATTAATATTAAATAGGCCGATAATTTTTATTTAATCGTTCGAAAACGAATACTTTGAAATGAACAGATCTAGTTACATTTTGTAGAAGATAATCAAGTAGTCAGTGATCTGTGAACAAATGCAATACTGTATTATTAATACACGCACACACAGAGGAGTATATGGACACTCTATGCAACGTAAAGCATATTTAAACAAACGTGAAGGCGGTTAAAAATTAAATAAAAACACATGTAATCATAGCAAATGTTAAAATTTATTTTTAATGGAACATTGAAATAGATATTGTTGCCACATTAGAATTAGTATTCTAGATTTTCCCGATCTTTCATTATATACAAATAAGTTTATAAAACATGCAAGCAAATACTAAATAAATTATTGTTTCCTTTGCTGGAAAATAAAATGCAGCCACTGTTGTTTTTTTTTTAATTAAAAAGTATGATATGATATTAAGTAAAAGGCTCTTTGAAATACTAAAGGCTTTAGCCATTCTGTTTAAAAAACGATTTTTTTTTGCAATTTCAAAGGCTACATCCTGTTTTTTGTAAAATATTTAGTTATTTTTTTTTATTTTATTAGCACCAACTCTTACAAACAAATCCTGAATAAAATATTCTTTCCTTTGATGAAAAACAAAATGCAACCGCTTTTGTCTTTTAAAAATTAAGATTTGTGTCCTAAAAGTATGATATTCTATTAAATTGAAAATACTTTAAAATTTTAAAAGCTTTTGTCGTTCTTCAAAAAAAAAATGAATTTTTTTTTTGTTCCAAAGGCTGAAGTACATCCTTCATATGCGCTTTCGAAGAGGAAGTGTTGCCTGTCAGTTTTATGTACTCAATAGCAGTAATTTTGAATTGGCCGATACATTTTCTGGCTTGGGAATTTTGCTCGATTCAAAGCTAAGCTTTATCCAGCACATTTCATTGAGTGTAAATAGAGAACGCGGGGCTTTAGCACTTATCAAACGATGGCCTCAAGAATTCAAGGACTCACTTATTACTAAAACTCTACACATATCACTGGTAAGACCGATTTTAGATTTAGATCAATTATATGGCATTCACTCACATTGATCGCATTAAATCTGTACAAAAACTGTTCCTTATATTTTGTTCAAAATATGTCTACCAAGATTTTTTAACTCTTATTTCTTCCTCATCAAGGTTAACTGAGATTAATTTGGCGACATACAAAAAGCCGTAGAAGAAAGCTTAATGCATCAGTTTTTAAGAAGCTTGTCAATGGAAATATACCATCGGCTTTTCTATTAAAGGAGTTGAGATTCCATGTTCCACAACCATCATTACGATTTTGCTGCGTACTTCATGTCATTGTTTATCTTGTAACTATACAACGAATGATCGATCCTTGGAGAAGATTATGCTTTTGTTTCAATGACATATCTCGTTCCATTGATTTTTTATCCGATTTAAATGTTATAAAATGTGTTTTTATTATTAATTTAAATATCTTATTTAATTTACTGAATTTATATTTTAAAAAATAATATATCGTATATCACTCTGTAATTCATGGACTTATAATAAATAAATAAATAAAATACAAATTCTTGGAAGCAAGTCCTGAATAATCTTTGTTTTATTTGCTAGAAATCAAACATTAACCCCTATATTCATAAAAAAAATAAAATGTATTGGAAAACTATTCAAAAAAATTGTATATGAAGAAATTTGAATTAAATACATTTAAAACCTGTTTTAAATATTATGAATATGGGATTGAGAATGGTATCCTAAAAGTATGCTACGCTAGTAAGTAAAAGAAAATTCGTTGAAATTCTGAGGGCTTTTGCCATCCTTTTTAAACATTAGCCCTATTCACAATCTTGTGCAAATGATCGTGCATCATTGCATTTGCAAAATAAATGTACTCTACACCAACAAAATACATTGAATATGCTCTCAAATACTCTCTCAATTTGCAAATGCTATAATGCAAGACCATTTGCACAGGATTGTGAATTCGGCTATTGTTTTTTCATTCCAAAGGCTACACGCCGTTTTGTTTTTTGCAAAACAAAAATTTTTTTTCATTATTAATTATTGAATCTTCAATTATAACTTGTAATAGAATTGGGCAGTACAAAATATTGGTGTCAACTCTTACAAGCAAATCCTGAATTATCTATTGTCTTTTTTGCAAAAAAAAAAAGAAAGAAAGTAGGCTCGTTTAAAAACTAAGAATAGTATCCTTGACTTTTTACTTAAGCTTGATTACAATATATGAAAAAAAAAATTTTTTTTACGAGGTTCGTTCCTTAATGTGGTTCATTGCTAAATGCTCTGGTTTGAGTGAGAATTCTTATTCTGGCGCATATTTAGCGACTAAAGTACACATTAAAAATGTTTTATTGTTCAAGGCGTTAAGGTGGACACCAAAAATTTAAATTTAACAAATTTTCTATTATTTTCTTCGCAATTACATTCTATTCTTTAAAACGTTAGCAAAGTGGAGAAAATATAAAATTTTACAGCTAAGAATGTGGTTCTTTCCTCTCCTTTTCTTGTATATTTTTAGCGGTAAATGGCTAATTTTAATTTAACGATTAATTTATTTGATAACATGCAAATATTGGTGACCCAAATACCATCAACATACTAATGCATGAATCTCATGTTTATAAATGATATACGATTTATTTTTTTTACTGTTTTCATTTCTCTAATATTGCTAAGAAGGAGTATTATAGTATTTTGCTCAAGTGATAGCATTTTGCATCAATTATTTCTATAGCATTCGGCATCAATTATTTCCATGCAAATTCAATGCACATCTAATATAATGTCTTTACACAATTTTAAGCTATTAATAATAGTCCAAATGACTTGAAAGTCGGATCACAGACTATAAGCGCTTGTGTTGTGTGCATTAATGTTATTGTGTTTTAATTTGTATTAGTACTATTTCTTACTGTAGTCATATAAAATACATATTCAATTGATAGTAACTGAAAAGGCTGTGTTTAGTTAGTTCAGTGTGAGTGCAAGATAGAAATCCTTTTCATGTCTAATGCCTTATTGTATAAACCGCTGGCTGCAAATGCTTTCTGTTAGACATATCACGAAAATGGAGGCAATATATTAATTATACTAAAATCAGATAAAAATACTTTCACCGCCAATTAATGAATTACTTAAGATGTATGTGTTGTGGATGAGAGGACATTATCAAAAGCTAAAAATATATCCTTAACGGAAGCTTATATCTTGAATGTTAAATAAGTTTCAATTCAAATAATCGTAAGATTATTTCGAAGCGCTTAGAAAACCTTTCAAAGTATTTTTTAACTACCGCTAAGAATATTAACAATTTTCAAAGAACTGGGAAACCACTGGTTTTACAAAAAAAAAAAAAAAATTCTTTTAGCCTTCTAACACAATGTGCCACATGGCATTAGATCTTTGTTTTATTCATTAGGCAGCACCAATATTTTTATATTATTTGCCATTTATAAACTGGATAATGAACCACATTTTAACAGTCAACGTGTTTCCACTTCACTATAATATTGTCTTTTCACATCAATTATTAAATTATTGCCGGAGGAGAACTTGAAAAATAAGCGGAACAAGTACGTCTATCTTTTTACTCACCTTAAACGTTTTAAGGCCGTGGCAGGAAGTGCTTCATCATCTTTTGACCAAAACACTAAATTACTGAATTGCTGTTCAACTGCATTTCCCTGCTTGTCATCGGATGTTGCAGATTGGTTTTTGCTTTGTAATAAATCGTTGCTAAAATTAGTGGAGGAAGTAGTTGTGGAGAGTGCGGAGGTTCCACTTATGATTGGAGCACTACTAACATATTTACTGTTATTTTTGCTGGCAGTCATTTTAGTTTGATTCTTGTTATTATTGTTACTGTAGCCTGGATTTAAAGTGTTGCTACTTTCATCGCCACTATTTTTGGTATTGGTGCCACGAAAACTGTTATTGTTGCTCGTCGCTGTGGTAGAAAAGCCACTGCTGCTACTGCTGCTGCTACTGCTGCTGCCAATGGTGGTGTTACTGTCATTGTTTATATCTAGGGGCTTAAGGGATTTTAAAATATTTTGTTTTTCTTTGTATAAAAAGCTACGGGAAACTTGACACTGCAGGTCAATGGTGCTGCCGGTTTTATAGTAACGATCTCCAACATCTCGTTCTTGGTCATCAATTAAACGCAAAGGAGGTTCTGCAATGAAACAGAGTAATAAAAGGAACTGATGAAATAAATTAAGAGCACGATAATGAAATAACTGCATAGAGATGCTTACGCTAAAATTGCTATTTATATATTAAAGGTCATTTTGTATTTATTTTTTTTTAAGGGTGTGATAAAAGGAAATGCTGAAAACCTATAAATCGTTTAATTAAAAATACATTTCTTTTATTTTAGTTGCTTTTGTGCTGAAGCTCTGTAAGTGCACAGAGTAAATTTAATACAAATTTATTGTTTTATCTGAAGCAGCAATCTCCTTGAAAACATCTTAACTGCCACGGCATTATTTTAACAAATTTTATTACTACAATTCAGTTTAAATTCGGTTATAGCCAATCAAAATATATAAAATTCTTAACAACCCTCTTGTAAACATGGACTTGTTTTTAATATTTTATTATTTTTCTTAACAAACGTTTATGTCCATTTCTTTCAATTTCGAGCTATTGACTTTGTTTTAAATTCTCTTTAGCTGGGTTGAACGTTAGTGCTTAGCGCACACCAGTTTTTGTTTTTCTTTGGAATACAATCAGCGATGTTGACATAAAACTTTGCCTTGAAGTTTTCATGAGCACAAAATGCTACAATTAGCTACTTTCCTGAAATTACTACTTTCAAACATATTCAGTTGTGTATGAAAACCGTAACTTAATTTTATTATACACAATGTATTGGCTTTCGTTTTATCTGTCGCTCTCTTTCTTTCTTACTGCCCTTAACAATTGTGCTACAACAAACTGTTTATTTTTACTAACCTCATTTTGAATTATTTTCCTGCAATTGTT
The DNA here is from genome assembly GCA_951800035.1 of Linnaemya tessellans. Lineage (NCBI taxonomy): Eukaryota > Metazoa > Arthropoda > Insecta > Diptera > Tachinidae > Linnaemya > Linnaemya tessellans. Next base: position 24,909,811 of record OX637536.1, read on the forward strand.
TTTCTGTATTGCCTTACCTATTACAGTTAAATTTGTTGTAAAAACGCGTGGTGGATGAGTCGATACTTGGCACATATAGATGCCAGAATCATCCCATTGAGTGGGATTTATCAGGAGACGCCAGTTGTTGGGATATTGAAATTTAACGCGGATTCTGGGGTCACTGCTATAGGTGACATTGCCCACTGTTAACAGCGATACTTTTTCAGATGTCCGCCTCACCCACATGACCTAAAATGAAAAATACAAAATGAATATAACAACAATTCGTATAGAGGTCAGACATTCATACATAAGCATAAAAAACAAAAGCTCAAAAATGTAGGGATATTGAGTGTGTGTGTTTGTAATTTAGGGATGCCAAATGAAAAATATGGACTAGGTAATCCAAAATCCCGGAACACCGAACGCGTTTTAAAAATTTAATAAGCCTCTTGTTTATATGTTTTTTATTTTAGAATATTATATTTATCGAAGATCTCTAAAGACAAAATTATTCTATACTAGCTTTTACTAACTTTGTCCGCGAAGAACATCAGCTAATGTGTATGTAGTGTCAATGATGTGTTATATTTTTACTGGATCGAAGTTTAAAATGTTCTTAGTTATCAGCTTAACAATTTCATGTGTCTATACAAATTTTCGATCACCCTACACCAATTATTATCACCATTTCAAAACGAAAACACCACCCAGTTTTAGCATGAAAAAGGTAACAGACAGACAGAGAAACAGGGTTACTTTCATATTTATTATATTAGTAAAGAAAAAAGTGCAAGTCATTATAAAAAGTGCAAGTTATTATGAAAAAAGCAAGTCATCATAAAAAGTGTAAGCCATCATGGAATATGCAAGTCATCATAAAAAGTGCAAGTCATTATGAAAATTGAAAGTCATCATAAAAAGTGCAAGTCATCATAAAAAGTGCAAAGGCATCATTAAAGATGCAAGTCATCATAAAAAGTGCAAGTCATCATAAAAAAATACAAGTCGTCGTGAAAAGTGCAAGTCATCATAAAAAGTGCAAGTCATTATAGAAATTGATTATGAAAAATGTAAGTCATCATAAAAAGTTAAAAGAGTAAAGGATAAAGCTAGTTCATCAATTCCAACTCTTTTAAGGGATGATCAAATATTCACTGAACCTGTTGATAAAGCTAACCTTTTGGCTGAGATGTTTGCAGGGAATTCTTGCTTGCCAGGTAGCAATCAGCAATTGCCCGTGGTGGAAAGAGTATCAGTTACTATGCCAAGAATAATCTTTCGACCACGTGCAGTTAAAAAGGTTTTAGCGAATCTCAACATAAACAAGTCTCCTGGGCCGGATGGCATTCCAGCACTGGTCTTGAAGCAGTGTTTTTCGACGCTAGCGCGTCCATTGGCTAAGCTATTTAGTGCATCGTATCATGCCGGTAAATTTCCGATGTGTTGGAAGTTAGCCAATGTAACGCCGATCCCTAAGAAGGGAGAGGCGCTATACCCCGAAAATTACCGCCCAATTGCAGTCTGTTCGGCAATTTCCAAGGTCATGGAAAGTATGACCAACTTCCACCTGGTAAGGTATCTGGAGACCAACACCTTACTTAACGACCGGCAGTATGGTTTTCGCAGAGCTCGCTCTATAGGAGACCTGCTCGCTCTGTTAACAGAAAAATGGTGCAATTCGATTCACCATTTCGGCGAGAGTAAGGTGGTGGCTCTAGATATCTCAAAAGCATTTGATAGAGTGTGGCATGATGCACTTCTGTCAAAACTGACTGCTTTTGGTGTCGGTGATGATTTCTCTCGCTTCATAGCGAGCTTCCTCAGAGACCGCACTATACGAGTTGTTATAGACGGGGTCTCATCAAACGAGTTGAAGGTAAATTCAGGGGTGCCGCAAGGCTCTGTTCTATCTCCTACTCTCTTCCTCATCTTTATAAATGACCTTCTATGTCAAACTTCAAACCCTATCTACTCTTTCGCGGATGATAGCAGCATTATCCATTCTTTCTCTTTCACCAGCCGGCCAAGCCTGGAGGAGATTGACGCCAGGAGACAAAGGATGAACGAGTCACTCACAAGTGATCTCGTGTCAATCTCCGAATGGGGCCTCGCGAACAGGGTTAACTTTAACCCTCATAAGACGCAGTGCTGCGTGCTTACGCATAGGCGGCTGGTCGAAGGTTCTGCGCCATCCGTGTTTATGGATGGTATAGGTATTGGGGAATCAGAAGCTCTTGATGTTCTTGGTATGAAAATACAGTGTGACGTTCGATGGACAGATCACATTTTTCATATTTCAAAAGAAGCTTTCAAGTGTCTCGGCTTTTTAAGACGGTGTAAGACATACTTCACCCCAACTGATCTCCTCAATATATATACCACCTACATCCGACCAAAGATGGAATACAACTCTCATGTATGGGCCGGTGCTTCAAAGTCTGTTTTGAAGTTGCTCGACCGCGTACAAGAGAGAGCGAAGAAGCTCATCGGTGACAGTAGGGTAGCCAACTCTATTGACTCACTGGAGCATCGACGCAACGTGGGGTGTATTTCACTGTTCTACCGATACTACAACGGAATGTGTTCTGGTGAAATAAGGGAGCTTGTGCCGAATAACCGTTTATTTCTGCGAGCTACCCGCTCTTCACATAGGGCACATCCTTTTGTGGTTGAGTTGTCAGTGAATCGCACCACGCATTACAGAGAGAATTCGTTCTTTGGCCGAACGGTTCGTATGTGGAACAAACTTCCAGCAGAGGTCTTTCCTGTCAGTTTTAACTTGGGGAGGTTCAAATCGAACGTCCACAAACACTACTCCCTCTATCCTCCTTCCCATAACCAACTTTCCTAGTTCTGGCACAATGCATCGCATATGTAGGGGTCATCCCCTGAGTGCTGGTCCAAGAAAAAAAAAAAAAAAAAAAAAAAAGTGCGTCATCATAAAAAGTGCAAGTCATTACGAAAATTGCAAGTCGTCATAAAAAGTGCAAGTCCTCATAAAAAGTGCAAAGGCATCATAAAAGACGCAAGTTATCATAAAAAGTGCAAGTCATCATAAAAAATGCAAGTCATCATAAAAAGTGCAAGTCATCATAAAAAGTGCAAGTCATTATAAAAATTGCAAGTAATCATAAAAAGGGGAAGTGATCATAAAAAGAGCAAAGGCATCATAAAAGATGCAAGTCATCATAAAAAGTGCAAGTCATCATCAAAAATGCAAGTCATCATAAAACACGCAAGTCATCGGGAAAAGTGCAAGTCATCATAAAAAGTGAAAGTCATTATAGAAAGTGATTATGAAAAATGTAAGTCATCATAAAAAGTGCAAGTCATAACAAAAAATTTAAGTCATCATAAAAAGTACAAGTCATCATTAAATATGCAAGTCATCGTGAAAAGTGCAAGTCATCATAAAAAGTACAAGTCATCATAAGAAAGGCAAGTTATTATAAAAAGTGCAAGTCATCATAAAAAGTGCAAGCCATAACAAAAACTTTATTAAATCAACTGTATCGAAGTTTAAGATGTTCATTTAATAGGATCATCTCCAAGAACAAAAACGCCCTATGTTATTCCTCGGATTTCAAAATATCCCTATGACGAATTTCGCCTAAATCGGTTCAGCGGTTTAAGCGTGAAAAGGTAACAGACAGGGTTACTTTCATATACGAGTATATTATATTAAGTAAGAATTTTATAAATAAATACTGTAAAATTACAGAAACACTTATAAAAAGTGAATAAGTGTTTAAAAAACATAATCCTTAAAGAAAAAGTGCGAATTTGGTGAAATTTGTGTTGCATTAACAGCTGTTTCCAATATTTAACTTGGCAACACTCAACTTATCACAGACAAAAACATTTGCATTTGATACAATATACTTTAAACCAACTGAAAAGTGGTTTCAAGGTGCTTTTAGCAAAATAATTTTTTGTGGTAGAACCTGGTTGTATCAGTTGGTTTTAACGTTAAAAAATCCTGGAATCCCGTAAAATTACGATACTCAAAGGAATTTCGGAAATAGAAATCTGCAATTTCAGAATCAAATCCGATTGGCAGCCCTAATGCACATAAATACAAATGGATATACATGAGATTATATTTTGTATATCTGCGATTGTTAACAGCTGGATGAGTATGAGTATGAACAACCGAATGAAAAGCCATCAACCGTGGCGTCAACAATGCCAACAGCGAATTTAATAATGGCAACATATCAGGCCTAGCAGCAAACACTTAAATTCTGCAAAGGAAATTTAATTTCCCTTCGCAATCAATACCACGTAGTTTGATTCAGATGATCTTTGAGTAGATCAAAATGGTTTTTTTTGTTGTTGATGTTTTATTTTAATATTTGCTATTGGAATCAAATGAAACCCAATTATTTCAATTGTATGTTGTGGCGTATAGGTAATTTTGTAGCGGCATAATATTACTCAACAGAATTGAAGACATTCATAGGCAACTCAAATGATTGTGTATCTATTTAGATCGCTTAGGCTTGATTTTTAAGATTTCAGTTAAACTAGGTTTAGTTAATCTAAAAATATATATGCGTCGCCCATTACCAAGTTTGTGTTTATACATAATTTTGATGGAACAGCTTAGTTTTGTTTAAATTGTTGGTCTTTAATGAAATAATAAAGAAAAAACACAATATTTTGACGGAAAAATCAGCAGATTAACGTTAAACTAAGTTTAAAGTTAATCTACATCTGCAAAACACACCCTTAATGGCTTGATTAATTAATGAAAGTTTGTTGTGTGTTCGGGAATTCTTTGGGGAAGAAATTGCTCAAAGAATTTGCATAAAATTCAAAAAACAATATGTATTTAAGTGCTCAAAAGCACTTTATATTTGGGCAGTGGCATACGGTGATTACACTTCGAGTGAGAAAATTTTTTTACAAGTGGTACAAGCTTTCAAAAGTAGCTGGAGCATCTGTCAAGCACATCAGCAATCATGATCATATTGAGAAAATTAAGAAAATTGTTATTGAGAATTATCGAATGATAATGACAGAAATTGCTGAATATTTAGACTTAGACATATCGGTTGGCGCAGACCATGAATTTTTCTTCGTTGCAACTTAGCAGAATTTTTACCAGTAATTACTCGTAATTTTTTAACCGAGACCATCGGTGGCATAGCCACCGCATTCACTAGATTTGGCTTCTTGCGACTTTTTACTGTTATCGGAATTGTAAAAGAGCATGAGTATGTTAAATGGGGAAGAAATAAATGCCAAATCGGTGAGAGAACTCAAGGACATACCAAAACAAATTTATACCAGGAATCGATATTTTTTGAGATAAAATTAAAGCTTTTATTATTTTATGAAGAGACCTAATAAAATAATATTTAGATATTCACAGGATTTTTGAATAGCAGAATACATGTTTTAAATATTATCAAATCAATTTAAACTTGTTTTTCTGAAGTTTTCTATACGCTTCTCTATCTTTTATTGTTTTATCATTCCAACTCTGAAGAAAAACAATAAAACTTTGTTAACGAGCTGCAGTTTTATGTAACACAGATTCGCAAATGCATACATTTTAATACTTTCAGTTTAGTTTATTTACCCTCGAGTGTTGCAACACAAACAGAATATAACTGTTCCATATACATTTATTCATTAGATGTTGCCGTTGGCGCTATTTCAATTGTTTGTGCTTTTTCTACGTTTAAAATAAATTCCTAGAGAAAAGTGACTTTAAGTTAACTACACATGAAATATGTGTACAAAGGTGCTCATGTAGTTGTATTACTGTGTATGAGTGTGTGTGTGAGCTTTTAAACGTTACACTAGTAGCTTTCGATTGACTGGTATGCAATGACTAATAATGCAAAATACGGGTTTGAATACTGTAGTCATATTTTGGAAAAATTTTACTTCTTACAGTTCCATTGCAGGGAGTGTTTTCTTTAAATTTCTTTGCTAAAATTCAATGCAAAAATGTACAAAAATATTCTTTGGTACTTTTATATAGAATCAACTGAAAAGATGGCGTATTGAGGATAGTTTTCTTATCTTAAATATTTTAGGAATGTCTAAATTGTAGCCATGTAGATTAGAAAACTTTAAAATTTAAATTGTTTTCATTAGATTAGATACAGATGAAACAATAAGTACATTCCTATTGTTGACTGATTTTATAGCGGGTGATTTTTTTAACTGCATGAGAACTTAATAGCAAACAAAAACACAGTACGAATGAAATTTGTTTTATTGTGGTTCGATAGATAATTTCATAGTATCTGCTTTAATTATGATTTTCGGCATATGTCTGCTGAGCTTCAATCACGCCAGTTTTTGACAAAAATCTTTGATCAAACCAATTTAATTTAAATGGGTTTGATTTTAGGTTCTTGTCACAAGCGACCTGATAAAAGAGCTCGACCCAAGTCTAGCCACCATAAGCCAATGTGCCGAATACGTTCATCAGCTTGTTATTGACAAGAAGCCACGATCATATATATTTAATTTAAGTGGGTGTGATCATAGAGTAACGGATGAACGAGTACGATACATGTCTAATAAAAAGTGTCAAGTGGTGTCAAATTACACGAAGGAGGGGGCTAGTGAACAGGATAATTTCTGGTCAACATATGGTTTTTGCAATAAGCAGCCACGATGAGTACGAATTGCATGACAATCGGTTTAATCTTATTAAAATTCTCTATCTTCTCATCTTTCCTCATCTGTCCCCTTAATACTATCCCCTCCTCTTTCTAGTTCCGACGCAATGCACTGCATATGTAGAGGTCATCCTCTGAGTGCTGGTCCGAGTTAAAAAGAAATATATATATATATATATATATATATATATATATATATATATATATATATATATATTTACGTAAAAAATTCATGTCAATGATAATAAATTTTTTATGCGAAAAAAACCACTTGTTCAAGTGTCATCTTAGAATTTAATAAATTTATAGCAGTTTATTAAGTTTTTAAATGCTATTGGCATTAGCCGGTGTGATTACACTTAAGTGTTACTACAAGTTTTTTTGAGGGATGAATCTCTTTAATATCGGTTGGGCAAAATGAGCTGTAGAGCCACAAAACAAATTGATATTTATTTTAGTTCACCCAGTTAACGCACATTATATGTGCTATAAAATATCACCTATAAAATAATGCTGAAGAAAGTCACAAAAACTGATGGCATAATAAAAATAAAATAAAAAAAGATCTAAGCACATATACAGACAAAACAAATAGCCGAAAAGATATTCAAAGCAATAACCATAACGTTATTAGCTTTGCGTTTTTTTTTTATACGAGTCACAAGAAATAAATAATAATAAAAAGAAAAATAAAATAAAGAATACATGACATCTTTGCAAGATTATATCCAAGTCAGTAAAAATGATATCAATTTTAAAAGAAATAACGACAATAATTTCAAAACAGAGCAGAAAATATTGTTGGTACAGCAGCACAAGCAACCATATGCACGCATACACTTAAATGCTCGCATGTACTTACATATACCCAAACACAAACACACTTATAAATATGTATATGTAGTCTCCTATTAATGTTTATATTGTGGCAATGTTTATTGTTAGAAAATAGCTTTTGGCCATTATGAAGTGCACATGGAAAACTTTGTGTTGTTATTCAAGTGTTTACAAAATACCTGAACGACAAAATCAGCTATTTTTAGTGTAAATACACCTCATTGCCAATGCTAAAAAGAAACAAGAAACAAAGGGAAAAGTATATAAATATATATAAAAAAACCAACACAAATATTGCACACCTAATAAGACAAGCTTTTTAGACATCTGCGACTCTTTAAAGAGTGTTTTCTCGAAAAGGAATTAAAGTGTTTATCTTCATGTAAAGCTGATTTACAGATCAACTATGCAAAACAATTTAAAATGGGTTTAGGCAAACGTTAATCATAATAATAGGTACGAGGTTTGGAGGTAAAGAACTTTCTTTGGCTGCATTTTGCATGCCGGTGATTCGTTGTTCGCTCTCCCTGTGCCTCTTGCAATATACAAGGTCTTAAGGAGTTGTGGCAGCCTGTCCGAAGTAGTTAATTGTTCTTCAAGAGGAATAAGTAAGTGTAATAGTTTTGATATTGTTTTGACGTGACGTTGACAAACAGTTACGGAATAAGGGGATATATGTTTGTTCTCCAGTAGGGCACTTGCAATTTTATTATTATGTATTAAATGAATCGATATACAGTATCAGAATATATATAAATTGAAAACTTATTATTGTATTCTAATATTTTTAAGCTTAAGGTCTCTTAATTTTAATTTAATTTTTAATTTCAATATTTCGTCACTCCTTTGTGTGACTTCTTCAGGAAATTAATTATTAATTAATTGTTCTTCAAGAAATAATTAATTTCCTGAAGAAGTCACACAAAAGAGTGACGAAATATTGAAATTAAAAATTAAAATAGAGAGACATTAAGCTTAAAAATATCAGAATACAATAATAATTGAAAAGAGTTCAAGAATCCAGAAGAATTTTTTAAAACTTGTTTATTTTTTACTCCCTCAAATAGTATGACATTTTGACTTTAAAAATTTCTATGAAGACTAAAAAAATGTAAATAGAAATTCAATGCTTCATATTTGGATTTTTTTAATATTTTTAGGTGCAAGATAAGAAATGTATTTATAAAGTATAAAATATTTATTATATAATCACTTACAAAGAAATGGAAGCACGTCTTGGCACACAAATATTCAAATAATATGAAAATGAATTAAATGCTACGACACACTGATTTAAAAATGATCTATAATTTACTTCATATATTTTAAAACCACTGGAATTAAGGACCATCTGCATGTTCATCTTCGGTCTGTATTAAACCTAAAGTATTTGGACATTGTTAGATGTTTTAACTAAGAAACAACTGATGACTTTAACACACAACTAGAGTAAACCGAGAAGAAAAAGAAAAAAAAAGAATATGGCAAAAAACTTTAAGCATACTTTTACATTAAGTTCATGTACATTCAGGCATGTTGCAAGATGACAGAAAATAAAAACACAAGCACTCATGTACACATTTTCTTTTCCTCTCATAGCATCATCTACAACAACTACAACAAGAAGAAGAAGAAGAAAAAAAACAGCTCGAAGCCCAAAAGATAAAAATGTCTCTGCTAAAGCAGGTCAGCCATGAGTGAGTGCCATGAGGACAAGTGCTTGAACAGTGAGTCAACTAGGAATTAGTTTTGTAAAGCATTTTTATATTTTGTTTAAGCTTTTTTTTTAGAAATTTTGCCTCATCCTTTAGCTTCACAGCCAGAAAAGTGAACCAAAGCTGTATCATAATTTTGTGCCACTTTCTACATAAATTTCAAATGCAAATTCGAATAAAACTATAGTTAAATGAGGTAAAATTAATAAAATCTGTTCTATGAATTTCTTGGCATGCAGAGTATTAAGTGTGGCAATATATTTTGGAGATTTAATATCAAATTTGCTTAAATAAAAGGATTTTTGATATATAAAAAATAATTTTTAAATGCCATATGTGACAGCGCATAGGGAAAGGGACCCAAGGGTAAAAAAATCAATTTTCACTTTTTTTGTTTTTGATGTGGACAACATCTGAGCATCGAATGAGACCGATCCCATACCCCATTTCCCAGAGATGTGCGCGTTTTATGAAATTGAATTACAACAAAGATACACGTATTTAAATCTTTAAAATGACTCTCCTGAACAAGACCAGTTTTTAGCCTTAGGTCCCTTTCGATTTTGCGCGTCACATATATTGCAAAGGATGTGTAAGGAATTACTTTATGAGCAGTTCCACATTATTTTGGATTTGTAAAGAAGTCAGATTATTACTCAAAATGTCTAGCGATTTCTATAAAGGACATCAAGGAATTTATACGAGTATCTAACTACATGCGAATATATGAACATGGCATTGTTTAAAAGTTACGCACTGGATATCCCACAGAAGGATTTAACTGTAATACTGTTTTCATACTGACATGGCTTTAATAAATTGTGGTTTTAACATTAAAATCAACTGTTAAAACTTGGATTTACCATAGAAAATGATTTTGCTAAGACCAACTTAAAACCACTTTCGAATTGGTTTTAAGTAGGTTTTATAAAATGAAACCTTGTTTTTCCCTGTTTTTGGCTGTGCTAAGTTAAGTGCTGCCAAGTTATAGATGGGAAACAGCTGGTATTGTTTATGTTAATAAACAGAGTTTTCAGAATCATTTACAAGAATTGAAATATGATTTCTAAGAAGGTCTTCCGTTGGTATAACTAGTTGCATAATTTTAAAATATTCATTCACAAAATGTTAAATAATTTCTATATTAGAACGCATTGTAAATTTGTTTCTTTTCTCCTTCAAACAAAATCTTCTGTTGTACAGGTTGTCAATTAAAATTTATAAAAATAGAAAAGAAGTACAGCAAAAAATTCACACATTTATGTAAGCGATTTAATTTATTTTGAAAAAATTGTTTATACACACTGTATTTTAAAACCACAATTCACAGTGTGAACGCAAAATCAATTGTTTATGGTTTTAACACTAAAACCAGGTTTCAAGTTTCAGTGAGAGAACACTGTAAGAATAAGTACAACGGATAAGATTAAGTACATGGTTAAATGTTGGGGTTTAATATTTTTAAAAGCACACAATTTTTAATTTCAAAATATTTAAGGTAGATATAAAATACTTATTTAATGATAAGTCCTTATTTACTTATCATTGGGATAGAGCCACAAAACGGAATAAAAACTTGGTACTTTTAAAGCCTTTTAACTTATGGTTGTGTACGTAAATACTTATTTTTATTATGATAAAAAAAGAGAAACTAAAATTGATTATCGGCCCTGTTCGGTAAATGGAGTGGGTTTTGGATTCGAATGATTTTTGAAATAGGAATTTTTGTGGTACTTTTTTTTCTTATATCCTATAATCAATACCTGCTGTTAAACGAGGATACTGTTGGCTGAACTAGTTAACAGGCGACTATGAATTGGGGGGTCCTAAGTTCGACACCACGTTCAGTAATGAATATTGTGACAAATTCTTCTGGTCAGCCTCTTCATGAAAATTTAGATGGGCCCGATCGCAACTGCATGAACTTAGCCCACTCCAAATTCGACAACTGGATATACAACCATTCAAAGAATTATAAGACTTCTCTCGTGAAAATAATGCACAGCACAAAATCAAATTAAAAAAGATGTGCAACATAAGCGTATTGAAAGCTTAAGTCTGCGATTAATTTATTAGAGGCTTAAATACTATCAGAAATATTTTTATGGAACATTTTAACCCTCTAACTCATCGCTGTGTTATTAAGGCACAAAAGAAGCATGGAAGTGTGTAAAATACATGCAGTTAATAAGGCAGAACCATTCACATATACACACATACATACATATGCACCATGTATAGCCGGTGTCGACACACTGACTGCAATGATATACTATGCATTGCCATGCACACTGTCATTTGCAATTATAAGCGGAATTGTTTTCTCATATTCCTCTTTACGCATTTCCTTTTATGTAGTTTGGTTTTAATGTTCTTTCTTGCATTTCCTTCAACAAGGCTGTTACAATTTAAATGGGAGTGTCCTTGTCATTTTTAATAGCAGCAGATTTTCAAGACTTTTTTTTCTTTTTTTTTTGCATTTAATATCATCTCCTTAAAGTTAAGCTAAGCTTTTAGTCAAATTGAAGTTTGCTTTAGCTGATTTAATAATAATTGTATAGGGCAACCCAACAAACACGCGGAAGTCCACTTTGAATTAAGATGAAAATTGTCATATGTATATAGAGAATTTGGCAAACTGCAAATTTGTGTGTCTGAAAAAATTATTAAACTTTGCATTTTAATGGAGAAAACATATTTGGAAATTTTTTTAATTGAACAGTGATACTTTTTATTGGATTTTTGCAATTACGTTATTTATAATCTATTTGTTGCAAAATCAACTTTTTAAGAATTTTATTTTGAAGCCACTTTTGGATCCATACTGTCAAATTTATTACACAAAAATAGTAAAAAATCTGATCGAATGGATCATGTAACTCGCAGACGTAGAAAGCATATACCGGTAATTACATTAAAAACAAGTAAAAACGTTATATTCGGTCGAATTTTAAATACCCTCAAATATTTAGTAAGTAAATTTAAAATGATTAACTTGGTATTCCTTTAAGACATCTCTGTACCCAATTTTAAATATCTCTTTTGACAGAGTCATTCCGGGAAGGGACGTGGGAGAGACGTTTCACCTCTGCAAGATCAGAGAACATCTCAGCTTCTTATAGGCTTAACGAATACAAATTGTTCAATATTTACACTATTTTTGCATATAATATCGTACGTTAACGCCCACTAAAGGGGGCGGGTCCAAAAATAGAATATACCATTTTACCCACAGACGGACGTATAATCATTGCTAGATCGTCTTAGACTTCATCACTGATCAATAATATATATACTTTATGGTGTCCAATTCTCTTTGGAGGGTATTAAAACTGTATATTGGTGGGGTCGCTATGGCAAGGACTGTGGGGGAGATATGTCACCTTTGTCATAAAACTTTAAAAATAAATATTTGAGATAATTAAATACAAAATTTAAAATTTTATTTGTTTTTTGATAGGGTCATTTAGGGGACAAAGGGAGAGGAGGGGGGGTAGGGCAGTGTAGTGCCAGGTTACGTCTCAGCTTCGTCATTAAAGCTTAGAAATTCAATTTTTAAGGAATGTAGGCCTAAGTAAAACAATTTGTTAAATTTTTAAACTATTTTTGCATATAATAACGCCCACTAAAGGGGCGGGGTCCAAAAATTAATTTATTTTATTTTATGGCTCCCAGTTTAACGCGTTGGACCTTCTGTAATATAAACATAAATCATTTGATTAACAAAATTACAAAATAACTTTAGAAATTGTGTTGTATTTTAGAGGTTGGTTTAGTTCTTCTTAGGGGAACTTTTTCCCTCTTGCCCGATTTAGCCTATCTCCGAACTTAACCGGTGACATCCTTCAAGATATATTTATATCAAATTTCAAGAGTCAGCTCTTTTCGTTTGGACTGAATTGTGATTTCCACAGAAGGAGGGACATGCTCAGATCGTCTTAGATTTCATCACTGATCAAGAATATATATACTTTATGGGGTCTCAGATGGATATTTCGCTGCGTTATCATTCCGTTACGTGAATATACCCTCCATATTCTGTTTTGGACGGTATAATAAGACAAAGCTGTTTGTGTATTTCGTATTGCTAGTACTGGGCGCTGTTTGCAACTATTAAAACACACAGCCCATAGCTAAGTGCTTTTACAAAAACAAATGAGCACCATGCGCATAGGGCTCGGGCACTCTTGATCTAGGGTATATGCAGCCATATACCACGTACATGTAAGTACGTGTGTATATAAACATTTTTGAATACAATATAGCATTTCAGAAAGCCACACCTGGATGTTTGGTGGTTAGTGGCTTTAGTGGACAAATTCTGTATACTTCTACTTAAAAAAAATAAACTGGATGAGATACACTTTTAGAAAGCATTAATGGAATTGAAAAAAAAGAGTAGACAAAAACTTCCTGCATTTACGAAGGAGTCAAATACTTATTTTGCACAGTTTTTGCTCCACTTTTTTTTCTACTCGTATTACTTATGAGTCGTAATATGACGACATTTTTATTCCACATATTAAAGTTGCCTTTTTCATGTCTTACACTTTACCTTTTTGTCGCGTTGCTTTACTTTCGAGTCAACTGCTTTCGCCGGAATTGATACAGATTTGTGTTAATATTGTTGTACTTGCACTTATTGTTGCCGTTGCACAATAGTGAGTCAAAGAGTGTATGAGGACAAAGAAAAATGTTTTTAAAAAAATGACACACAAGTTTTGCATGCATGCATTAAATAATGGATTGAACAACATACCGTTTTGTCTTTTAGCATGCCAACTCGACAGTTAAGTACTGCTTCCGTATAGAGATGGGCTGTCGTTATGCTATTATCGCCTGAGGTCGTTGAATTGAGTGGCTCTTCAAAAAATGGCCCCCAATGGCGTTCGTGATGATGTTTATTACGAAATATGCGAGGCCTTTCGGCTTCCGTCGTCGATGAAGATGATGACGAAAACGCTGATATTGATGATGATGATGATGACGAATACGTTACAGATGACAAAGAGCCGAGTCTAAAATTAGTATTGCCACTATTGGCAGCAACACTGCCACTCGCTTCGCCCACTGCCGCGTCCACTCCTCCGCTAAGAGCAGCATCTGTGAATGTGACAAGAAAATATAATGGCATTACAAACTTAATTCATCTCTTACGAAGCGTGGCATCATAACAAAACAGAAAACAGAAAGGGAAACATAAAAAATAAGCACAAGTTAAAATATTCTAATTGTATTAAATGCGACATAAAAGTGTAATTCTAGCGACATGCAGTGAATTATGTTTCCCTTTTATTTTGTATTCAGGTGAATATATTGTTGTCATGACGTTTGTAATTTCTAAATTATGATTGTAAAATCCTACACAAGTACACACATAAATACATATGAATTTGTATGAACAAAATAAAATGTTAGCAAAAATTTCTAGGTTCAGTAACCGTAAAGAAGTTTTGAGAAAGGAATTATGCCTGTACATTGAAGATGCTTAGCGTAGTGTGAAAAAGTTGACTGTGGAAATGTCTGCAATGTCTAGAAGATACAGAACAGGATATACATTTTGGATATCGTGTGGGAAAAATATGGGCCAATATTTATTATGTCTGATTCTGATTCTAGTAAAACTATTTTTCTCTGTTACAGATTATATATGACTATATGTCTGCATTTCATCAGTAGACTTCATCTTCAATCAAAAAATCACAAAATTAAAAAATTGCTTAACCACCAACAAATAAATTTTATTTATATAAAAAAAAAAAAATAATAAAGAAAAGATACTGGATTCGTACCGGGCTAATATTTTTGTTTTATACGATTTTGGAAAATTTCAAAGCACTATTATGCTTTATCTTATATAATTCTCAACTGTTTTTGGAGAGTTTGTATATATATAAAGAGTTTTTCATCCAGCTACCGGCACTATGACATCAAATCAATCTTTTGTGCCATACATCAGTTCTTATCCTAATGAGTAGAGATGTGCGTGTGAGTAAAATTAAGCTCACGATCACGAAATTTAAATTTATTTCAGGCACGCTCACGCACGGCAAGATTTAAGGCACTCACGATCACGCACGTTCTCGAAAGCATTGTTTTTAATCACGTTCTTTAACGCACAATGATAACAATTTTGAAAAATCCCTCACGCTCACAGTAAAATTGTTCTTGTGTGTGACAGCATGCATCTCTATAGCACATGTATGTATGTATGTATGTACAGGGGGCGCAAAAGTAATTCTCCTATCAGAAAAGGGCTCAAAAAATAACCTCCCGATGTTTTTTGGCTGTAATTTAAAAAAAAAATGAAAAACTTTGATTCTTTTTGTGGAGTATTTTTATTTGGTCTTTTAATTTTTTTACATCAAGTCGAGAATATGATGTCATGTTAATGGCCGCCGCCACAGTTGATTGTCATTTGTCACAAAATTTATAGCATATAGCTGATAGGAGGATTACTTTTGCGCCACCCTGTAGATATATATTTTCCTTAGTACTAAAAATTTAAAAGAAGAAAAAACTTATCTTCTTTTTGTATACGTGAATATCACATGAACTAATAATAACGTACGGTCCTAAATTTTTGAATCACGCTCAAGCACACACGCGTGATTTTAATAATTTGCATTTAAGCTTCACGTGATTAATGCGTAAACCACGCGAGACACGAAAAAATCGTGCCATTTGCACATCTCTACTAATGAGAACGCCCTCCGGATGTTGTCCAATACCAAAACGTCGAAGTAGAAAAAACTCCTACTGCAAATTTCGCAAAATAACACATTCACTTAGAATGTGCTTCGTAGTGTCATCCTTCTGCATACACAAACGGCATAGAAGAGAATCTATCAATTTAAAGGAGAATTCAGGCCAAAATTACTGTTAAGAAAACCATTTACCAGTGACCAGTCACAGGTAGCACCTGCTACATTGAAGGAGAAGCAAGCCTTGCCTCTCTTGCTACCAGGCTCTCATCCTCTCCTATCAGGGATATAATCGCTGTCCGAAAAATACCTGTAGACCTATAAATGAAGCAGCGAAGGAACTTCTAGCTAATTCATCCATTTCCTCGTCAACATGGTGTCCATATTAAAGAAATTTTATTTATTTTCGAAATCCTTTTCAGTACATCAAAACATTCCAAAACTACTTTAGAATGAAACTGTCATGAAAGAAGAGCCTTCAGAGAGGCAAAGATAACCTTAACTTCCTACCTAAGAAGTAAGGAGAATGCGTATTTTGATTGCCTGAATTTCGTCCTAGAAGACAGTGGGCTATTTGCCCATAGCAACAGACAATCTCACGTTGCCTCCACAAAGTCCTGAGCGTACCCTTTCCCGATCATATGCCATCTTAAACTCCCAGATTGTATGAAGGGACCATCATACTCCTTCATTGATCTGGCCAAATCTTACCTTCCTGTCCACCCTGTGCCGCGGCATACCCCGTCGATACCCTATAAGACCTTGTAATTGACTAAATAAAACGGAAAATTACCTGTTAATATTATCAGACGTGGAAACTATTGTGAGGTATAAAATATCAAAGGAAAAATGCTTGCACTTTCTACAGCTAACATATGAAATATTGTTTTCTTTGACATGGAACGTTGAGGCAACAATTCGTTTCAGTCAGTTAGAGGTTCTCACAATTTGCCCTACAACAGATGAGATAAATTGCATCTAGGATTTCAAGAGGCGGCTAATTCCGCCTTGACTGTTGACGATTTGCTAAGTTTTAAGCTTTTTTCATGGGAAAAATTTCACCAAGGAACCTTAATGTCTGCTTTCTATCAGAGTTTCACTTGAATTCAATAAATTTATTTGCATGTACAGCAATAGCATTAAGAAATATTGCTACAGTCAAGCTTGCATACACCTGAAGCATTAAGGACCATATGGAAAAAAAAACAATTTTCAAGTACTTTTGATATTGCGTTCACTCACCTGAATTTGCCCAATGATTTTTTGAGAATGAGAAATCAAGCGGAAAGTCTTGTCGCTCCTGTGGGTTATTGTTGTAGAAACTGCTGCTCTGGCTTTTACTCCAATTACTATTATTGGCTCTTATGTTGCTTTTGCTTTTCTTAGCATTTTTTAACAACGGCAGTGCAGCTCCTCTACTCATCCCACTGCTGCTGGAGGTGGTGGGCGTATGAGCACTAATGCTGGCCTGTAGTTTGCCAACAGACTTGTTAACTAAACTTTTACCACTTACATCACTATAACCATCTCTGCTGCTCCTGCTGGTGCTTCTAGTTCTAAAAGTAGAACGTAAAATAGTTGTTGTTTGGGTTGGAATAATACTGTTGATGTTGCTCATAATTCTAGACGTCTTAGTGTTGTGAAAGCCAGACATTGTTGTTGCGGTTGAAGTGGGGTATGCTATGGATGATGTTAGAGAAGGCGAGGAAAGTTTTTCTTGTTTGGCAATAATAGGTCCCGCCAAAGATGTTGATGATGATAAATATGATGATGGCCAGGACGATGTGGACGACGGCAATGAGGAAAATGTTGTATGTACTGAATCGAAAGCATTGAATTGTAAACTTTCAACTAATGCGGCTGTAGATCCTTCTACTGCCTGCGTCTGTGGTAAGTCCTCTGCCACAACTTTTAAGGATTTTGTTATTGTATCTGTTCAATGGGGGGAAAAAAACAACAAGAAAATAAAAATACAAAATAAAGAATGAAATATATGAAAGTTTCGAAATGCAATTAGTTAATACAGGAATTTTATTTATTAATTGCTACCAGTAAATTAACAAGAGCAATTTGAGTTTTTGCATACTTTGAGGAACAACAGTTCCAATCAAACTAAACCAAAAAAAAAAACCGAAAAACGTTATATTCAACAATTAAAATGTAAATGCAAATTTTATTTATCGAACTAATTAATGGGAAAAAAATCCTCTATTTAAACTAAAGTTTAAATCAGCAATCTGCAAATTATTTTTTTAAAGAAATTTAATTAACTTAATTTATAATCGTCAAACTAAAAATAAAATATTCTAATATTACACTGTTAATAATAATAACTTGAATTTAATAAAAATTCATAAAAAAATAATTTGCAGATTGCGCATTTGAACTTGATTCCAATAAACGAAATTTTATCTTATTAACCCATTTCGTCCCAGTGTTCGATTTTTCGAACAGTAAATTTCAAGCATATTAAATTTTTTTGGTCTGTTTAGGAAAGACTAATGAAAATTTCTTTAATGAAAATTTTTAAAAAAATTTTTATTAAAAATTTAAAAAAAAAATTTAATGAAAATTTTTAAAAAAAATTTGAATGAAAATTTAAAAAAAAATTTAATGAAAATTTTTAAAAAAAATTTTAATGAAAATTTAAAAAAAAATGTTAATGGAAATTTAAAAAAAAATTTTAATAAAAATAAAAAAAAAAAAAAAATTTAATAAAAATTTTAATATGTATAAATTAAAAAAAAAATTTATTGAAAATTTAAAAAAAATTTTAATGAAAATTTTTAAATATATTCGGACATCTGATTCGTATTTTCTGGACCCAAATTACCATTTAACTACGAAGTTTTATAAACTTATTCGCAAAAAATATCTCTGGGACGATATGGGTTAATATAAAAATTTGTAACCTGCTGGTTTAGAGTCATTTATGGTCATTTTTCTACCCAACTTTGAAACTCTACTTTGACAAGGTCACTCCGGGCAGGGTCGTGGGGGAGACATAACACCTTAGTCGTAAAAACTCAAAAAGTAAATTTTTCAGACCGCGATGCATCGATTGTGCGGGTAGGTTTCGGTTTCAATATTTTTTTACGTGTCCTGAAAATCCTTGAAGGATATAAATATAATAAAACCTAATCGTTGATTATATTTTCATACGCTGTAGAGACCTCATATTCCAAAAATTTTAAAAAAATTCCTATTCCTGGTAGTTTTGTGCCAGGTCTGAAAGGATTATGTGTAGAAATGTAAAAAAATGTTTTAGGGTGAAGGGTTGGGTGGAGAGTTAGGGCAGGGAAAATATCGTACCTTCGTGATAAAACCATCAAAATTTTTTTAAGGACTTAAACGACTTTAAGGATTAAAACAATTTGTAAAATATTTTTCTATATAACTTTAACGCTCACTAAAGGGGGAGGGACTAAAAAATTGATTTTTCTAGTTTCTGGCTCCAAGTTTAATGCTTTGGGCTTCCTTGACATAAAAATATATCTTTTTCTTAGCAAAATTCAAAAACAAATTTTAAATTATGTTGTCTTTTAGAGGTTGGTTTAGTTGTTCTAAGGGAAATTTGTTTTCCTCTGACCCGATTCAGCCCATTAACCATCTTGACCTTTGTTATCTTTCACAATGTATCTATACCAAATTTCAAGGGTATATCTAAATTGTGAAGTTAAGATGTTCTCGGTTCTTCCCCTAAATGACCCTATCGAAAACATTTTTTTTCTACACTTCATTACTCCACAAATTTCCCTTTTAAGTATTCACGACCTGTCAAAATAGAGTTTTAAAATTTGGCACAGAAATGTCTTAAAGGAACTCTGATCTAGCAGGTTAAACATGTTAACTTTTTTAATAAATATTTGTAGGGTACTTGGTCGAGGTCGACTATAATATTCTTCATATGGGCATTTCCATTTTGGCGTTACGTTACTTTTGTACGACGATATGTTGAAAAAAACTTTAAAAACCATAATTTAAAAAAGTATTTTTCTCACATTAGAGAAGTGATTGGATAGCTCTATATTCAGCCAAAAAATGGAAATAGTTGAGCCTAAGAATTTCAAGATATACTCCAAAAAGTAACCTGGCGTTACGTTACAAAAAACGGAAGTGCGATTTGACTTTGATAACAAAATTATTGAACTCTGCGAATTGGGCAAGTATTTTTAATCAAATTTTTTTTGATAGGTTTTGGACCAATATACATTTATTTTCCAAGTTATAAATTGAACAAATCTTTTTTCCTTTTTTTTCTTTTATGAAAATTGGTCTGGCGTTACGTTACTGGCGTTACATTACTAAAATTTCCACTTTATTTTATTATGTTAAAAAAATGCGAAAAAGACATAAATATTAGAAAATTATATAAAAACTACAAAATACTAAATTTATTTTTTGCATTTGTTTTATGATTAAATATTTTTGTAGCATTTGCATTAAGAGTATTATTATGAAATTGATTTTAGGAATGTTAATTATAAAGAGAAAATGCCCTTGAAGTTAAGAAACACTTACAAAAACGGGAACTTCAAACTTGTAGCTCAGTATTTCACCATCCCAACAAAAGAAAGCTTTGAGCTCCTAAATTTAATTTATTTTAGAAGTTTCTCTTTTATAATACATTAGGAAAAAATCTGTTTGTTAACTTTTAATTTTTCGATCAAGGTGGACTTTTTTCTGGAAATGCCCATATACGAATGTATAATTGGCATCGTGTTATGCAGAAGCTATTCGAGACCAATTTTAGAAGCTTAAGGTACGGTCACACGTATCAAATATTTGACCAAAAGAGCATTAGCACTAAATATGAAAGAAATATATTTGAATAAGATACGTGTCTTTGAAGTAAATCAGTTTCATACAAAACTAACAGCCATTTAATATTATTGGAAACTGTTTAACTCAATTAACAGTTGTTTGAAATAAAAGATGTTTCATAACTATTTAGTGGTTACGTTTGCCTTGGCTAAATATTTATAAGTGTGACCGCACCTTTGGTAGCAAAAAAAGTAATAGCATTTTTCTGCTTTTACTGCCTTCTTGGCAATTGCTATTACCTTTTTACTAGTCCTAACGGAGTATTTGTGATTATTTCGTGTTTACCAAACATTGAAATCATTCCCGAATTGAAAGTCTGTGTCAATAACCTTTTACAGGCTGTCATTAATTTTAAAATTTTTGTGGTTTAAGCTGCTCAATAAGTCCTTCTGTGGCATACTAAATTGATATTTATATGCTCTGTAAAAGCGTAATCGCATTATGGCACTTATTTATTCCTACTAAAAATTTAAAAAGAAAAAAAAATATGTATGTGTTCTGGTTCATGGCAGTTTTTCTCTTTTAACCACAGCGATTGGGATTTTTTTTTTATTAATTGCCATCATCATAAATGTTTCAATACAATTATTTTTCTCTGCCAGTACAGGCATGTACGCCAGCATTTTATCTCGAAATTGTTTTTGTTCATATTCCCAATGCACGGGCAAGCAACTAACGTACTCACATACATACATAAATGACGGTAAAAAAAATATCACCCTACAGTTCAACTGACTGTTATGAAAATGAAATTTTTCTTTTTTATATAACTAAACCAACTTTTTCAGCTTCAAGTCCATTTGTCAATTGTTATTTTTAATATTTTTCAGAAAATCTTATATTTTGTTTAAATATTTTCTTTTTCTAAATTCAAATATATATAGAAGTTAACGAAATATTGAAAATCAATGCTAATAAAATTTATATGTAGAGTAAAAACCTAAAACTAAAAAAAATAATTTAGTTATATAAAAAAGTAAAAAGTCTTAAAACACAAAACGGATAATTGTTAGTTATTTATTTTTAAATACAAAACAAGTTGCCTAGTGATTTGCTGGTCTGTGAAGAAAATCCTTAGCCTTCTTCGGTATTTGGGTTCAACACTTCGCAGTAACAGCACAGCATTCCTAGCCACGAACCACAGCAGTCTGTTATTGCGAAATAATGAAAAAACAAGTTTGTAAGATGTTATCAATTTTGTCATTTTTTTAACAATAAGTAATTGACCTTTACTGTATTGAACAAATTACTCCACCTCCATTAAATATTTTTTATATATCTTTTCACCTCTTTCAGGCAATAAGATAACTGACACAAAGAGTTATTTTCATATTTATTATGAAAAGTGCAAGTCATTATGAAAAGTGCAAGTCATTATGAAAAGTGAAAGTCATTATAGAAACTGCAAGTCATCATGAAAAGCGCATATCATCATAAAAAGTGCAAGTCATCATAAAAAGTGCAAGTCATTACGAAAAGTGGAAATCATTATAAAAAGTGCAAGTCATCATAAAAAGTGCAAGTCATCAAAAAAAGTGCAAGTCATTATGAAAAGTGCAAGTTATCATAAAAAGTGCAAGTCATCATAAAAAGTGCAAGTCATCATAAAAAGTGCAAGTCATTATAAAAAGTGCAAGTTATTATAAAAAATGCAAGTCATCGTAAAACGTGCAAGTCCTTGTAAAAAGTGCAAGTCATTATAAAAAGTGCAAGTAATCATAAAAAGTGCAAGTCATCATAAAAAGTGCAAGTCGTTATAAAAAGTGCAGGTCATCATAAAAAGTGCGAGTCATTATAAAAAGTGAAAGTCATCATAAAAAGTGCAAGTCATCATAAAAAGTGCAAGTCATCATAAAAAGTGCAAGTCATAAAAAAAGTGCGAGTCATAATGAAAAGTGCAAGTCATCATAAAAAGTGCAAGTCATCATAAAAAGTGCAAGTCGTTATAAAAAGTGCAGGTCATCATAAAAAGTGCGAGTCATTATAAAAAGCGAAAGTCATCATAAAAAGTGCAAGTCATCATAAAAAGTGCAAGTCATTATAAAAAGAGAAAGTCAGACCGACAGACAGAGCTACTTTCATATTTATTATACTAACAAGGACTGCATTTTTCTGGCTGGTAATACAAAGTCTAAGTAATAACTGAAAAGTACCAGGCCGTTAACCACATACTGCATGAGTTGTGGATATCAAAACTACAGGGGAATTTAAGGCTGGTATGAGTAGATTGAGTGCTTTAATTTTGGCCTTCCATGTGCAAGAGAATTAAATCTGCCTTTGTGATTTAACCATAAATCATACGATTCAATAAATATGGTAAGTGTGTGTGTGTGTGAGAGAGAGGCCTGAATTATTAAATTTTTCAAAATAGAATGCAACAGCGTACACGCCATACAGAGATATTTACAAGATTTAATATGTTTGTAACGTAAGCAGTCCCAAAACAATCACTAAAAAACCAAGCGAAAAAATGCCATATAAGAGAAAATAAAAATTTATATGTGTGTGTAGGAGAAAACACAATTACATTCGTATATATATTTTTATAATAATTCAACAAACAGTTTTAGAGAGCTCTAAGCAACTGAACAGCTTGTCGAGGAATTAGATTCCCTAAGAGATTGACTGTGTTCTATGGACTAGGAAAGTTTGTAGTTTGTGAAGTGTATGGAAGAGCTAAATTCCATATTTAAGCCGCAATATAAAGTTCGGTAAAATGTCGGAAGTGTATAAAAATAGTGTAAGAAATAAAAGTAATTTGAAATAGTGCCTCAGTTAATTTATTCAAAATTTGCTTTGTTTGTGGCAGGTTAAGTATGTCGATATGGATGCCTTTCATTGGCTCTTTCAAGGAATCATCAGTGGACTTTAATATAATTCCAAAAAAAACAGAAAACCTCTATGAAATGTCGGGGAATATTGTGCTTTTCGCCTTCTCATGTAAAGTTACGAGTATTTCCACTTGCGATACATAAGATTTAGAGTTTTGTGTGTCGTTTTATACAAGTTTCTGTGTGTTTGCAGCTATACTTCAAGTTACAACCTGCTGAAATCGAGCGCCAATAAATACATAGAAAACATATAATTGCCCAACATGAAACTCTCTAGATTCTAGAGTCTAGAAGTATTCAAAAATGATTGGATTATTTTCTACCTGCGCTCGTCTCCATACCCAACAGTAAGTGATTATTCATACGTGAATTTTGCTTCTTAACTCAATTATTCTAGTTATTACGATGCAAATATCGTGGAAACTATTTACGAAATTGAAAAAAGCTAATAATAAATTTTTCGAAAAACAATTAAATTAATACAATAGATGCAATATAGTTTTAAATTATTCCATGACTAATCAAGAGATATATGTGCTGCTTTGCCCATATATCAAGGGTGTTTTTAATAAAATATTTTTCAGTTTGTTTATTTCTAATAAAAAAAAAATTCTGTTATTTTAGTGCAACAAATTTTTGCACTCTGCACTAGAAATATTTTCCAGTCTTGAAAAAAGAAACAGGAAATATTATGATTTATACAGAGCATGTGAAAAAAATAATATTTTGTTTTTGCAAGATTTAGCCTCAATCCCCCAGAAATATGTATATGTATGAATGTGGCAATTTAACACAAAGTTAAATTGGGAGAAAATAGTTCTGTATATGGTCAATGTGTGTGTGTGTGTGTGTGTGTGCATTTCATAGCAAAAATAAAATATATTTCACATGCAAATGGTGTCAGGATTCCAAAAAAAAGTTTGGGGAGCCGAAGGATGGCAGAGTAGGTGAATTTAAGAGCAAGAAAAAATTTTAAGGGATTTTTTTTTTATAGAAAATAGCATAGCTTCGTACAATTTTTTAGAGTTGCATGGTTAATTTAGGCAATGATTCCCTCTCCCATACAATCGCACGATTCAATCACAGGAAAAGCTGGCAGAAGTCTGACTGTAGTTGATGCATATACAATTGCCAATTTTAACTTGGGGAGGTTCAAATCGAACATCCACAAAAACGACTACCTCTATCCTCCTTCCCAAAACCAACTTTCCTAATTTTTGCCACAATGCATCGCTTATGTAGGGGTCATGCCCTGAGTGCTGGTCCAAGACAAAAAAAAAAAAAACATCAGTTCGTTGAAACCGTAAAAAACTCAATTTTTATACCCTTCAAAAACGAGTTCAAGGGATATTCACTTTTTCATTCCGTGTGTATGAAATATCCTTCTAAGACCCCATCACGTATATATATTCTTGATCAGTGATGAAATAAATCTTAAACGATCTAGCCATGCCCATCTGTCCCTCCCTCTGTGAAAACCCCGACTTAGGACAAACAAAAAGGGGGTGCTATTGGCTGAACTAGTTAACACGAGACTACGAAGCGCAGAGTCCTAAGTTCAATCCCGCTCTCAGTCATGAACATTGTGTCGACTTCTTGTGATCAGCATTAGTGCATAGTTGTGTTAGTTGTTGTCAACCGGTTTCAGTGATAAAGGCACTGAAAATAATTGGCAGGGATTAACACTATCATGTACTAAAGAGCAGAGGAACAGCAACCTCCCTCGTTGGCCCTTTAGCAAAAGAATTAGCCGACGAAGTAAAAAGCTTGAAATAGCTACAAAAAATGCTCTATCTTCTCATCTTGCCTCATCTGTCCCCTCAATACTATCCCCTCCTTTCTATTTCCGGCGTAATGCATTGCATTTATAGGGGTCATTCCCTGAGTGCTGGTCCGAGATAAAAAAAGAGCCAGACCCTTGAAATTAAGTATGGATAAATTTTCAAAAATAACACAGATCAAGTTTGTAAATGGGCTGAATCGGACGGGGGGTAAAAAAGTTCCCCTAAGAAGAACTAAACTAACCTCTTGAAAACAACATAATTTTTAAAGTTTTTTTTTGGTAATTTTGTTAAGCAAATGATATATTTTTAAGTCAAATAAGGCCCATAGCGTTTAATTTGTAGCTAGAAAATAAGAAAAATCAATTTTTGAACCCCGGAGTTTTTGTTGGGAATTTTAGTGAAATATTACAGGGAAAAATAGTGTTAATATTTAACAAATTGTATTCCTTAAGCCTTTATTTGTTAAAAAATAATTTTTTTATTTTTCCGATGAAAGTAAGATGTTCTCTGATCTTCCCCTGTTCTACCCTTTCACCCACCTTTGCCCCCTAAATGACCCTATCAATACATTTTTTTTTTTAAATTTTTATTACTCCAAAAATTTGCTTTTTAAGTTTTTACGACAAAGTTGAGATGTTTCCCCCGGGGCGCTTCGCGGAGCGACCCCGACAAAATAAAGTTTTAAAATTGGGCACAAAAATGTTTTAAAATGACTCCGACCCAGCAGGTTAAACATTTTTCAATTTAGCTCTAGTTTTTTTGTGCGCTTTGATATTAACTGCAAAAATTACGTGAATTGTTTTTAAGTTGATGGCCATGCAGTTCCTATTTGGAGTGTATTCAAGATTCAACCCGGTCGAATACAACGTTTATATTACCTTATTTTAAAATTTATATAGGAATAGTATAAAACTTGTTTAAATTAAAAATGTATTGACAATGAGTTCAAATTCTTTTAATAATAGTTAAAAAGGACTCACGTATTTATAAAAGAAAAAATAAATAATTACAAGGAATTATTTAATGAAGTGTTAAAATATGATTATTATTTATTTAGACTCCACTGATGGCATAGAAACTATCAGTTTAAAAACTTCAATTAATTTAATAACATTTGGCAGGTCATACGATTGTGTATGAAAGTGAACAGCGGTGATTTTTTTTATCTTGGACCAGCACTCAGGGGATGACCCCTATATATATGCAATGCATTGCGCCGGAACTGAAAACGAGGGGATAGTATTGAGGGGACAGATTAGGAAAGATGAGAGAGAAGATAGACAGTTTTTTGTAGCTATTTCAACATTTTACTTCGCCGGCTAATTTTTGCTACAGGGCCGACGAAGGTGGTTGCTGTTACTCTGCTTTTTAGTATATGATAGTGTCGGTCGCTGCCAATTATGTTCAGTGACCAGTGACTATGCCTTCATCATTGAAACAGGCTGGCAACAACTAACACAACCACGCACTAGTGCTGATCAGAAGAATTCAACACAATATTTCATGACTCAGCGCGGGCTCGAACTCACGACCCTCCGCTTCATAGTCTCGTGTTCTACTACTTCAGCCAACAGCACCTATAATAATGCCTTATCCAGGGAATTTCTCAACTTTTGGTTGTTTCACTCACCCAACTTAAGATTTAATATATGAAAAACTTTTATATAAAAAAGTTATTATTAAAATATTTTCTATAAAATTAAAAATTAATAATGAAATATCTATGACTTTTTAACAAAAAAGTTCAATTTTGGAAAACTGAAGCTAATTAAAAACTATTAAAAAATCTTTGGACCGAAGTCCTTATGAGTTGTTAGTTAATTGTGTATGCAAGCAATTGCATTTACTCCTAAATTGATATCAATTTAATATATTTTTTTCCTTCTAAATTTAAGAGACGTAAAAACAAAAATGCTTTTAATTTGGCTATAAATCATTTATCAATTGCAATTTAATTTAGAAATGATTGACATCATTCTGCGTAATATTAAATGAAGATAAAAATGATTTAATAGGAAATTTCATTGCTCGTTTTGGGCAACAAGAATATTTAATGTGTAAACGTATAAGTGCTTTAAATTTTTTATAGCCTTTCCCATATCATTTAAGCAATTTTTATTCGTTTTCTATCAAGAGCATGAAATCAAGGTATTCCTTTCAGTATTCAAATTGATTTTTTTTTTCTTTCAATATTTAACACTCACAAAAACTAGTTTCTTTTGCTTTAAATATTCAATTTGGATAAATGCGAGCACAATTCGTATGTTAATAAAAATTTCATGAAACATCCATTTGTCATACATTTGAGCAAGAAACGAGTAAGAGTAGGAGTAGCGAGTAGGAGCAGCAATAACAACAATACGGCTCATACATATTTTACATTTCAAAATAGAATTAGACTATTTGCAGATATTTACAATCTTCTAGGACAATGCAATGAAACACATCCGCTCTTGTTTTTTTATTTTATTTTTAAGTTCAAAAGAGCATATCGTGTTTATGTCTTGTTAAGACAGTCATCTGGTATCAATTGCAGACAATTTATTAAGTTTTGCAGGCAAAGTAAAAGAAAATATACAAAATGTTTTAAGCAAATACCTTTCATAACAACAAAATGCACCATAATTTAGAATATCAATAAAAATTATTAAGAATTTACAGGAATATAATAAAATTAACAAGATATATTTAACTAAGATTCACAAAGTCTGGGGAGGGGCCTGCTGCGTAATTGGATTCGAAATAAAATGCTTTCGACTTTCAATGTTAATATCCTACAATATCGAACAGTATTTCAAGGAACAGGACAAAATCAATATTATTTCGGTTTAAAAATTTATTCGGCCGAATAGAGCAACACTTTATTCGGAGGTCCGCCACACTCCCATCAATACATGGTTTCAAAATTGTTTGAAAGAACTTGTAAAAATTATTATCAGTAGACATTCGCCACCGTATGGTTTTTTTGTTTAAATGTTTATCGATATTATGAATGCCAATATAGCGTTAGGAGACGTCGAAGCATCAGTAAATAAAATTAATTTTTTTTTCTTGGACCAGCAGTCAGGGGATGTCCCCTACATATGCGATGCATTGTGCCAGAACTAGGAAAGTTGGTTATGGGAAGGAGGATAGAGGGAGTAGTGTTTGTAGACGTTCGATTTGAACCTCCCCTAGTTAAAACTGGCAGGAAAGACCTCTGCTGGAAGTTTGTTCCACATACGAACCGTTGGGCGAAACAACGAATTTTTTCTGTAATGTGTGGTGCAGTTTACTGGCAACTCAATCACAAAAGGATGCGCCCTATGTGAAGAGCGGGTAGCTCGCAAAAATAAACGGGTTTCCGGCACAAGCTCCCTTATTTCAACAAAAAACACATTCCGTTGTAGTATCGGTAGAACAGTGAAACACACCCCACGTTGCGTCGATGCTCCAGTGGCTCAATAGAGTTGGCTACCCTACTGTCACCGATGAGCCTCTTCCCTCTCTCTTATATGCGGTCGAGCAACTTGAAAATAGACTTTGAAGCATCGGCCCAAACATGAGAGTTGTATTCCAGTTTAGGTCGGATGTAGGTTGTATATATAGTGAGGAGATCAGTTGGGGTGAAGTATGTCTTACACCGGCTTAAAAAGCCGAGGCACTTGAATGCTTCTTTTGAAATATGAGAGATGTAATCAGTCCATCGAACGCCGCACTGTATTTTCATATCAAGGACATCAAGAGCCTTTACCATCCATAAATACGGATGGCGCAGGACCTTCGACCAGCCGCCTATGCGTAAGCACGCAGCACTGCGTCTTATAAGGGTTAATGTTAACCCTGTTCGCGAGGCCCCATTCGAAGATTGACACGAGATCACTTGTGAATGACTCGTTCATTCTTTGTCTTCTAGCGTCAATCTCCAAAAATTAATGCAAGATTTGAATTTGTTGCCCAAAGAAAAATGAAGTCGACATGTTACAGCTTACAGTTAGTGAAAATGGGGCGTTACAAGATGGAACAACGTATCTAGAACAATATTTCATATATAATAAAATTTTGGCAGCCGGAGCTCGAAAATTTCATACAAATTATGGTGGAATCAGTTTCTTTAAACTTTGGCAGTTTGAAATTCCTAATGATGCTAAGAAATTGTGGACGAAATATGGAATAATAAAATAAAACTGAAATCATTTTATATAAAAAACTAAATAAAGCTTAATAAATAATAAAACAAATTAAAATAAAAAAATAAAAATTAATTGAAATGGACGATATTTATAAGCTTTCAACGAATTTCGACAGCTTCCAATTTTGAAGCCACCTTGACCAGCAAAAGAGTATCCCCTAAAAAATATAATAGTTCTTCTACACAAAACAGTTATTTTCATCGAAATCAGTTAGGTTAGGTTAGGTTGAAAAAGAGGGGCATAAGCATCCCAATCCGTCCTGGATTACACTTAGGCCTCATAGGCCTGTTGTGCGCTCTATAATACGGAGTTCCCATTAACCAGTTAAGGAAAGTTTTTTGTTAATTTCCAGGCACTGCGGTGCAGTCAAGTATTTTTCTGCCTCGAGGAGAAAACAATCACCGTATGACACTTTCAAAATTTCATTTTATTTCAATTTTTTTTGCAGAATTTTTTTCTTATAGAACTGAAGAAGTAGTGAAACACCTACTTTATCTTTCATCTACCTTTAGAACATGATAGTGTCAATCGCTCTCGATAATAGTTGGCGACTAGTGATCAACATTGAAAAACTAACACAACTAACAAAGAAGCTCTAACTTATGAAAAAAAATCCATACCATAATCATGACTGAAATCTGTATCGAACCCGGTATCTCTGGCTTCGTAGTCTACGCGTTAACCACTTCAGCCAAGAGTATTAAATTTTTGAAACTGGATCCTTCTCGTTCAATGCCAAATGCTGAGCTCATACGGCAATAAAATCTCTGAAGGTCAAGGCTTATGGAATCCGTCATACGATATGCGTCGCCTTTTCCAGCTGACATGAGCGCACCGAAGGAGAAGGATGGCAAAATATTCTCCATTTTATTTATTTAACATAAATTTAATTATTTTATAAATTTTTTTATATATCAAAAGCCTATATTCAATACCGTCTATGAACCATTTTTTTCAAAATCACATTTTATTGGGAAACTGTTTTTATACCCTCCAAAAAAGAATTTGGAGGGTATATTCACTTTGTCATTCCGTTTGTAACGCATCGAAATATCCATCTCAGACCCCATAAAGTATATATATTCTTGATCAGTGATGAAATCTAAGACGATCTGAGCATGTCCGTCCGTCCGTCTGTCGGTGGAAATCACGATTTAGTTCAAACGAATAGAGCTAGACTCTTCAAATTTGGTATAAATATATTTTAAAGCTTAGAGCAGGTTAAGTTCGGAGATGGGCTAAATCGGGCTAGGGGGAAAAAAGTTCCCCTAAGAAGAACTAAACCAACCCAGAAAAAACAACATAATTTTTAAAGTTTTTTGGTTATTTTGTTAAGCAAATGATATATATTTTTGTCAAATACGGTCCAACGCCTTAAACTGGAGCCATAAAATAAAAATAAATTATTTTTGGACCCCGCCCACTTTAGTGGGCGTCATTATATGCAATAATAGCATAAAAATTTAACAAATTGTTTTACTTAAGCCTACATTCCTTAAAAATAAAATTTTTTATCTTTAATGACGAAGCTGAGACGATACCTGGTACTCCTCTGCCCTACCCCCTCCTCCCTCTTCACTCCGTAAATGACCCTACAAAAACATTTTTTTTTTAAATTTTGTATGCAATCATCCCAAGCATTTATTTTTATAGTTTTATGACTGCCTGTTTCTGCCCTACCGCCTTTTCCCCGTAAATGACCCTAAAAAAAAATAAAAAATTTTATATTGTATATAATTATCCCAAACATTTTTTTAGAGTTTTATGATAAACGTGAAATGTTTCCCCCCACAGCCCTTGGCAGAGCGACCCCGCCAAAATACAGTTTTTATACCTTCCAAAGAGAATTGGACCCTATAAAGTAAATATGTATATTCTTGATCAGTGATGAAGTCTAAGACGGTCTAGCAATGCCCATACGTTCGTCTGTGGAAAACATGATATAGTATATTTTTTGAACCCCGCCCACTTTAGTGGGCGTTGACGTACGATATTATATAAAGCAACTCTGTCCCACCAAGTTAAACATTTTAAATTCACTTACTAAATATTTGGATGATATTTAAGATTCGACCCTGTCGAATATAACGTTTTTACTTGTTTTTTATAATAGTTAGGTCTCTTTTAACAAAAATCAGACAGAAGATTCAGTAACCATGGCTTAAATATATTGTAGAAGAAATAGTGACTTTTATATAAATATTTTGGATATTAAACAGTTTTTTGCCTCTCCTTAACAATAGTCTACGTATTTGGTTCATACTCGGGTATTGAATATAGGCTCCCGATATGTTATTTCATTTTTCTTGAGCACACAATATCATTAAAATTAATCAAAACTATTTGAAGAACTTTCTGATGTCAGTCAAGGTATTCAACGTACTTTGCGCTGGCGCAGAAGTACTGAATGTGGTAACTCACATAAGAAAACATGTACTCCAACGCAGTTGTCAGTTGCAAAAGGCGACGTATAAGGCATGACGGATTCTATGGGTCCCGGCCTTAAGTAATATTCTTCACTAAGTAAAATCGAGATATTGAAACTTTCTACTTAACTTTTTGCAAATATTTAAATTGTTTATAAACAGTTGCTTATCAGCTAACGCGCATACTCACATAGTAAATGATGTTGCATGCCAGTGATCAAAGCAAAGGCTAACAATTTTTGTACAACGAATAATAGAGTCCAATATGACGTGCCACTCTTCATCCTTTAAAGCTGTTGATAATATTGTTGTATTTAAACCAGACTTGGAGTTTCAAATGCTTCATTTTATCCAGCTCGACGCTCGCCACAACCAAGAGGTTTTGTTCAAGTGTAATATATTTTTGTTGAATTTTTGATTTCTGCCGTTCGCTTATCTTTCTTAATTTATCCGCATTTCAGTTGGCTCTCTCTTACTGTTTGGCTGGCTTTTTCTGCTGACATTTATCTTAACATGATATCCGGTTCCTATTAATTAGTTTTGTCCACTTCGATTTTAGTTGTTTGTGTTTGGGTTTCTTGCAAAATATTTCTGGTACGTGTGTCATTTCATTTGCTGGCAGAAAAACTGTTTACCCAACTCATATCGTTCGAGCATTTGTTTGTTGTCTTTTATGTTTTGTACTACTTTCCATCGCTTTCCTTTCCTTCGGTTTGCTTTTCTTTAACTGATTTTCAAGTCGTTAGCAATTTCTGCTTGGTTTTCTTCATGTATTTCTGGTGTGGCGTGTTTGCAAATATATTGTTGTTGTTGTTGTTGCTGCTGTTGTTTCCAATGAGAATTTATATGAGTTTCTGGCTCAGGTTGTTATTTGCTTCAAAATTTACCCTGCTTGGAATGCTTCACAGTCATGAACTCATATCGTGGCAGGGTATAGAGGAATTTGTTTGCTGTGAGCACAAGGATACGGTTGCTGTTTAGTATTTGAAGTGGTTGGTATTGGTAGTGGATGCTCTTGTAGGTTCAATTGAAATTGCATTTATAAACTTGAAACAAAAATTCTTCACATAATTCAATGTTATTGCTGTTGTACGCTCCTCTATTTCTGCTGCTGCTGCTGTTGTTGTTGTTGTTGTTTTCTTGCTATTTGTCTGAAATGGGAAAAAAAGAAGAGAGCATGAGAATATACATATAAATAAAAACCTTCTAGAAATGAAAGAAATAGACCTGAAAACTCTTCAATAAATAGATTTTTTTGCCCCACTTTGGATTCATTCATGGTATGCCTTTTGTGTATCTGATTTAACAATAAAGATTGTGAAGTTGAGGCAACAACTGTGCAAGGATGAAATGGTGCCTAGCAGTGCCTAGAGTGAAAATTTTTATTTAATGTTTTTTTTTGTTTGTTTTCTATTTACAACAAAGTCTTGATAATTCATTTCTTATTTATTCTCTAAAATAACTACAAATTCTTTTCTTTTAAGTACGTACACATTTCATTCCTTTTTTTCGTTGTGCTTCACACAATTTGTGCGATAGTATCTGCAATTATGGGCTTTGACGGCCATTAATGATTTTGTTGCACGAAACTAACAAGTTATTTATGCTACGCAATTGTTAGATTGTTGCGAAAAAGTGTAATCTTCTACATGCGAAGACACTCCATATAATGAATATATATGAACGGTAGGGACATATCTAGGATCAGCGCAGTCGTAAAAGGAAACTGGGTGATTGGCAAATATGCTAGTGGAATGTCGTGAGCAAAGCAAGGGAAACATAGTGTTCCACCGTCTTTGGATATATACGGCTTTTCATGCCTCGACACTCAATTTTTAAGGCAATCATATTCTACCCGACCTTTTTAAGTAATCACCGATCGATCCAAGTGGCATCATCAGAAATCTCAATGCGATTGTTTGTTTGTAAAGCGTGCTTTTTTTAGAGTGTCTCAATACCAGAGAAACGCGTGCGAATTTTTAATCAAAATAATTATTCTATTCTTCAAACTCATCGTGCTATGCTTCCATTTTATGGCGTACATAATAGTCCTTCAGAGCGACTAATCCGAAGAACAATAGATCGTTAACGGACCTCATTTACTGTTACTGATAATGTGCATCCCGTGAGACGCCGAACAGTACGCTCTCAAGAAGCTGTAGCCGCTGTACAGGAAAGCATTGAAAATGATTCTAGTCAATCAATTCGTCGCCGTTCTCAGCAACTGGGGTTGTGTTCTTCCACTTTATGGCAGATTTTTTTAGTTGCTGAAAATTGGTATTCCAGATTGCACCTTCTAGGCGCCAGCTGTGGCGGCCACATGCCAGAAATCATATCGCTCATTTTCTGCAAGAACGGCATAACTCAAAATTTTCAATTTAGAGATAAATGCGTTTTAAGTGTTCACTTGACTATAGCTCTGAAGAAATATAAATAAATGTATATGTTTTGATATCATCTGGTAAATTAACTTAATATTTAATATATCCCTATAGAAAAAAGTAGAGTAAAAAATTTTTAATAATTGTTGTGAAATTTTTTATTTTTGCACCAATGAAATGCATATAGACATTGCTTAACCACCAACAAATAAATTGCATTTATATTTAATAATTGTTTTTAGATGGAAAACTGTTTATACTTTGAGTTATGACGTTATTGCTGCTAAAGTTCGTTGATAGTAGTGTAGTAAACTAAAATGTGCCGTTCTTAATGCGAAACAAAATTTTTATAATCAGATGATTTTTTTCAACAAAACAGTCACAACACAAAATATATGGCAGTATATAAGAATTTTTACTACATAAAACACATTTTACCTTTGCATGTATAAAGGCACAACGCAAATTATGTCGCTCTTTCCGAAAACAAAACGATATTCACACCTCAACGACCTAAATACCTAAATACGGGCGGAAAGCGGAATGTTTTTTTCCGCTGAGCTTTAACGCTGAAATGCCATACCTAAACAAAAGCGGCAGCGTTATGTAAAAAAAAAAAACAATAAAAACAGGGTTATCAAACAAACAAATTAAACAACCCTGATTATTTTAACAGCTGGACGGACGACATTTGAGATTTTGTTATTGAAATTTTGTACAAATTACAAACGTGCATACATATGTATGTGTGTGTATAATCATCTTGTAAATATTTTCTTACCACCATTTTCTAATACGAAGTGCACAAATTTTTTCTTTTATTATATATTTCACTTTTGTAAATCTTTGATCTTCTTCTCTGGTTACAATTCTCTTCTTTTGCAACCAACTTCATAAGAAAACGCTCTGTCAAAATCGGATTTTCCAATAGCAAAGCGTTGCCGCAACGTTGCCGCCGCGTTATTTCGGTATGCTCCATACAAAATGTATGGACAGATAAAAAACACTTGCCGCCCGTATTTAGGGATGGCAGATAGGAATATAAATAACGGCATATGTCTCACATGTTCTGTATACAAGATATCAAAATGAGTATTTTACACAATATAGAATACGATATTGATAATCCTTCTGTATTATTAACTCAAATATCATGAATTTTGAGTTATGCTGTTCTTGCAGCAAATGAGCGATATATAAACATTAATTTCATAAAATTTTCTTTTTAATGAAGCTAGTTTCATTAATATTAAAAATAAATTGTTTTATTTTGATTTAAATACCCTTTGCTGATCAGAAGAATTCGACACAATTTTCATGACTGAGCGCCCCGTCGATCTCAGGATCCACCGCTTCACAGTCTCGTGTTAGATGCTTCAGTCAACAGCACCCTCAAATTTTTGTATCAACACTATAAAAAGCTTTCACAATACAACTTTACTTAAAACAGGTTTTAATATAGAGTTAGTCTAATAAATTCTTTCTAAAATGTGTAAATTTGTAATAAAAATTTTCATTTTGTGGTCTAGACCTACAGCCTGAGCAACACAAAATAATAATTTTAGTTAGAAAATAAAATACATCAAACTAATCATAAAACTGTAATAGTTATAAGTGAATTTTTTCCAATGAAGGCATTCTTATGCAATAAATTAGTGCAATTATCTGGTTCTACTGAATCCACGTACCAACATTTAAAAGCCTGGCATATTTCTAAAGAACAAAAATATTGTCGGCGTTTTGTCATCATTGTCCTTATTTACGAGAAATATAAAAAAATACATATATTTCATAATATGGGAAAATAAAATAAAAAATAACTTAAATTTCAAATTCTAACCAATAATAGAAATCACAATGGCTGCAAACATATATTTCACAACCCATCAGACGCAAGACATTTAAAGAGTACAATAAATAAACAAAAGTAATGCCACAGTGACCCAGATAAAGTTGTATCCCATCCCATCCAGGCCCCGACGCATTATTTCACATTTACATTTCAACAATTGTTGGCTTCATGTTGTGAATATTCATACCCTTTTAAGGATGCGTATGTGTGTTAGATAAACATATAAAAATAAAGCTGAGACGTGAAGTTTTAGCTAAACGATAGGCAGTAAAGAAAATAAAATCTGCTTAAAGCAGCACACATACACATGCATATTATCTATACGGCTTCTGAATTTCGTCTTACACAAATATTTAGTACCAAAAAACAAAATAAATAAATAACACATTTGACAAAAGGCTTTGCAACATTTAAGTGTTTTGGTGTGAATTGCTACCTACATTCCCAGAGCGGGTATGTGCCGCATAATCTGTGTTAAAAGGATTTTCTTTAAAATGTATTCAGTTTGCGTTACAAAATTTAATACACCAGCCACAGCCTTATCTCCATTTATTATGGGCATTAAGTAATGCTTATGCAAAAGTAAAAAAGGAAACAAATTTTGTATCTATGAAATACATTACAAATAAATGGCAGACATGCAAATATCCTTATGCTGCCGTTAATATTATGGAATGTGTAAAAAATGGACCGTAATATTTTTAAATTGAGTGCTAAGGTGTTGTGACCTTTTAAAAAATATGGCTCTAAAAATAATTTTTTGAAAATCTCTTGGGACTATTTGGAAAAAGAATTTTTAATTTAAAAGCCAATGCCTATTCGTATGCAGAATCTATAAATCATTTGTCTTAAATGTAAGTCATTGAAATAGCTCCTTAGGGGCTAAAAAGGGGGCTAGTGCGAGGTTTGCTTAAAGCTGTGGACACTTTTAGTTAATGAAAGGCTTCTGATTTTCTTGGAACAGAAAAAGGTCAACCAAATGGGACTGCATATTATATAAGTAGCTTGAATAATGAAAAGCCGGACGAGATCTGGTGAATATTACAAGCCTCAGCATTGTGAACAAAATTGAAGTAACATTTTAATTTTGTTGCCATATTTTTCTGCTTGTAATTTGTATTCTATCTTTTTTTTAATATGTAACGTTACACAATATTTTTTTATTATTAAAATACGTTGTTCCTTCGAAAATCGTCTGTCGGTCTGTTACCTTGTACTTTTAATGATAACTTGCACTTTTTATAATGACTTGCACTTTTCATAATGACTTGCACTTTTAACAATGACTTTCTTTCAGTTTTAATAGTGCCTTGAACTTTTTATAATGACTTACACTTTTTATGATGACTTACACTTTTTATGTGGACTTGCACTTCCCATAAAGACTGGCACTTTTTGTAATGATTTGTACTTTTTGCAATGACATGCACTTTTTTTTATGATGACTTCCACTTTTTATGATGAGCTGCACTTTTCATAACGACTTGCACTTTTTATAATGACTTGCACTTTTTATGATGACTTGCACTTTTTATGATTATTGCACTTTTTATAATGACTTGCACTTTTTATGATAACTTATATTTTTGATAATGACTTGCAGTTTTCATAAAGACCGGCACTTTTTGTAATGATTTGCACTTTTTGTAATGACTTGCACTTTTTATGATGACTTGCACTTATTATGATGACTTGCACTTTTTGTAATGCCTTCACTTTTTATAATGACTTTCACTTTTTCTAATGACTTGCACTTTTTATGATGACTTGCACTTTTTATAATGATATGCACTTTTTATAATGACTTGCACTTTTTATGATGACTTGCACTTTTTATAATGCCTTGCACTTTTTATTATGAGTTGCCTTGCACTTTTTATGATGACTTGCACCTTTTTCTAATGGCTTGCAGTTTTTATGATGACTTGCACTTTTCATAATGACTTGCACTTTTTATAATGCCTTCACTTTTTATGATGACTTTCAACTTTTCTAATGACTTGCACTTTTTATGATGACTTTCAATTTTGAAAATGACTTGACACTTTTTATAAGGACTTGCACTTTTTTGCTTACTAATATAATAAAAATTAAAGTAACACGCTCTAACCTCTGAACCGATTTAGATGAAGTTTGGCATAGAGATATTTTAAGAAATCTGCTCTGCTGTGTAAGTTGAATAACAAAAACTGATGTTGACTTGCCTTTGTGCCTTGGAATATTTATCATGTCTTTCTGAGATTTAAAATTAAAATTTCGAACAATTAGCCTATAGAATCTTAATTCAATTTAATATAGAAATAATATTTTGTTTTTGGAAATTATCCTATTAGTGGTC
Source organism: Linnaemya tessellans (assembly GCA_951800035.1). NCBI lineage: Eukaryota > Metazoa > Arthropoda > Insecta > Diptera > Tachinidae > Linnaemya > Linnaemya tessellans. The sequence goes on from OX637536.1 coordinate 24,948,304, forward strand.
AAGGGTGATCGCTGGTAAAAGCTAGTTAACTAATAAATTTTAATTGAATTTAATATAAAATAATTGTAATTTTAAAGGACAATGCAAAAACGTAATAGAAACTGCAATTCCCATTTTATTGAAAAATCGTTACTTTTGATACTATTGCACTAAATTTGTGTGATTTCATGTGAAATGTATTGGAGTCACTTTTTACAGGAACGTAGTCAATTTCGTAAAAATACGAGTTAAGGCTTTTCCACTTGTAACCGTCGATGTAAGAGATGTCCAAACTTAATGATGATGTATTTAATCGTCCAATAATGTTTTACAATAGACTTTGCATGAAAATGTCAATTAAGGGATTTGTTGCATTGTTTAAGGTTGTATTTAAAAGGGCAAATTTAAAAAAAAAAATTCTCAAAAAACAAAAACAAATTCTTTGCAAGATATTTCTGTTTTGAGAAATCGTTTTCTGAAATTTCTTTTTTAAATGCAAATTTAAACGACACTAAAAGACTTGTGAATTGAGCAAATATTTGTATTCAACTTTGTTTTGTATTCTGTTGCATGTGCTAAAAGCTGATTTCCTTTCATGTGCGCTTAGAAAATTGAGTTACTAGTGAATATTGAAGTGTGTGCCAGTAGCTGCTTGAGAATGAATCTCAAATGCTTTGCTTTGAAGTGCTCTGGCTTCAATCAGTTGTAGTGTAGTCGTAAAATCATCTTGTTTAAAGATAAATTCTTTTATTGTCAAATAGCATTCTGTTAGCTGAAGAGTGCTAGTTTTCGATTTTTTTGTTCCAACATTTAATTGTAATTTTTTTGAGATATTGTCTCGTATGTGTTGTTCCAACTTTTACGTTAATCGTTTGAACAACACTTTACTAAAACTTTGTTTAACGTTTCTGCTGAGCATAACAATATTCATGTTGTCCAATATTCTAGCCACAATTAAAACTATAAGAGTTTATCCATTAATCACACGGTTCTCTTGTTCATGAGTAGATTTTCAAATAGGTTCGACATGTTGGATAATATTCGGGTAAGTCTGTTTTTTCGTTAAACCTTCAATTCTATAACATTTTGTTTGCTAATATGAAATCTTGCGAAGGCAGCAGTTTTTAGGTCGTTAAGAGAGTAATTTTTTTATATCAGTTTTTTCCAATCTACCATTCGAATAACGCCTTACGTCTTAGAATTTTTGACTATACGCCGAAGCGAGTGACAACATCACGTAGTGTCGAGTTTTTGCAAAAACTTTCTTATTATCAGTTTTTACTTCATTAAGCCGTGATTGTAAAAGGCAAAAAATATAATTAATTGGTGGTAAATAAACCAAGAAAAACCAAAAGAAAACCAGTTGAAATTCAATGTGCTGTAATGCGAGTACAAAATATGGCCACCATTACATTGTAAATTTTCTGTAATGAATTGCTTGAACAATTTTTACCACAGCTAAAAGATTTAAGGTCTAATTCATTAAACATATTTTATATTTAAGAACTGCTGATGTGACAAATTTTGTACAGACAATTTTGTCAAAAAAGAATTTTATAATCATGATATATTTTTTACGAATTTGGTCCTTAAATTAAAAAACCATAGAGCACAATGTGATCACTTGTCGTGGAGATATAAAAATATTTATTTAAAGCCAAGAAAAAAATATAAATAAAAATTTTTCATTCCATTTATAAAGGATGTGTATTCTTGATTAATGTTGAAATCCATGACGATCTATCCATGTCCATCCGTTAGTCTGTGCACATTGCGATTCAGTTCAAACGAAAAGAGCTAGACCCTTAGATTTTGAAGGATATCACTGGTCAAGTAGAGGAAAAAAGTTCCCCTAAAAAGAAGTAAACCAGGCTCTAGAGAACAACATAATTTTTAGACTCTTTTTTTTAATTTTGGTACTAATATAACAACTATGAAAGTAACTCTGTTTGTCGGTCTGTTACCTTGTACTTTTTATGATGACTTGCACTTTTTATAATGACTTGCACTTTTTATAATGAGTTGCCTTGCACTTTTTATGATGACTTGCACCTTTTTCTAATGACTTGCAGTTTTTATGATGACTTGCACTTTTTATAATGACTTGCACTTTTTATAATGAGTTGCCTTGCACTTTTTATGATGACTTTCACTTTTTCTAATGACTTGCACTTTTTAAAATGACTAGCACTTTTAACAATGACTTGAACATTTTTTGATGATTTGCACTTTTCATAATGACTTGCAGTTTTTATGATGATTTGCACTTTTCATAATAACTTGCACTTTTTATAATGCCTTCACTTTTTATAATGACTTGCACTTTTTATAATGAGTTGCCTTGCACTTTTTATGATGACTTGCACCTTTTTCTAATGACTTGCAGTTTTTATGATGACTTGCACTTTTCATAATGACTTGCACTTTTTATAATGCCTACACTTTTTATAATGACGTGCACTTTTTATAATGACGTGCACTTTTTATAATGACTTGCACTTTTTTCCCCCTAAAAAGAACTAAACCAGCCAGTAAAAAACCACATAATTTTTTGAATTTTGTTTTTCAATTTTGCTAAGCATATATGTTTTTACGTCAAAGAAGGTCCAAGGCTTTGAACTTGAGGCCAGAAAATTATAAAAGTTAATTTTTTGACCCCGCCTGCTTTAGTGGGCGTTGATGTAAGAAATTATATCCAAAAATAGTGTAAATATTTAACAAATTGTATTCCTTAAGCCTACATTCGTTAAAAATTAAATTTTTAACGGTTTTTGATGAAACTGAGATGTTGTCTGATCTACACCTGTCCCCTTTGCTACATAAATATATATATATATATATATATATATATATATATATACATATATTATTTTTACACTTAATAACCCCAAAATATTACATTTTAATGTCTTACAGCAAAGGTGAGATGTCTCCCCCACGGTCCTTTCCGGAGTGAACCTGTCAAAGTAGAGTTTTAAAATTGGGCACAGAAATGTTTTAAAGGGACTCTAGAGGAGATGGGTTTCTTATTCTATAACTGTTTGACAACGTCACGTCAAGACTAGAACATCTGCATACTTCTTTTACTCGGCTCTTAATTACTTGCAACAACCTCTTCTTATTTTCTTGGTATTAGTGAATAATCAGAGGCCGTCAGCAGTATTCAGTTCTTGCACAGAATAAGAGTGCCAGCAGTTTAAACATTTTTAATTTCTATACTAAATATTTGAAGGGTATTTAAGATTCGACCCGGTCGAATATAACGTTCCTACTTGTTTCAACTGGAATACTTCAGCAAAAATTAAATTGGTATTAAAAATCAAACAAAATCAAAAATACTATTCCCGGGTTGATGAATTGTACATAAAAGTCACTGAGTAGAGCAAATTTATTCTTTTGTCCTTCTTGATGTTTTTTTAAAGAAATTCATTGGCATTTAAAATAAAAAAAAAATAAAAAAAGCAGCTCCAGAGCTGGAAATTTTGAACTTTTGTTTTGAATATTAAAGTATTAAAAAATATTAAGGAAACAAATTTTGTGGCCTATTCACAGTTTTAGGCAAATGATCTTGCATTATTGCATTTGTAAAAACAGAGAAATGTATTTGTTGTATTTTTTGTTGTTGTAGGGTGCAATTATTTTGCAAATCTTTTCACCTATTTTTACCTTTCAAGGGATTTTTTTTTTTTATTTCAGAAAGAAAGAAATTAGTATTGAAAATCAGAAAAATAAAGTATTGAAAATAAGAAAGATAAAAAAGATGGAATATAAGATTGTAAAATATTAATTGCTTAAAATTTTAAAGCAGCCTGATAATGACGGCACAATGGTAAAAACGTTCGTTGCTAACAGAAACAATTTTTAACACAAATGACTGGAAGTCTAAGAAGTGCTTAAAACATGAAAAAAATCAAAACAGGAGTCTAATGAAATAATACAAGATTTTATATCTATAGAGAAAATCAGTAGAGAGTAAAATGGGATATTCTCTACTCTACTGTTGATGCTGCCTTTTGTCTTCTTCATGGACCATTTTTCTTCAAGATTATCGTGAAGAGAAAACCACAAAAAAACACAAATTAAGCTATATTTAATCCTTGTAGAACATGATGAGATCGGACTATAAATAAAAAGTAAAAGGGGAGTAAAAAATATTCCGGTATATTGTCGTGATGTTTTTCTAGAGGTCTATACTCTTAGTGTGTTGAGGATCTATAACAGAGAACGTGTTCATTATCTCAGCTGTTTTCCTCTACAGAGGAAAGCTTGATATTTCTAAAAAAATATGCAAGTTCATTTTTCTCATGTAGGAAGTTCCATTGGCGATTTCAGGTAAAAAATTTTCCTAAATAATTTATCATGATTCTGATAAATTTTACAAAGAATAATTAAAATTTAAATACACTGGACTCCCCCCTCGTATATGTTAAATAAATGTGGTGTATTGTATTCTGTGGGAATACACTGTGCGAGAAGCTGAATTTGTATGTAGATGTGTGGCGTTGTGTGGCTGCGTGCTTAAAACAATGGCGCCCTTATAACATTTTAGTCTTTTTTTTGTTTTTGTTTTGTTATTTATGTTTATATTTTTGTTTTCAATTTTATTATTCTCGATGAGTCCTTATGACCGTTCTTTTGAATGTCATGCATGACAAACATTTAAAAAGAAGTCTTATTCTTACTACTTATACATACACACACACACACATACACTTGCGATGTGTGTGACCATGTGCTTTTGCCACATTTCAACCAAAGACATCGCAAATTAACACGTACGTAAATACCTTCTCGTATGTGAAGTCTTAAAAATATCCTTTGCATTTTGTTATTGTAGGAAATTCATAACGATAATGAAATATGTGAATTGCTGTTGCTGTTGCTGCTGCCTTTTGTCTACTTCATGGTTCATTTTCCTTCAAGATTATCGCGAAGAGAAACCAACAGAAGGAAATAAATAATATTTACGAAATGTGAGAGTTGTAAAAAAGGGGTCAATTTGGATCTTAAAATAACTGCTTTTAATGGTTTTGTGCCATTATATGTTTCCATATATTATTCCTTAATGCAAACAATAATAAGCAAAACTTTGCAATATATTTACGATTACACAAGTACCTAATAATTTGTAAAAAACTTAGACTGTGTGCCTTAGCAGCTGGGAATTAAAAAAAGCCCACTAAAACTAAATGCTATTATATGTGATATTTTGTTTACTATAAAATTATTGACTTTGCATTGTGTCTAGCATTTCGAATGTGCTATTGGTTGGTGGACGAATTTTGAAACGTCCAAATTTAGTTATTTGTATTATTGTTTTCCAGAAATTACAAAAGTTTTGTGTAATTTATTGTACAAAAGTCATATGTGAGTTAACTTGCAAATGTATTTAAGACAGTTCCAAAGAACAGTCATGTTCTGTCATTAGAAGTCTGTGGTAAATAGTGGTCCAAGTCTTGAAAATTAGATAAATAACATAAAGAAAATTTTCTTTTTTTAAATATTATACAGGGTGTCTGGTTCAAATTTATACTTTTTAAATACGATTATTTCAATAATTAATAAACTGTGCAGAGGGAGAGTGGCGCCATTGGAATTATCGATAGAGCGGATTTGTCAAGCACGATGTCGCAGTGGTCGAGTGAGCATCGCTTGTTTGCTGTGGGGACATTTTTTAAGAGTAATAATTTTTACGTAATTGCTTGTCGACAATTTTGTTCAAAGTTCGGTATTCGGCGAATAAGTGATGAACGAAAAAGTGAAAAAGCGACAGTGCGACAAAGCGTCAAAGAAACAGTGCGGTAAGGTAAACTGACAAAGAAGTGACGCAACAAAGCAGGAAAGCGACAAGTCTAAATCTCAACAATGCGACAATACGACAACAAGTCAATCATTTACGTCAGTACCTGACTTACGACCCAAACTGACGGTGCTCTTAACACCGGGTGAAAAAATAAGTGTTACCAGCACCCCTCTTAGTGCCCAAGAACCACCCGAAGGTGACCTCGGGTCACCCAGGTGGCAATTTCTAGAACATGATTTGGTAAGTCCCATGATCTAACACCTTGCTTAAAAGTGCCGATCCTATCTAGATGATCTTATATTTGTTGATTCACAACAACATATAGGTTCTGCCGGACCGAAGTGCAACCACATGGATTGAACATCAATCCTTATCTGACAAACCTTCCACCAAATTGGTGACCACAGCCACCACGTGTACTCCCGAGGGAGACCTCACCAATATCCAGCCGCAGTAAACTGCGGGGCTTGTACTGGATCCCGTGGTACCAGTTCTGACTACTGGTAAAGCCTCAAAAGTCAAACCAGTGTAGGTTCTATAACCTTTCTATCGACTTCGGTCTTTTTTCTACCAAACCCAGGTGCCTGTTCACCTGCCAATTCTTACTCAAGCTCGTAGGCGGACCTACTTCTTTTAGATTCTTATATGCACATCCGTTCCACTGTTTAGAGATTGGGCAGTAACATATGAGTTTTACGGGGCTACCTGCAAAAGTTATGCTTGAAAAACAGAATAACCCATCGAAAACCATTATGGGTTTCAACTTTCTATTGACTTTTGAACTCTTAATTAGATCGAGGCGTCTTTGGACCTCCTTTCTTATTTCAAACTTACGTAGAGGCATGGCACTCCCCTACTACTTTAATTCTTCTTACAGTAGCCAGCATGTTTCCTACTGAGACCTGTCCCTAACGTCCCATTCGGTAACGCGCAGGTACTTATAAGTTCTATGGGTTACCAACAAAAGTTCTGTTTGAGAAAATTGTGTAACCCCCAAGGTTTTGAACTCTCTATTGACTTCGGCCCTCTTACGGTACCAGGCGTCCTTAACCTCCTTTCTTACACAGACTTACATAGGAACAATCCTTTACCAAATTTCAATGCGTCTTTTCGGATGTGTTTCGGAGTGGATGTGGCTCCTACTACAGTGATCGTACTAGGACGATGTACTTTTCAGCAAAAGATGCACCTACTACTTTTTATATTCTTATATGCCCTCCCGTTGCACTGCAACTTCAGGGATTGGGCAGAGTACATATTAGTTTTATGGGCTATCAGCAAAAGCAGTGTCTGCAAAAACTGTATAACCCTTTCCCCGGATCTGTGCTGGAGCGAGGCCTGACATCATAGCCAAGCTCCCCAACGGCACCCCCGGGGGAGCGACAATACGACAGCGTGAAGAAGCGATATCGCGTCAGCGCGACAACGAGTTTCTCAATTCTGTCCTCTGTCTAGCAATTGTCAAGCGCAATATGGTCGCCAACACAGCACGACAATACCAACCACACAGATAAAAGTCACTCTCGAATGTCTCTCTATGAAAATAAAATTTATAATTTTTAAATTTATAATTTTGGAAGCACTAAAGTAAACCTTTTGGGTTTAATTTTTTAACATGGGCACTGGCTTAGTTTTGCATACTCACATATCAATTTAGTGATATAAGAAATTCATGATTTGGTGCATGCAGCTGTGCTCTACACATATTTGTACACACATATAAACACTATAATAATGTAGTTGCGGTTGTGTGTATTCCTTTGGGGATGGGAACACAACACACACTTTCTTAGGAAAGTTTTCCACTTATGCTGTTTGGTACCATTTGCAACTTACTGCTGCATAGTCATAAAAAAAACATTTGCCATAAGCATTCGATATGAGGCACATGCGGATAATTGCAGTTTTTGAGATTTTGTACTTTCTGTGACTTAAAATTTGACAAAATATTTCTTTTGGAGAATGTATTTTTCTTCAGGCAGGGTAAAATATATAACTTTTGTAATTAAATGTACAAGAGAGAGAGAGAGAGAGAGAGAGAGAGAGAGAAGCGACTCTTGCCCTTGCTATGTAAGTTATAGAGAAGGACTATGGTCTGCTCCAGACAGTCCACTTCGACCTGTTGATTCGGTTCTTTTGTTATTTCGTGAAAGAGCGGACATCCTAATAGTTATCATTTGACTTCATTCAAAACACCCCGTATTCTCTAAGAAGCATAATTGTCTGGTAAGTTCTATATTTGCCACACTCTCTAAGTATGGAGGAAAATTAGCGGTCAGCACCGTTGCCCCCCTGCTGATGAAGGCTGATCACTGACGTGAGAAGTTGGAGCACTTTTGCGTCCTCATTTTAATAATTGTAGCTTTCGGGTGAAGTTATACGAAGTTATTTAAAACATCCATCCTTTATGCATGAGTTCCAAGATTCTAGGGCGCTGTCAAAACAATCAACTGTTAAGGCAAACGAAAACCACAGCAAGGCCATATTGATCTGGTTACATGCCAATTAACTATATTTCTTGAGCAAAATTTGTGTGATTCGCATTGAATATTGAAATGCCAGTGCAGTGATTAACTAATGAGTTACTCAATTCTGTCCTCTGTATAACAGTTCCAGTCGCAGGACAACAGCACGATTGTAACGGCACCCAGACAAGGATCAGTCCCTAATATCTCCCTACTTCGTTAATAAATAGTAATTTTCATTAATAAATAGCATTCGATAGCCAGCTGAAATGATCAGTCTACTGCCTGCAAACAGATAGATATCATCTAATATCTTATAATGAGTCTTAGTTACGGATCTCGATACGAATTGAGAGTTTGTACTAGATAAAAAAAAAAATTGGGTTTTCTTTAATGTCTTACAAATACTAGGGTACCATGGTGAACCATATTTAGGAATATATCTCAGTCATTTTGCGGGATGAGTAATACTACAGTTTTCACCTTGCAAGACATTTACAGCCATCTTAAAGCCTAACTGGGGGCCTCTCATTGAAGGCCATTCTATTGTTCTCTCAATAAAAACAACCAAAAGTCTTCATTGCCAATTCGGATGCTACTGCGGGATATGGTGGTCCAAAAATCCGTTATATGCCGCAGACAGAGGAATGAAAAACAGGTCCGACCAAAAAAAAAAGGGTGTTGGTTTACAATAGTGAACGTCGTCATGGATTTCCAAGTCTATGGACTTGCGACATTCAATATCATTGAGGGTGCTGTTGGCTGAAGTACTTAACACGAGCTTATGAAGCGGAGGGGCCAGAGTTCGACACAGCGATATCAGTCATGATTATAGCTTCGAATTCTTCTGGTCAGCATTAGGGCACAGTTGTGTCAGTTGCTTTCAGCCTGTTTCAGCTATGAAGGCATAGCACTGGTTTCTGAACATAATTGGACCAGCACTCAGGGGATGACCCCTATATATGCAATGCATTGCGCTGGAACTGAAAACGAGGGGATAGTATTGAGGGGACAGACTGGGAAAGATGAGAAGATAGACAGTTTTTTGTAGCTATTTCAACCTTTTACTTCGCCAGCTATTTTTTGCTACAGGGCCGACAAAGGTGAGTGCTGTTACTCTGCTTTTAGTACATGATAGTGTCAGTCGCTGCCAATTATGGTCAGTGACCAGTGACTATGCCTTCATCATTGAAACAGGCTGGCAACAAATAACACAACCACGCTGATCAGAAGAATTCAACACAATATTTCATGACTCAGCGCGGGCTCGAACTCACGAACCTCCGCTTCATAGTCTCGTGTTCTACTACTTCAGCCAACAGCATCCACGACCGACACTATCATGTACCGAAGAGCGTAGGCACAGCACCCTCCTTCGTCGACCCTGTAGCAAAATATTGGGTGGCGTAGTAAAACGTTGAAATTTCTACAAAAAATTCTCAATCTCCTCATCTTTCTTCATCTGTCCTCTTAATACTATCACCTCCTTTCCAGTTCCAGCTAAATGTACTGCATATGTAAGAGATCATCTCTTGAGTGCTGGTCCGAGTTAAAAAAAAAAGGAATACTTGCTGAAAATAAAAATAGGCTTTATGATGCAACAGTGGTTTCCTATTTGTTTACATTTTCTTTCAGTATTTTAAAGAGGGTTTGGAACGGAACTCAAAACGATCATGTCTGTGCCTGTAGTTTCGTAAAATTGCTGTTAAGATATGCTATTTGTAACTATTCTTGCTTACTATTGTCCTTAGTAATTTTTGTTATGTAAAACAGAATTATTTGTTATTTATTTATATATTTTTTGTTAAAGGTAGAGTCACCCCAACGACAACTCAAGTACATGCCAGTCTACATGCCCCTCTACTCATAACGAGGGTTAACATATAATTAAACTTTAAGAAGAACAGTTTTTTTGGGATACTAAAATATATAATATGTTTTTCATTTCTTTGTGCAACATTTCATAAACTAAAATTTCAAAAGTTTTCCGGCAACATTAAAACTAATGTAACGTTATTGCAAATGTCTTGTGAGCACCTTTTCGGTTAGTTAACATTAAGGTGTAACTAATTTTATATTTTAAGATATTATTATTAGTAAAAAAATTTGCAAAGTATCGGGGCACAGATGCTCAGGGGGCCATATGCCAACGATGTTATTAACCCATATATTTATCTGTTACTGTGGAGTGGCAACATATTTAGCCAAGGAAAATTTATCAGAAGAAGCCTGCATCTAAGCAGTTATCTGACTGAGCCCGAGTCCGCACTCAGTCATGAATATTGCGTCGCTTTCTTCTGATCAGCATTAGGGCATGATTGTGTCAGTTGTTGTCTGTAGTCTGTTTCAGTGATGAAGGCATAGCACTGGTCATTGAACATAATGGGCAGCGACTGATAAAATCATGTACTAAAGAGCAGAGGAACAGCATTCTCATTCGTCGCCCCTGTAGCAAAAAATTAGCCGGCGAGGTAAAGGGTTGATATAGCTACAAAAAAAATTGTCTAACTTCTCATCTTCCTTCATCTGTCCTCTTAATACCATCCCCTCCTTTCTAGTTTCGCCGCAATACACTGCATATGTAGGGGTCATCCCCTAAATGCTGGTCCGAGTTAAGAAAAAAAAATTAACATTTTTGGTTAGGTTAAATTGGTATTACCAATATTGCTGCCATGTGCAGAAAATGCTTTCAATTGAAATTTTAAATAGAGGCCGAACTGAAATTATAATTTATTTAAAAGAAACTGAAAACAAATAGAAAATATTTGTATAACCACTTGATTATTTTCTTTTGTGTAACTCCCTAATATTTATGCACTCCGTGTACACTTTTGGAATAAGGCCAACTTTTACTGTACAGATATAATTTTTATTATGACACTCTTACCAGATATTTGCCATAAAAACTAGAAACGAAAAAATAATAAAAATACTGTAAAATAAACTGAACAAAGAAATATTTTAAAGATTATTATTCAAAATTTTGCAAGTGAAAGCTCCTTTTATATGTTACAAATTCTTTTGGGTATGACCTAATTTAAGAATACAGTTGATGTAACAATAATAAAAAAAAAATTTTATCTACTACAACTTGCAGACAAACTGTTGGGAAATGAGCAACAACGACTTGTACAATAGAATGGCCATTGGCAATTTAAGAGGTATGCTGCTTTGCCTGCGATAGAGATTCACCTTTTGCATGTGTTTGTTAAGAAAACACTGCAGATACACATACATGCATATATCTCTGGCTATGTAACAGTATTTGTGTAATCAAGTCTATGCATAATTATGACCTTTACATTTCAGGGTGTTTCTTTTTTTTGTTTCTGTTAAATCTTTAAAGGTTCTAGCCATGCCCTTAATTTGTCTTAACTACATCGTGGAGGAAAATATGATAAAAATGTGGAGATGAGGCCGATATTTAAATTCAAATATATGTAATTGGGTAATATATATGTATATGTGTATACTTGAAATGTTTGAAATGTGTTTAAAGTAAATAATTCCAGTCTCATTGGTTATAAAGGGTTTGCCAACAGGGACTTCCGTAATAGCCATTTCATTGATGCTACAAATTGTAGTCATTTATTCAGTCTGTTTTATAAGAATACTATGGACGGATATATTTGCTTTAGGTTAAAGAGAGGGGTGTAAGCAGGGGCTATCAAAATCCGCTCATAATTACACTTAGGCCTCATAGGCCTGTTGTGCGAGTTGGTTTTAATATATAAATAATAAATTTGTTTTATCAAAATTGGTGTCCTATTCGGGCGAACTATCGCGCTATTTTTCATCGAAAAATTATTTTCTGCGATGAGGGCCAGTTTTGGGTGTTTGGGTACGTGAACATATAAAATTGTCGAATTTAGGACAATATCATAAATCAGGCATGGCTTGTGTTTGCTTTGAGGTCCACCGTGGTTTATTCGTATTCGCATAGAAAGGGGTTTTCAACAAGAACTTTGTCTTCTAAAATAAAATAAAACAAAAAATTTAGATGAAAACGATTTTTTTATTGTAATACAAAGAGAAAAGTGCAGCAATTATGAATGAAAAATGATATCTGGCAAATGTCCGCCATGTCAGTGGCATCCACCTCATCACTAACAAACCAAAATTTTGTAGGTGCTGTTGGCTGAAGGAGTAGAACACGAGATTATGAAGCGGAGGGTCCTGAGTTCAATCCCGCGCTGAGTCATTAAATATTGTGTTGAATTCTTCTGATCAGCATTCCTCCTTCGTCGGTCCTGTAGCAAAAAATTAGCCGGTTAATGTTTAAATAGTGACAATAAATTCTGTATCATTTCCCCTTTCTTCATCTGTCCCCTCAATACTATCCCCTCCTTTCTAGTTCCGGCGGAATGCACTGCGTATGTATGGGTCATTACCGCATTTACAGCTTCATCTTCAAAAAAAAAAAAAAAAAAGCATAATCACGACTCCAGACCACATACCTCACCCATACAGTAACACGTTGAGCAGGCAAAGGCTTCTTAATAATGTCTCGAGGATTATCAGAAGCCCACATGCGGCAATTTTACTTGTTAACAGAAGGTCTCAGAAGGACGATTATGTTGTCTGAAAATATGTATCACGTATTTTACGAAATATAATTTTAAAAGATCCCCCATTTTCATAGTGTATTCTTTTAATGCGATTTTCGACAAAAAACTAAATGTCAAAATTATCACGTTGATGGTGTGACCACAATTGAAAAACAAAGATCTTGTTGAAAACCCATTTACTTGCGATCTATGAAAAACCCACAAGAAAAAGTCCAAGAGTATCGCCTGATCTCGGGGAACAGTTAACTTTACCTCCACCTGAGACGATCATACGCTCAAATCGCTCGTGCATAATTTCTAATGTGGCATTACCTGTGTGGCACGTAGCACCGCCCTATTGAAATCACATGTCGTTGGTGTGCAAATTATAGAAGTCACGCCAAAATAATTTCGTAATTATCGAGTTTTAGTGTTCGCCGTTGACAGTGATGGCCTGGTTAATGTCGTTCCCAAAGAAATATAGATCGATGACGCCGCCCGTTTAAGGTCCATAGCGCACAGTGAATTTTTCCGGATGCATTTGTGGACGATCTAGGATCTCATGGGGATTGCTATTATCCCAAAGGCAAAAATTGTGTCTGTTGAAGTGCCTATTCCTCCAGAAATGGCTTTCATCGCTGAAGATGTTTTTGCGATGGAAAACCCAACGCTATGTTGACCGAACAGAACACCTTTTTTGATAAAAAAATTTTATTATTATGAATGAATAAATTAGATTAGTTTGATAAAATGGCTGATATCCACTCTCAAGGTCCGGTATTTTCTATTGGCAGATCCTTTACATTCGATGGTAGCCAACAACTTCAGTTAATTGAGATGTAACAGAGTTTCCCCGATTTCAAAATGAATAAAAAGCTATTGAGATAAGTATTGGAATTCGCAAGAAATTGTTAGGAATTTAAGATTTCTAATGGGTTGTTAGAAACGGTCTCACATATAGAAACAAGGTGACTGAATATTTAAACTTAAATATTTCTAAATAGAGATGAGAGTGTAAAATTAAGCCGACGATTATGCACGATCACGAAAAGTAAATTTTTTTCAAGCAGCTCACTCACGGCAATATTTAAGGCTTTTACGATCACGCACGCTCACGACTGTATTATTTTTAATCATGTACTTTCACGCAGGATGGTAAAATTTTTTCAAAGTCGCGGGCGCTTATCAAAAGAAGAAAAACTTATCTTCTGTTCTGAGTGCGTGAATATTATACGTATTAAAAATCACACACTATCACACAGGGTCCTTAATTTTTGAAACACACGCACGCACACACGCGTGATTTTGTTAATTTTTTATCACGATTCACGTGATTCATGCATGAATTACGCGTGACATGAAAAAGTCACAGCATTTGCACATCTCTAGTTCTTAGCTCTGAAGAACATTTTGCTAGTGACATATTTTCAATCATTCACTCTCACTTTCTAAGAAATTGTCATACAGAAAATTGGAACACCCTTTTAACAAATAAGTAAAAAGAAAAAAAATATTTACATCCAGTTAACAATCTGTGGCTGTAATAATTACAGTTATTTGTTCACAACTCTGTTTCAAAATGAAAATCGCACGTAATAATTATGCAAATGAAAATTTTCAGATCGTCGTTGTTAAAGCTTCTTATACACGAAATGAGGAGCTCTTTTCTTTTTTTTTGCTTTCATTATACATGAACATAAAAATGTAAAACAAGTAACGAAATTTTAATGTTAAAATTGATATTAAAATATTTTTGCAGCACGTAATTATACGTGTCTTTAGCCAGTCACAGCAGCGCATACTCGTGCATATTTTATGCGTTTGAAGTTGTCAGAAAACATGTTTTTATCTCAGTAAAATTTTCATACAAATTTCATTAAAGTTTCTTGTTTGTGAATAAAATATCATGTGAAATTATATAAAATTTTTATCTTCATAAATTCATAAATGTTATAGCAACTACAAACAATTTTTATTTTTTTTTTGTATCAAATGAAACCGGATTTGAGTAGTTTATTTTTTTGTACAAAAATTATACTTTTGTATTTGCCAAAGGGAATACATACATTAGAACAACTTCACGTAAAAGTATTTATATATAATAAATAGTAACGCTCTATAAGATTTTTTATATATTTTATTTTTATTTTTTTTTTTTTTTGGTTGCTAGTGATTTACTTTTGAGCGCAACACATCGATGTAATGCGCTTGTTCATAATGCTGTTGAAATTAATTAAATGATTAACATTTTACTTGTGGTTCACTGACCATAAAAATAATGCGAATAATATGAGCGTTAGTTTTTTTTATATATCCAGTAATGATGAACCGCAGAAATGTATTCTTTTTAAATTTTATTGTCTAATTGCATCATTTAACTTAATAACAACCGATTGCAGTTAATGACAAATTTTAATAATGTTGTTTAATTGTTGTTATTAACGATTAAAAGAGCAGTTTGAACAAATAATATGCAAATTAATGGCTTTTTCTGTCGTCTCATCCGTACATGCATTTTAAATGTTAATCTGTGTTTGTATGTTTGCTTGTATGCATTCATGTCGTTTGTAGCAAGTCCAAGGGTATTACCGCTAATTTTTTGATTTTATGGAACTGTTTTCTATAAGGCTAGGAATTTCAAATAGGCTTATTTAATATGGGGCTGAGAAGTTCTCTTCCATACAAAGCAATTACCCAGCGGTTGAATTGTTGATTACAGAATCAATGATCCGATGTACACAAATACGACAGTATACACTTTCAAAAATATTGGCGCATTTGGGGAATGAACATCTGCCGCTGGTAAGCAAGATAGTCATTTTTTTATCACGTCGCTTCTTTATTGCAACAAAGTCATATCTTCCAAACTTGGAAAAATATTTATGATTAAATCACTCAAAATCTACGCTGCCAGATACGAGTGTCCAAAATATATTTTGCTATAACTTCAGTTCAGCTTGCGATATAGTTCTGAACTTTTATTTTATATATCGAGTAGAAAGGTCCTAACTCGTGTTTCTATGAAATTGACTATTTCAGTGATTCCAATACATTTCACTTACACAAACAAACTTCGTCACAAAAATTTAGTGCAATAGTGTCAATAGTAATAATTTAACAAGCAAATGAGAATTACAGTTTGTATTGTGATCAATATAGTTTCTGTTATATTTTTGCCTTCTCCTGTAAAATTACAATGGGGATGCTGTTGGTTGAAGTAGTTAACAGGAGACTATGAAGTGCAGGGTCCTAAGTTCAACTCAAATGAGAATTACAGTTTGTATTGTGATCAATATAGTTTCTGTTATATTTTTGCCCTCTCCTGTAAAATTATAATGGGGATGCTGTTGGTTGAAGCAGTTAACAGGAGACTATGAAGTGCAGGGTCAGTCATAAATATTGTGTCGACTTTTTCTGATTAGCATTAGGGCATGGTTGTGTTAGTTGCTGTCAGCCCGTTCATTGATGAAGGCATATCACTGGTCACTGAACTGAACAATACTGACGGCGATTGACAGTTTCATGTACTGAAGAGCAGAGGAATAGAACTCTCCTTCCTCGGCCCTACAAAAAATTGTCTATTTTCTCATTAATCTTCATCTGTCCTTTAAATACCATCACCTTTTTTGTAGTTGCGGCGCAACGCACTGCCTATGTAGGGGGAGCGGTTACTATGCTTTTCAGACATTACTTTTGCAGGTAGCTCCTTAAAACTTATATGCTACTGCCCAATCACTAAATAACAGTGGAACGCATGTGCATATAAGAACCCAAAAGAAGTGCATAGTCTTCCCCTGAGTGCTGATCGGGGTTAAACAAAAATTATTTGAGCTTTCTACTTGTAAACATCGATATGCAGCCAGAATGAAATATCACCTTCGTTTAAATAAATAAAAATTTTAATATTCTGAGATATGCTTATGTTGCAATAAAGGGGCGATATGAAAATAAATGTTCAGTAGTGTCTAGTATAAATGGTAAGATGTCAGTTGGCATCTCGAACACAATTTCGTTTACTTTCTGAGCCGGTAAAAGACACATTGAGCACTACTTCACACACATTGCAAACTGGCATTCATAGAACACAAGGTGTGGCATACCTCATTAAAAAGAAGAAAGCAGTATTTACAGCTGGTTATAAGTATTGCTGTATATATAATTAATATCGGATTATTTTTATAGTGCAAAAAATATTGAAAATTAATTAATTAGTAATTAATAATATATAAATCTTTACAACTACAGTTAAGAAACTCTCGATATTAGAATTATCATCAAAGCGAAAAATTTCTATAAAATTTTGCATCTTTAAGAAGAGAAAAATTGAAGACAATGAGTAACCATTTTCGCGAATAGCGCAAAATTTTTTATTGAGCACTTTTTATCACTCTAACATCATGTGTGGCGGCAAAAAAAAAAAAAAAAATGCACATGAGAATTCACTCCAACACACTTTTTTAAGTTTTAAGCGACGCGTCTGATAAATTCATAATTTTAGCTGGGACTTTTCTTCGATATCAATACAATATCACTTAAGAAGCATGAGGGGGTAAATAAAATTGATTGGTATTTATAGAGAGTATTAAAAAAATTCCTTCAAATGTTCCCTTGCAGTTTTTTCAGAGTCCATACAAGATGAGCTTTCTTACTAACCATTAAAATGATTTTCGGTACATTTCTATCGATATCGAAAAAAAAAAATTTTGTAAGGTACATATATTTATAAATAAAATAATTTAATGGTGAACAAATTTAAACATCAATGTGGCGTTTCAATTATGTTTTTCAACATGGAGTCTAAAAGCGATATTGACCAGAGCTCCGAAATCTTCGCTCGAATTCGAGTAGAGAGTGAAACTCGCTCGAATTCGAGCGCGAGTACTCCTGCGAGTGAAAAAAAATATCGAGTGTACTCTATTTTTCTATGCCACTCGAATAAGAGCGCATATGCTTTGCTCGATTTCGAGTGCGAGTAAAATACGCTCGAAATCGAGCAGATTATACTCTTGCCGAGTACTCTTTCAGTCTTTCTCATACAAACAAAAAAAATTTACACTTAATTTTTTCCCACAATTGTTAATTCCACAAATTGTGTTGTTTCCTTCAAGGTCATAACGAAAATATTTTCGAGTTTCATTATTTATGTGTTTATTGCTCATTATAATATAGAAAATATAAGTAAACTTTTAAAAATATAATAAAACTTTTTTTATAAAACCAACTAATTGCTCCGCACACGCGCACTGTATGGAAAGACTGAAAGAGTACACAAAAACCACACGCACACACAAGTCAGCAAAGACAAACAGTTTCTATTTTTCCACTCGATTTTACTCTTAAGAGTAAACTCTCACTCTATTTCGAAGATTTTTACTCCCACTCTTATTTTTTAAAAACGAGTACTCGCGAGTACTCCCACCTAAAACAAACGAGTGGAGAGTAAACTTTTTGTAACACTCGTAATCTTCGAGTACTCTTCTTCGCGAGTATTTTTCACTCGCGAGTAAAATCGATTGAGTCTGAGCTCTGATATTGACCTTTAATCAGTAGTCGAGTGATTATACAGTCGACTCTTGATAATTTGAAACTGAAGGGACCAGAGAAAAAGTTCAAATAATCGAGCTTTCATTTTAACGAGACTTCAAAATATCGAAAGAGAGACAGAAAAAATTCAAATTAACAAGAGTTTTCATAACAAAAAAGCAAAACCAATTGCACGCACTAAATTCCGCAAAAGCAAAGCAAAGAAATTTAATTTTTTATGTTAGCAACTGTCGATGTAGTGGTGTATACTAAACTCGTGGCACAGAAACTAATGCAAACGATTTAAATTTCTTTAAAAAACAGCAACAAAATCACATTGGGAGTGCAAATTAAAGAGTTTAGAATAACCGAACTTCAAATTATAGGACGTTGGCGAACAAGATGTTTTTTTTGTAACACATCGCAAAAACCAAAATAAATGGTTGTTTTATTTATTTTATATGTTGCATAAAACACAGCAATTGAAATAATTCAAATTATATAGCGTAGAGCCAAAAAAAATTCAAATTATAGCGAGTCGGCGATCAAAATGCCATTCAAATAATTTCAAATTAATGAGGGAAGCAAATTACATAGATATTTTTCAATTTATTGAGTGTTTTTCAATTACCTCGAGATTCAAATTAACGAGTTTCAAATTGTCAAGAGTCGACAGTAATTAAAATTTTCTGCAAAAGTTTGTCCCTATATCAGCACCGTAATTCTCTCCAAACCAGGGAAAATTCTCTAAAATAATAACGTGAGTAAATGTATTTATTCAACTCCTATTCACATACAAAGTCTTATATTATTTACGTTTCAAAAATAAATCCTTGAATCACAGTGAAAAAATCGTTAACAAAACTTAAATTACAAAAGATTTCCAAATGTTGCTCTGTTTATCGTCTTATCTGTGTGCAACACTATTACGAATACCGCCACAACAAACTAAGTGCTACACAGCGTATGAGCAATATATTATTCTGTTTGCATATCACTTATACACACCCTGTCATCTTTTATGTATGCGTGTGTACATCATTCGTGCTGAATATTATTGTGTGGCAGCAACTCTTATGCGTAAGCAAATCCTTGGCAAAATAGTAAATAAAAATACTAGAAAATATTAAAATTTCATTTGAGCAAAGAATCCTTAATTTAATATTTAAAAAAAATGTTAAATCATATTAAATGCTTCATGTTTGTTCAAAGATTTAGCTACATTTTAATACCGTTTCTTCATTAAGTTTTAGTTTTAAACTATGGATAACTCTGCTATTATATAATATTCACCATCATGAACTGCACAGTTCGGCAGAAAGTTTCTAATCCATATTCGATTTATAAACTAAGATCAGTAAATAACTAGTTCTTTATGTAAGAAAATCTTAGATGTTTTAATTTTGCAAAACAATAGCACAGTATTTCACATAGAAAATATTTTTCAGAGTCTAAGCGTTATATTTGGTACATTAAGGCAAATCATAAAAAAAACCATTTGCCATTTGTTTTTTAAATGCGATATAAATAATATGCGCTGTCCTTTAATTAATTTTAATTTCGTTTATTTAACGTTTATTGTTGTAATTCATAAATATTAAATTATAGTTTGTCGACTGTTATGATTTATTGTCAAAAGTTAAACAAATAATATGAATTTATTGTGACATGTTTTATTTAGCATCCTTGTGTCAGCATTTAACATGGAATCAGGAGTTATTTACCATAAATAATTGATACGGCTCATTTTATCTGGTTCATTAAATATTTAACATGAAAAAAAAAAATAATAATAATAATCATTATTTTATTTATATATAGAGAAAATATAAAATAAATATGGAAAACGGTTGACTTTAAAGGTTATCCCTGTAACTTCCCATTAATTTTAATTGGTAAAAATGTTTTTATTTTAATTTTAAAACTGCTATAACTTTCGAATGGATGAGCCGATTCCCAAGGATTACAAAATTGAGAACACTAATTGATCGCATATATAATTTCGGAGTGTTCTGAAAAATTCATTTTTTTCGTACTTATCGTTCGCCATATTTCACGAACACGTCAATCGATTTTGACCCGCTTGCTAGAGCACGACGTGGTTTTTGCTGATTTGTTTTTTAATCGATCGAAAAAGCCGTTCAAAAGTTATTCTAAAACACTTTTGAAATTTTTTATTTTTTTTTTCAGTTTGTGCGATATTTTTCGATATCTACCGGTGCACGGTTTTAATCCACAGAATATTAAAGTTTGAAAGAAACTTTTGAAAAAGCGACTAGTTTGGTTCGAATTTCAGAGTTTTCTTTAAAAAAATCACTATTTTCGTTCACAAAATCTCACGAACGCTTTAACCGATTTTGACCCGGTTGTTAGCGCTCGACTTTTGATGGTCAAGAGCTGATTAGTTTTAAGAATCGATCGGAGGAGCCATTTAAAATTTTATTAAAAAATACTTTTGAAAAAAAAAATTCTAGCTTTTTTGATATGTCCGAAAATATACCAGTCCGAACCGTTTCGAGTTCACTGAAAATCTAAGTTTGAATATTATGGTCTTACACACATACTTACATATACACACATTCAGATATAGTAACGGCTTCTCAGTAGCCAGGAAAGTTTCCTAGGAATTCAAAACGTCGAGATCTAGTGAAAACTCGATTTTTCCAAACGGATTAAAACAAGTAACTTCCCACTCTTTTTTTTGAAATTTAAAATTTTAACAGCCGAAGTTAAAGAAGAAAAAAATTTGATTTGACCCTTTAACACCCTTCGAAAAAAGATTTTAAAAACCCAAAAAGCAAAATTTGGATTCAAATATGTTTAGGAAAACGTTTGCTAACACCCGTGTACGAGCAGCAAATGCGCCTTATTTAAAAAAAATTTCTGTTAGTACAAAATCGTGTTAAGTTGTATGCCTTTCCGCTAAAAATACACACAGATACACACACACACACACACACACAGATATATTTATATATATATATATATATATATATATATATATATATATATATATACATATATATATATATATATATATATACATATATATATATATATATATATATATATATATATATATATATATATATAGATATATATATATATATATATATATATATATATATGTATATATTTTTATTTTTTTTATTTTTTTTTTATTTACTTATATGTGTGTAACTGGGAATATTACATGATAAAGCACAAATAATTCCAAAACTGATAACGCAATCATGCTGATAATTGAGTTCTTAAAAATTGGGTCGTTCTCGTTTTTTACTTAAATACGTTTTGTTTAAAAAGACTTTGAACTAAATGCCGTAAGTTACCAAAAAGGTAACAAGCAAATAAATTAATAAAAGAAAAAAAGAAAAATAAAATATAACACACTAGAAGGATGTGAGAGAAGCAAAGGATTACACAGGTTGCTACAAACTCTGCTGGATTTTTATGGTTTTTTAAACTTCTGTTTATTCACTGACTGGATTCATTATCCTGAGCAGCGTGTGAATGGCCAGCATTATGATGATGTCGGTATATTTATATACACATACATACATTCGTATATATAGAAGGTTGCACTGTGCAGGTAGTTGTGCTCTTTGCGAATAAGAAACTTAAGGCTGACATTATAATCGCGTACATATTTTATGAAAGGGTTTGTATTCTTCAATAAGAAAAAAAAGAAAACATTTTCTTTAGCTGTACCATATTATTTTTTCATCATTAGTTTTCAAAGGGACTTGTTTAGGAGAGAACTGCAAACATATACAATGTATGTACGTACGCAGTAGACATGTGTGTGAATGTATTTAAACTTTTCAATGTTATTTAAGAAAAGTCCTTTTTTTAAATTTTTAATGGCTTTTGCAAAGTAATAAATAAAAAACTATGGTAATTTATTTTACTGAAAATCTACTTTTTTATAATTGTATCCAGCATCACCTATTTAAAGAATAAAATCTGTAATGATGTACCAAATGTCGCACATATATTATGTCTGCCGTGATTAGTGTCCGTGTAACAGCTTTCTTTTTACAATGGGACACCTTTGGAAAAGAACCTTATTAACGAAGCTAATAAAAAAGGTAAATATCAAGAAGGCTGAATTGAGGGAGATCTGATAAGCGGAGTTGCGAATATAAGAATGTCATGAACATGAAATCTTAAGAGCTGCGATATGAGGACAAAACTTTTTCCGAAATCAGTGCAAATAGTATGTCACAGAGTACAATCAGCCTGATTACGGTTGGCGTTTTTCGACTTCAAAGTCGACAATTTATAATAGAGTAATGAAAAATTCAACCTTTTGACTTTAATCTATTAAAAATTGTTGTGTTGAATTTGAATAATTCTTCAGAAAACGAAACAGTTTTTAGAATGAAATCATTTACATTATCTATCTATCATGATGAAATTAGAAAATATTTCATTCTCTTGCCTTTTTTTTTTGTTGATTTCGTAATGGCATCGCATTCTTTGACATGGCCATATATCAGTGGAAGTATGCGATCATAGAAGAAATACATTAACTGACGTATTAATGAAATGCAGAAATACAATGACAAATTATTCTGCACCATAGTGAAGAGATCGTGATTGTTCAATATGTCTATAACACCAATAGCTTAGCACGCAGCACAGGGCATTTGTCACTGTCTAATCATGCAGTACTGGCTGTTTCGAATACTAAAATCTTGTCATGTGACCCAATTTGCTTATTTTTCTCTGTCGTTCTTGAGTTCATCATTCATATTTAGCCCTCTTTTCTTCAAACTCTGACAATGTCTGCCTGCAACTTAAAGAATAAGCTGCTGTTGACTGAAGTGGTTTACACTATGGAGACTATGGAGCTGAACACTTCGCTTTTAGTCATGAATATGGTGTTGAATTTTTCTAATCATCATTAATGCATGATTGTGTTAATTATTGTAGGTCCGTTTCTGTGATGTCACTGAACAATTACCGGCAGCCATAGACAATATCATGCAATAAGAGCCAGAAAACAGCAAAGATTAGTCGGCGAAGTATAGGTTAAAATACCTAGAGCCTTAAAAAAAGTTAAAAACAAGTAAATTAATAGCAAAAAAAAAATCAAAAATTTAATTAAAGAAAATAAAAATGCTGCTAAAAATGAGGCAGGAGATTGAACGGGACGTTGTGGTTTCCCTGAGTTGCATTGTACTCGATTGATGAAATTTCGTCGCTTATGGAATCTCAGTAGGGATGCTGAAGATCCAGAGAGTAGAATTTTTTGACACCAAAAGCAACAACTTTTGACAAAAGTGTGCCCAGCTACACTCTGTCGAAAATCTTTCATGAATACAACCTGGCTTCCGCCTAAATCATGAATTATAAATCATGGATTATCAACAGAGTCCCTAAAAAAGTCCTAACACACAGTGGCAGATTTTGGAAAAATAGAGGAGACAATTCTGTTGTTCGATTGTAGCAATATTTCATATATTTTTGAAATTTTTCTTAAATAAAAAAAAAATTGAAATCGATATCGATTTTTTTTTTTTGAAAATTTGGGAGAAGAATAAAATTAAAAAAATTAGTGTGAAACAAAAAATTCCCATATATAAAAAATATTTCATATATAGGTTTTTACTTTCAAATTAACCCATTTGCGGAACAAATTCAACTATTTTAAATTAAATTAAATTATTTTCAAAACAAATTAACTTTTTTTTTAAAGTAATTTGAATTATTTTCAGCACGAATTAAACATTTTTCTTTTTATATTAAATTTTTGGCATTTATAATTCAATGTTTTTCTTTTCAAATTCAAATTATTAAAATACCAATTCATTTGTTTTTTAATTCAAAATTAAAAGCTTAGAGCTTATTTATAAAAAATAATTTATGTGTATTAAGCTTTTATTTAATGTATTTTTATGGGTCGTAGTTTAATTTTTAAACTTTTCGTTTAGTACTACTATGAACTCGATTTGAGTTAAGTTTTAAAATTTAATAGAATAATTATAAAAATATAAATTAACTTAATTTTTAAGGTTTCTTCCTTTTTTAAAAATTTCCTTACATTCGAATGAACTTATTTTTTAGATTTGGTAGTAAATGTAATTCAAAAGTTTTTACTGTGCAGGATTGGAAGATATTCCAGTGGGGCAGGCAGTTGTATTTTTTTTTAACAATATTAAAGAAAACAAAATATGTAACAAAATTAAGTTAATTAACAAATCAGTTTGAAGTCAAAAAAAAGCGAGTTAATGTATAAAAATTTAGTTAATTTTAAAAATATTTAAATATTAAATAAAACAACTTAGTTTTAAACAGCAATTAAACAAACTTTAAAAGCAATTGAATTTGAAAATGAAAATACTTAATTTTATATTAAAAAAGTGAATTTAATATGACAAATTTTGATTTTGATATGTAAAAATTTTAATTTATTTTAAACATAATTTAATTTGTTTGAAATAAATGTTAATTTGTTTTGGAAAAAATTGAGTTTGAATTTAAAAAATTTTATTTTGATTTAAAAAATTTTTAATTTGGGAGTAAAAACCTATATATGATTTAAAGAGGTGCTGCTACTCGGTTACCATTTGATTTTCATATTAGCATTTGATTTTACCATTTGATTTTCATATTAGAAAACTATAAGACTTATTTTTAGATTTTAGATAAAAAAATTTTGCCAAGCAAAATTCTTTCTTACTCAAGTAAAACTAACAGAATAGTGATAAATTTTAATTTTACATAACTCCAAGTTTACCTATTTTCCGCTCGCTTTCCAACCGAACCAAAAACTTTAAGTTAACATTATTTAATTTATGAGAATTTTATTTATTTATTTTATTTTATTAGAATCGCACAGAACAATTCTCAACTTGTTTTTGTCAAAATGTCCCACTGTGCTTGTTTTATATACAATATTATGTAACTAATAATAACATGTTCAATTAAAATAAAACATTTATGCAAAATTATTAGTATTAGTGGAGGCTTACAGTTTGTACAAAGCAGAAAACAAAACAAAAATCATAATAATTAGATATTATAATATATTCAATTAGAAAATTATTCCAAATAATTATGAGTTGGAAGTTAAAGCTAAGTTGGTTTCAGCAGGGAGGCATTAACTACGAAGTTACTCGACACCGGTCTGTCGCACAATTATATTTTTAACAAAAAGAAATTCAAAAATTTGTTTTGTTTCCTATTGAATTATTCGATAGAAGGAAATCGAGTGCCATGGCAAATTTTCACTGTGAGCATCATATTCGGTATTAAATTTTTGATTCAGTCCTGTTTTAAATTTACTTTTATTAGCAATTATTTGCTTTGCTTTCTGGCGGGTTAAGTATTTCTATAAGGCTGCACAGGGTGAGGACCCTACTATTGCATTGTTTCGAAACTGTAAAACAAGGAAATAATGTTGAGGTGACAGATGAACAGAAATGAGAAGATAGAATTTTTTTTTTCAAATGCTTATTTTAGAACATGACTGCATCAACGACAGTCAGTAATGTAGTAATAATTTTAACGAACATTTTATATTGCTATATTAAATTTGAATTAAGATTCTATAGGCTAATTGTTCGAAATTTTAATTTAAATCTCAGAAAGACATGAAAAATATTCCAAGGCACAAAGGCAAGTCAACATCAGTTTTATTCAACTTACACAGCAGAGCAGAACAGCTGTTTTCGAAAGACGCAACCCTTTCATCATCAGTGCTCATGTGTATTGTGTTTGTCACCACTTATTAGGTGGCTTAGTTGAATGTGATAACAGTTCCTATTTACACAAATTTTATTGTGAAAAAGAATACGGGAACTGTATCAACCTGATGTTAACATGTTATTGTTATAATACCCGTGTTACCGTTTGATTATTTTTCTTCATGTCCCATTTTTCTGAATTTTTTGTTCCATCATACCTAAGTCAAACTTTTTTGGTTTGAATTTTATACTTAAGTACATGTGAACGTTTTTCCAATTTTTATTATTGGGTAGCTCAAGCCATAGCTTAAATTTGTATGTAGTAATAATTTTAACGAACATTTTATATTGCTATATTAAATTTGAATTAAGATTCTATAGGCTAATTGTTCGAAATTTTAATTTAAATCTCAGAAAGACATGAAAAATATTCCAAGGCACAAAGGCAAGTCAACATCAGTTTTATTCAACTTACACAGCAGAGCAGAACAGCTGTTTTCGAAAGACGCAACCCTTTCATCATCAGTGCTCATGTGTATTGTGTTTGTCACCACTTATTAGGTGGCTTAGTTGAATGTGATATTCAGTAATATTCAGTCACGAGTGCAGTTCTTCATCATCATCTTGTGTTAATGCAGATCAAGAAACTAAATGAGGAATCTATCCTAAGATCTTCTCGCCATTGCAGTCTGCCAACAATAACAATATATCACCTTAACGGAAGTTTTAAAAATTTTAATGCGTAAATTTCTTTTATCTACTCGCATTTTCTTTTTTCTCCAAACGCAACATTCAATTTTTCAAATGTCTTTTTTTTCTGTGTGCCACTCAAAACATATCCGTTTTACTTTAATATATCGCTTTTTGGATAACCTTTAGTATGATATTGTTTGTACGCAGATTGCAGTTAGAATTGATGAAATGCTGTCATTGTGTCAAGAACAAACTAAACTTTGTCCTTATCGGAACGACAAAGCTTCAAAACATGTATAAGCCAATATGTGTGAAAAGGAAAGATTAACTACAAATTGTTTTGCAAATACAAGTTGCTTGTGACGTGTGATTGATTACAGTTCGAACTGTAGTCATGCGTTTCGCAAACTGCACACAATCAAAGACAAGACAGTTTATTAAATTTCACTGCAGACATGCAGTTGGCATTGGTTTTCACTGGTGTTTTTTTTTTTGCTTTTTGCTTTGTAATATTTATAGAAGGACAATTGTTAATATGATATATGCTGTT
The DNA here is from genome assembly GCA_951800035.1 of Linnaemya tessellans. Taxonomy (NCBI): domain Eukaryota; kingdom Metazoa; phylum Arthropoda; class Insecta; order Diptera; family Tachinidae; genus Linnaemya; species Linnaemya tessellans. The sequence continues at coordinate 24,975,555 of OX637536.1, forward strand.
CATGCTGCAAACGAATTGAATATTAAGGTTATAAGTCAGGTATTGCTGACCGTGTTTGTTTGACTATAATAATATTGATTCAAAAGATTAGATTGACTAGAATATTATTACTTCATGTACACACATACATACGAGTACTTACATAAAGGATGAAAAAGCAAATAGCATATTGAAAATACATAATGATGGTCTTTGGCAGAAAAGCCCAAACTCGAGTATTTGAAAATTTACAGGAGAGGGTAAAAACACTACTGAAATTGTATTTGTCACAATAGAATCTTCTATTATCATTTACTTATACAACCGTTGTTAAAGGAAAAGTTCATTAAATTTTTATGAGCAGGATTTTGTTTTTGTAAAAAAATGTATTGAAACTTTATGAAGAAATATCTATATGTAAAAAGTGGTTTTTATAGAGTGATACAACTTTGAGTTGGCATCACTGCTTTATTTGACCACCAATTTAACAGCTGATAGTTGGTTTTTGTTTATTTTGCTTTGACATTTCATTATGGATCGACTTACACCAGAGCAACGCGTGCAAATTGTGAAAATTTTTAATCAAAATAATCGTTCTATTCGTCAAACTCATCGTGCACTTCTTCCATTTTATGGCATACATAATCGTCCTTCTTCACTGAAGAAGCTGTAGCCTCTGTACAGGAAACCATTGAAGATAATCCTCATCAATCAATTCGTCGCCGTCCTCAGCAACTGGGATTGTGGACGATTTTTTTAGTTGTTGAAAATTGATGTTCCAGATTGCGTCTTGTACGCGCCAGCCGTGGCGGCCACAAAGCCGAAATCATATTTAAACATTAATGTCATAAAATGTTCTGTCCAATAAAGACCGTTTCATTTATATCAAAAATATATTACTATGTTTTATTATGATTTAAACTTGTATTACTCTATAAAAAACACCCGATACAACAGAATGTTATTGAACTATTTCAATTTTGCATCATAGAAATTGAAATAGTGTATAGAGTTTTGCTATATTCTTTTAATCAATTAGAATTTTTTTAGTTGACTTTTTATATCCTCCAAAAAAAGAATTGGACGGTTAATTCACTTTGTCATACCGTGTGTAACACAGAGAAATGTCCCTGTAAGACCCCATAAAGTATATAAATTCTTGATTAGAGAATGATCCATCCATCCGACCGTCCGTCTGTGGAAAACACGATACCAGGCAAATGAAAAGAGTCAGAGCCTTGAAATTTGGTATAGATTGTGAAGGATAACGCAGGTCAAGTCCGTAAATGGGCTGAATCGGGACTGAAGAACTAACCCAACCTCTAAAAACAACATAATTTTTAAAGTTTTTTTTTGTAATCATGTTAACCACATGATATAGTTTTAAGTCAAAGAAGGTCTAAAGGATCGAACTGGGAAAAGCTTATATTTGGAATCCATCCTCTTTAGTGGGCGTTGAAGTAACATATTACCTGGAAAAATAGTGCAATTATTTAAAAAATTTTATTCCTTAAAAATAAAATTTCTCATTTTCATGTACTTCTGCAATGAATTACTGAGTGAAGACAACGGAATAAACGTTTTGCCACCAATGGTGGCCCAGGAAGCCATTTATATTGCAGAAAAAGTCTTATATCTGAAATAATTTTGGGAATGCGAATAATATCAATTTTAAAAAAAGATTGTTTTAAAAACTTAGAACTAATTTAAATATTGTGCTATTGGCTCAAGTTCAAATCCGAGAATTTAAAATATCGATTCTAAAACAAAGAAATTTGAAAATACTTTTTTTCCTCAATTTCAGAATCTAACACCCAATTCACACGATGAATTTTATGACGTTCAATTTTCGATGTCATTTTTGGTTTCATAGCGAACGGTGTAGAGAAGAAAGAGGGGTAGAAAAAATCACTTGATTTCTGATTTCATGGTTTGTTTCACATTTCTCTTCACATCAATACCTATTCTCTTTGTTGTAATTTTTTATTTTCAGGTCATATACATGTGAAACAATAAAAAAAAATAATAATAGACATTAAAATAAAATTCACCGTATGAACGCAAAGAGTTTTTGGAACCAATTTTAAAAGGGAATTAATAAAACTAGACGTTATAAAATTCATCATGTAAATTGGGTGTAACTGCTCGAACAATTTAAAAAAATATCAAAAACTAAACTTCTGCATAAATTCTTTAAATATATTACACAAAATTTTATTATATTTTAACTTGCAACGAGAAGCCATTAGAAATTCACAATTTCACTGAAATAAATAACAAGGACACCAACCCTAATGTTAATCCTTATCATATGAGTGACAGTGTGTGTGAGTGTGTGTGTGTACATTAATATATTGTTCATGTACATAGTAAACTTTTTTGTTTTGTTTATATGATTTATTGCATTATTTAAATTAAATTTTTCTCTATATTTTCTATGCATTTCTTTTTTATTGCATATTACAAACAAACACGTGGCACACGTTGGATATAAATTGAAATGTTATTTTTTTATGGGCAGTGAATGAATAGAATAAATAAATTTTAAAAATGTGTTATGACAATTTTAAATAACAGGACAGAATATCAATGATTTACGTAAAAATGTCCAATAAAAAATAAATAGATATATTAATTTTAAATCACAAAATTGTATTTTAAATATAAAGATTCACAAACTTTGAGGTTGCAATACAATAGAGTTTTAGAGGTATTTCCTGTGGCCTTTTATACATACAATCTCCTATTTATATATAAGGGATTGAACTCAGTACAATTTTGTAGTTTCTTGAATTTTTTTCCAGACCGATTACACTGTACAACAAAATCAAATTTTTTCCAAAATTACAAGGTCCGACCTAAAAATTTTGATAGAGGAGACAAAAAAAAAAAAGACACGTGTATCGGCGTTTTGAAAGTTTACATCTGAATTTCATTTTTTTTTTTTTTTTTTTTTTTTATCTTGGACCAGCACTCAGGGGATGACCCCTATATATGCAATGCATTGTGCTGGAACTGAAAACGAGGGGATAGTATTGAGGGGACAGATTAGGAAAGATGAGAAGATAGACAGTTGTTTTTGTAGCTATTTCAACCTTTTACTTCGCCGGCTAATTTTTGCTACAGGGCCGACGAAGGTGGGTGCTGTTACTCTGCTTTTTAGTACATGATAGTGTCAGTCGCTGCCAATTATGTTCAGTGATTAGTGACTATGCCTTCATCATTGAAACAGGCTGGCAACAACTAACACAACCACGCACTAATGCTGATCAGAAGAATTAAACACAATATTTCATGACTCAGCGGGGGCTCGAACTCACGACCCTCCGCTTCATAGTCTCGTGTTCTACTACTTCAACCAACAGCACCCACATTTGAGGGTACATTAAAGTTTCCCAGCTCTGGCACATTCTTATTGTTAATCGGCATAAGAATCCATGTGATCCTTACATTTTAGGCAAAAAAATGTAATTAATGAATACTTCCTATCCAAATTTGCTATCGAAGGTAAAATAATAGAGATATTAGTGATTTTTAGTTAAATTTGCTCTTTTTTAAAAGAAGGACAAAAAAGACCCATAACTTGAGGAGTTAAAGGGTTAACATATTGTACAAAAATGTTCTCCGTAACATTTTACATAAACTTGCTGAACACGTTTTTTCAAAACGCCGATACACGTGTCTTTTTTTTTTGTATCCTCTATGAAAATTTTTAGGTCGGACCTTGTAATTTTTTTTTGTGTTCTACAGTTTTATTAAAAGCGAATAGTTAGTTGACAGAAAATTTTAATGACTAATGAAATGTAAGAGGAATAGTGTTCATTAAATTCAATTATCATGGAACAAAAAAGAAAAAAATATTATAAAAAATATGACATCAACAAATAACCAAGCGACATCACGTCAATTATAATAGAGTTTAATATAGCAACAAAATTTCCTAGTAAATATCTAAAAATAATGTTTTTTCTACAATCAATTTAGTGCAAAATCAAATTAGTTGCAATTTCATTTTAATAAGTAATCCTGTTCACTAGCCTCTCCTTCGCGCAATTTAACGCTTTCGGATTAGTTTTTATGGGACTACACTAAGTCATTGGCTTATGCTGTCGAACCGGAAAAACTTGAAGCATTGAAAGCCGATAGTCATTAACGGCATGCAAGTAGTTAACAGCAAAGTCAAAAAATTACAGTATCACGGACTCGACTTTGCACTCAGTCAGGAATAAGATGTAATATAATTTCAGAATCAAGTTTAAAGATTTATAGACTAGTTGTTCGAAATTTTGTTTTAGATTCAGAAAGACATGATTAATATTTCCAGGTCTGACTGATGTTTTTCAATTATTCAACTTACACAGCAGAGCAGAACAGCTGTTTTCGAAAGCCGCTACACTTTCATCATCAGCACATATATGTGTATGTTGTTTTTCACCACTTATTAGGTGTCTGATTTGAATATGATAACAGTTTTTATTTATAAAAATTTTATTAAAAAATTGCATACGAGAACTGTATCAAACCGAATCACACTTTGAATGGACGTGTTGCCGTTTGATTATTTTCTTCATAATACATTTTGCTGAATTTTTTGTTCTATTACACCTAAGCCAAACATTTTTAATATAATCTTTTTTGTTAAATCTATTTTAAACTTAAGATAGGAGTTTTTATTCAGACTCAAGTTCAAATCTGCAATCCGCAAATTATTTTTTACGAATTTTTATTATATTCAAGTTATTTTATTAAGAGTGGAATATTTAGAATATTTTTATAATCATCAAACTAGCAGAACGGATCAGTACTGATTTCGAGGTCGCGACGCCATCTCATCAGCGTTCTTTGTTCAACTCGTTCCTACTTCCACGGTAGTACTAGTCATTAGGAATATTATCTATTTAATCAATGAAAAACATCAAATATGTTTTGTGAAAGCTTTATAAGCCTCAACATAATTTTATTAACTCCCAGCTGTTCATGTACACCGCAGTGTTGACTTTTCCGCAACATTAACCTAAAAGTAATGATTCCCTAGTTTGTTTGTTTGATTTCCATTATGGTCAGCAAAAGCATGCAAAAGTAAATATATATCATGAACTGCTATAATTTTAATTAATTTTTTATTCCATTAATATGATTTTTAATAAATTTTAGCACCATATTTTGGAAAAAAACATATATATATATGGCAAATTTGAATTTTGTTTGCGGTTTTGTTTGCCGGAATTCGTGTTTTAATTACAATACTTTTCATAAAAAAATTAATACAGTTTTAGTATTTGTTATATTTTTTGTCAATTGTTTCATATGTAAGTTTACTTTACCACTTTGTTAAATAAATAGTTGCAACTTTTTTTATTTTATTTGCGGTTTTCTTTGTCCACTTTTTATTGCATTTTAAATCTGTAAAAACTTTACGCAGGTCAATGCAATACACAGATGAAGTTTATAAATTAAATTTTGCTACATAAATTTGAAGTTTTTTTGTTTGTTTTGTGTTGGAAAACTACACAACTCATTCATATACACATACATACAAACTCTCAAAGATAAAACGAGAATTACAAAATTAGAAATATATAAAATTTAAAGAGATTATAAAGCATATTGTACAATGATATAGTCATATTCGAGGGCGGAAAAAAATCAAACGATTTCTGTACAACTTAAAAGTGCAGGATATTGCAAAAAATGTTGGCAATATTGCACAATATTATTTTTGTTTTACTTTTAGTTTAAGTTTACTTTATGTTTAATGAAAGTTGAGCCATATTTTATATAAGATTATCGTGCCTCTTTAGCATAATAGAGAGAGAAAATGCGAAGAATATACAGGACAAATACCGTAAAAGATAATCAACCTTATTCTGTAAGCATTTGCCACAGTCAATTCTCGACAATATAAAAAATAGGACTGTTACTTTCTGATTACTGCTGACAGCCTCTGACTATTTTTTAACGTCTAGAAAATTAGAAGTGGTTCTTAGAATGTTGAGCAAAAATAAGATGCAGGGATCTCAGTTTTGATATTGTCTTGACGAGACGTTGACAAATATTTACAGAATAAGGGAGAATATTGTATAATGAGTGGGCAGCTTAAGAGTAATATTTTTTGGTGTGTTTAAAAGTTTAAATTTAAAAATGCAATAAAACTAATATGTTGTGAAACTTTGCCAAGTTTATGTTTTTTCTTGTGAAGTACAGTTGTTCCGTTTAGAAATGGATGGTCATGCGACCTCAACTCTTGAATCAATTCAATTTTGTAAGACGTCATTCCGAGATCTTTTCGCAAAATTGGAGGCAAACTGATGCGTGATCGTGCACACTCTAACGTGCACGCTTTCGCGAACTTTGGAAATAAACTTGAGTATACGGGTCATTGTTTATCCTTCTCTGCGAATAAATTTTGTGCGAAATTTTTTGTAAAAATTCTACCTGTCTTTGCTTTGCAAATAAATTAATAATAAAAAATAAATCTCAGCGTTGCGCAAGCATAGCTCGATTCATTTTGTTCACTGAAGATTAATATAATGAATTTTGTGACAGAATGGAATGACACAAGTATTGCCAGATTCGAAGTAACCGGTGGTTCAAATTTAAACCGATAGATGGCCCATCCATTACTATATTAATCTCAAAAGAAAAAAAACGATCGCCTCGCATGACATCATGGAACCCTTGACTCTGCTCCAAGGTTTTTTCTTTGGCATATGAAATAACAAACTTTGCTTACAAAAGGTTTTTGGAAGAAAATGATTTCTTGATGAGGATTTCGCCCACTATGTACAATTACAATTTAGATAGAGTCTTTCTGACATTCCACCCGTCGCTGTGAATGTAAGTACTGTAATCGGATGATTGGCACAATACTCAACCCACCTCATTGAGTTACTTAATCAGGTCACTTCAAATAATATTGATAGCTCTGAAAGATTCTTTGGCATGTGGTTATTTCAAATCTCATATATTTGATTTCTTCACGACAACCATGCCAGAACTCATTATAGAAGCGGATTGTTCTGCCGGTCGCCCAGTAAACTGTGTCTTCAGTTTCATAAATTTTATAAAGACAAAAATTAAATAAGTTGTTCTCATTAGAACTAAGTGCTAGGAGACTTTGCTAATAAACTGCTGTGAGTTTGAAAATAGATGAGGGTACGATCAACCTGGTCACCTCTCTCTTTGTTCAATTTTTCCACTGTATATGGAATATTGGGAATATTCAGGGTCAGGGTTGGGGAATTTCGTACTAACCAAAAAATAATAACTTGTAAAAATGGATGTGCGAACTTGTCTTATTTAATTTTCGTTAAAAATATTGGTTAAATAGTTGATATTCCTACTAAGTCGCACCACTTGAAACAGTGGAAAAATTGAACAAAGAACGCTGACGAGATGGCGTAGCGGCCTCGAAATCGGCACTGATCCGTTCTGCTGGTTTAATGACTATGAAAAATATTCCTAATATTCCACTCTGAGAAATAAATAGAATGTAAACACATTCATTTATCAAATAAAAATAAAAAATAATTTTCAGTTTCGCAGATTTGAACTTATAGCCTGTTGAGAAAATTAAAAAGAATTCTTTTTTAAATTTTAAACTCTATTTATGAATATGACCCATAGAGAAGACTTTCTTAAGTTTTGGTAGAATTCCTTTAAAAAATTTTTTGAAGCATTAAAATGAATTAATAATTCAAGATCGCATATATATTTATAAGTAAGAATTAAAGTTTTCACATATACATACATACATATATACGTGTAAGTAAATACTCGTGTATGTAAATATATGCCTAAACCATTTGTATTTGTATTTTACTTATATGGCAACCCTTGACTCTTTTATATTTTTCCTATGATTAAGGGGTTAGTTCTGTAACAGTAACAATAAGCAAATATTGTAAGCTACTTTCACATCTATCATATATTTGACGAAATAAGCGCAACCAATAATTTCTGGTTTAATTTTTTATAATTTAAAAAAAAAAAATTTTAAATAGGCACGTGTCCATTTCGTTAAAAATTCAATGCACACTCAGTTTGGGCCTTCATTGTTTCATTTCTCAGGCATACATACGATATATTAAAGAATTTTTTGTTACAAAATAGTGGTAACGCTTATTTCGTCAAATATTCGCTAGATGTGAACGTGACTTTATTCAAGTTCTTTGTATTTTATATAGTACATACATGTTTTTATCATTATTTCAAATGAGATTCTTTTCTTTTCATCGGGTTTTAACTCTTGACACACTTAGTGGTTTTGCTTCATCCAATTGCTTCTTATTTCACTTTATTCAAGTAATTTATATTTCCTTTCTTTGTGGTCCGTATTTCTCTTTTCACTGACTTGTATACTTTTCTATTTAAATCACTAAATCCACTCTGCTTATCATTTGTGACACAGACAATAATACTTTTTGTATTTTTTTGTTTGTTTAATATTTCATTTCTATAAATTGTAAATATTTTTAGCTGCTTTTCGCTGCACACTTAACCGAGTGTTTTCCTTATAATGCATTGGATAGTAATACGTTTTACAAGATTATCTTGGTAATATAATTAGTAAATTATTCCGTCTTGTTGGAATGCAGATGTGATTTCATTCATTTAATTTAAATTGTTGAAATGACTATTTCACATAATAATATTTAAGTTTTTTTAAAGAACATTTCTGGGTATTTTGAAACATCAGTTCAGTATTTGCTTTTAATTATTTAAATGCTTTAATATTCTTTAGCTATAACACATTTAAGCAATTTTATAAATTTAAATAGGGGATTGTTTATGCACTTAATACGCATACATATATAAGAAAATGCATTTGTATATGTGCACTTTTGATTTATATTTTCTTAAACTCTTTTAATAAGTGTAGCATATTAAAGATATTTGTTGTATATAATTCCAGTCGTATACAATTTTAATGAATTTATTATTAAATCCTTACGACAGCTTTTAGCTAAACATTCCGTTCACAATTAACAATAATTTTAACCAGTTATAATGGCATTAATTTTAATTATTTATTCTCCCACGTTTTTTGTCCGTAATAAATGTACGTATATCCTTGAATACTTAAGTGAACTGACTGCTAAATTGTACCAATGAACTGTGAAAGGAAAGAACAGAAAGTAGAACTAACGAAACCCCTAGCCAAAAATTTAACATCCAGCATCCACATGCAGCATCCACTGTTAAGAAATTCACCACATGTTTTCTTGTATGCGCTCTGTCTCTTTGCTGAGAAACATAACATAAGAGTAACAGCTGCTGCGGCAAGTCATACAATCTTATGGATGGAAATAGGAAATGTTAAAAATTTAACAGCAGCAGGCAAGTCATAACAAGTGGTGTCATTAAAATTTGCTAAACTAATATTGAATTATTGAGCAATTGATTGCCTTTTCACGTCATTTAATGTTTGTGATGTTTTTATGTGTCTGTTGCTTTCTCGGCAATAGAAACATATAATACCAACAATGAGTTGTACGAGTATTTTGTTAAAAACATATTGCTGACATAAAATTTTTATTTGAAAATTTAAAGCAATTTGCATTTGTATGTGTGTATGTATGTAAGAATATTGTCGGTGCAAAATGATTTTAATTTTAAATATTATAAGGAGTGCCTTAGTAGGAATGCACTTTTAAAATTCAGTGTTAACTTTATTTAATTTTTTTTTTGTGAAAATGAATATGTTTTTTCAGATTTCTTTTTTTATCTGGGACCAGCACTCAGGGGATGACCCCTATATTGCGCCGGAACTGAAAACGAGGGGATAGTATTGAGGGGACAGATTTTTGTAGCTATTTCAACCTTTTAACTTCGCCGGCTAATTTTTGCTACAGGGCCGACGAATAACGCATTATAGTTGTGAAATTGTTTTACTTAATTAACACGTATTTGGATGAAAATATTTTTCCTTAGTATTTAATGGTTACGTGTTTTTGGGCAAATTTTTGACAAGTTTGAATGTACCTTAATGCGGCACCTCTGCTTTAATAACACTGCTAAGCAAGAAATCATTTTTTGTCTCTTATTTAAATAAAACTATGTGGACTATATGGATTTTGATGCGCTAAACTCAAATCCGTTTTCGGTTTTTTTTCCATCAGGTCGGGATGTTTTTTATAGGCGTAGGAAATTTTTTCCCCTAAATTAGTCAGGTACGGAGACATATTTCAGGCTAACTCGAGAACAAGTCACCGGAAGATGTGTTACAAAATTGTATTTATTTTGGTCGAATATAATTTTTCTCAATCTCTTATAGTTTTGGAATTATTCAGAAATTAATGGAGAAAAAAAATTTTTTCCGTGCAAAATTCGTAATGTTTTTAGTTTAAAAATGGAATTAAATTTTTTTTAAATTTTTTTTAGTTAAATATGAGAGCTACATATCTTAAAAATAAAATAAGCTATAAACCATAAAAATCGGTTAAAAACTTTGGATTTTATTGTCAATTTACCGCATGTACTCAATGGACCTGATGGGAAAAAACCGAAAACGGATTTGAGTTTAGCACATCAAAATCCATTTAGTTCATATAGTTTTATTTAAAGGAGGATTTTGCTGCTGAGCCGTGTAATTCTCAATAATTTCTTACAATATATCCACTGACTTTAGTAATATGGTCACCATTACGTATACTTTATATGTGCATTAATATTTGCACTCCCTATTACTCATACGTACCGAAGAACCGCATTAAAAATGTTCTCTGCACGTCAACAACTATTTATCGTGTGTGTGTGTGTGTGTGTGTTTTTAAATTTTGTTTTAAACGCTTGATTAAATTTATTCGAGATATTCTTAGAATTCAAACAACTTTTCTTTGTTGTGTGTTAAATTAATCTATAAGGATGCATGCACTTGCACAAATAAATCGTCATGTTTGAACATTTTCAAATTCACGTGCCTGCATGAAATATTTCTTAAAAGACATGACAATAAAAAATGTATATTATATGGTGTATTTGCGAAATTCTTCAGTTATTTTTTACTTCTTTTTAATTATTATTACGAAATAAAATTTTTTTTTCCCTGAAGAAGTCACACAAAGGAGTGACGAAGTATTGAAAATTAATAAATATAAAGAGACCTTAAGCTTAAAAATATTAGAGAATAATAATAGTGTATTTTCGATAATATGCTACTAACAAAACAGAAGTTGCTTTGGGAATAGGACCAATTGTTATCTAGTTTTATAAGGATTGCTGAATGTATACCGAAGTGTCTCTCTAGGATCAGGATATCACAGCAGTTTTAATCCTAATACACCGCCCTGTATGTCCAATCTATTGTTATATCTGCCCAGTGACATGTATATGTCCAGATGCAGTGGAATGTTTTTTTTTGTCCTAACCACGTCTTAGTACTCAGGGGATGACCACTGCATATGTTATACATTGCGCCGGAATCAGAAAGCATGGGTTAGTATTGAGAGGATAGATGAAGAAAGATATGAAGACTGAGACATTTTTTTTGTAGCTATTTGAATCGTGCACTTCGTCGGCAAACTTTTGCCACAATGACGGGGAAGGAGGGTGCAGTTACACTGTTTTTTTGCACATGAAAGTGTGAATGGCTGCCAGTATTTATTCAATCACTCACTAGTGCTATGACTTCGTCACTGACCCAGCAACTAACACAACCATGCACTTAAGCAGGATTAGAAAAATTCGATATTGAGCGCTCAGTCGAACTCTAAATTTTGAGCTTCTTAATTTCAGCCAACAGCAATCTAGCAAGAGCTGCTTCGTATTTAACATGCATATCTAAAGGGTGGAGATATAATAGGGTCACCAATGACCCCACCAATGGAGATATTTCTCATAGCGCCTTTTTCTATCAAGGGGTCAAGTGCATTGAAACTGCCCTAAAATTTTGCTGTAGAACTTTCTTTTTATTAACGTTTGTTGATATATTAAAATTGGTCTAAGCCCACTCCTATTGAGCAAATTTGTGTTGAGTAATTATTTGGAATTTAGGGCCCTTCCATAGAGAGCCCATCATCAGTGTGTCTTTTTGGCACTTTCTTTTAAATATTTAATGCTATCGGGTTAAAAGAACTGATCCAACATGAAAAAATTTCTTTACACTGCATGCGACTATTTCGCTGATGAGAAGCCATATTTTATTTTTTTTATACCCTTCACAAAAAAGTGAAAGGGTATATATAGGTTTGTCATTCCGTGTGTAATTTCTTCGATATTCACATGGGACCTCACAAAGTATATATATATTCTGGGTCCTTATGAATAGCGATGACGATTGAGCGATGTCCGTCTGACCGTCCGTCTGTACGTGAAATCGGTTTTCCCAAGCCCCCAGAAGGGCTAGAGACTTCGTTCTTGGACCGTTAGATTGGAAATGAGCTTAAATAGAGTGCTATTGCTATTTCGGAAAGATCCGAAGTATTGTTCCAGAGCTGGGAAGCTTACACCTATTTTTCGACGCAAAATTTATACCAAAAATCATTTATTTTTTTATGTTTGTAAATTAAACCTATTTCGTGCTTTAAGAAGCCTCAATAGACTTTTAAAAACTAAATATATAAAAAAAAATTTTCCAGGGATGGAAAATTCAAAATTTTTTTTGGCCCATTCCGTATTTTGTAGTACATGTAGTAACTAAAATTATTAAAAATTTTAAGTTTTTCTTTAACAACACCTCTTTATACGTCATGAAGATTTGCATTGGCCAAAAACAATTTTTTTAAATTAAAATTTTGCTTCCAGGGGTGGGAAATTGAATTTTTTTTATACTTAAAAGTAACCAAAAAGGCAAATGTCGTTTTTTTTGCTAACTGAAACTATTTTATATTTTAGGAAGAACAAAATTGGTATCAAAAATTTCGAATCCACGGCTGGGAAATGAAAATTTTTTGGTGCATACATTTGGTACCCATATAAATTCCCAATTTTGTTTTTTTCCAGTGAATTAAACATATTTTATACTTTGCTAAGACATAAATTGGTATTAAAAATTCTTAAATTTAAAATTCGGTTCCAGGGTTGGAAAATCGACATTTTCTGACTCATAAAAGTAACCATATTATTTGTTATTTTTGATTTTTATGATGAGTTATACCTACTTCATACATCAAAAGGAAATAAATTGGAATTAAAAACCAAAAATATCAAAAGACGATTGATTCTACGGTTGAACAATTAGAACTTTTTGGGGGTACATGAGACGAATTTTTTCTTTTTGTTTGTAAATTAAACATATCTAATATTTTTGAAAGACGTTCAGAGGTATTAGTAATAAGAAAAGCCAAACAGTTAGCTACCTAGCCGAAAAATTTAAACGCTGTCTTAAATATAAAAGTAACTGATAACATAATTTTGTTTTTTTATTATTTTTTAATTAAAGCTACTTTCTGTTTTAGCAAGGAAGAAAGAAAGAAGAAGTACATCTGTGAAGGGTATTTAAGATTCGGCACAGCCGAATATATCACTTTTACTTGTTTAATTTTATATTGAAGCCATTCGTTCAACCCCAGCTTGTAGCAATATTAAGAGTCCTTTCTGCTTTCATAATTAATTGTTCAAGGACACTTTCACTAAGAAGTATCCTGGCATGGTTTGCATAGCAGACATTGATCAGGTCCTTTAGCAGGTTTTGTATAGTTGTAACTCAAAGAAGAGGTGACACTATATCCTGTTAGAGCGCTATATATTGAACTTTTTCTCTTACGCTTATGTTTACCCCCATTTATTCATCGTGAAAGTTACCCTATAATAATAGAATGGTCAAGAATTGGTTAAAAGTATCAGTTTTCATATTATTAAAGCCTCCTTCTATTTCAATGCAGACGTGTCCAGAACTACCTTGTAAGTAGCCGTTTCCACTGACCTTCCTTGGACGCCGTACTGCTGTGTAAGTCTCAGCCTATTGTCTAATATGCTGCTCTTAATCATTCCATCCTTTATTTGTTTTATGATCTTGAGCAGGAACAAAATAAGACTTATTGGTCTATAGGTCAGTCGCATAGCTTACCATTCCAGGATTGAACACTTAGATTGTAGCCTGTTCCCTGCTGTCCTCGAGGCTATATGACACCCGTTTTATATTTTCAAACATTTCAGTCAATTAAGTAGAAGTTGAAAACAATGGCCGGTGGTAATATATAAATTGTTATATTTTGATTGGAGACACGCTGTTTGAAACTTTTAAACTAGATTGCTTAGTTACTATTTCAATAGCTACCACACAACAGGATGCCAATGCCCAATAAACTCTCTGCACACACTTGCAATCGCAGCTGACGTTATTTATATTTATATCTAGCTGGTAGGAAAAGCCAAGGAAATACTACAGTTAAAATTACCCCCTTTACTACACAAAAAGTTTGACAAAATTGAAAGAAGTCTATTTGAATTAATAATTTAGAACTATGGCCCAGAAAATGAGTCTCTAATTATTCCCAGGTTTCTTAATCTGGTTATCGTACTCGTACCATGATTTGTTTCCTTTTATTTTTCTAGTTTTTTAATTAATTTTTTGTTTTGTGTGCGCCGCTTCTCTGCCTCCGAAAACCAATTAAAACTTTTTAATAGCAATTAGAGCGCACCTTCTTGTACGGTCAACCAGTTTTGTTACTTATTTCAAAATATAGCCGGTTCTTGAAGCCAATTGCTTTAAAACAGCAATATTTGCACCTAAACATTGTCAACCACTTAAGCAGTTTGAATGCTATTGCGCCCAACGAAAAAGTTGAAACAAAACAGACTCCTGCTTAACTCAACAACATATTTGCCAACAATTTGTTCATATTTTCAGATTAAAATGTCAAATTAAATATTAACCCAAATCAGAAAAGTTCGTCAAGTTCTTTTTAACAATTTTTTTTTTGTGTTGCAATAGCGTAAATAATTTAATAGTAATCATAATAATGATTATTAGCAGGAAGGATAAAGTTTTCTCGTTAAACAGTGTTTTTTTGTTTTTTTTTTGTTAATAATAAGTTTACAAAAATGTTATTATTCTGTACGTTTCTCGTCATTCATTTCGTCAATGCAATGAATAAAAATGTATATGAGCTGGAAAATAAAACATCCCAAATGCTTAATGCCTTCGTTTTCAAAACTATGATGTTAAATATGATTCTTGCAAAGAAAAATTATATATTATTTTTTTATTTGTTGAGGGGGAATTAATGTGTCTTTGTGTATGTGCACTTCAAATCAAAATCTCTTGTATTTTCTAGCAAATTTTTGTATATGTGTATTTTTACTGGAAAAATTAAAGATAGTAAAATGGATGTGTTTTTTTAAATGTCGTTTATATCATCATCAGCAGATCTTTTTTTCCCTTGTCTTAAGAGCAAAACACTAACAGCATGAATCATTTTTAGCTGATATATTTGCATGCTACTCGCATGTAGGGCTTATTCTTTATGAAGTAAGAGTCACTGTTGAGGGAAAACAAAAGTTTTCTTTTTGCCTGTGAGTCTTGTTACTCTGGAGCGTGCAGCTGTTGACAGTCAACGATGGAAGGATTTGCTGCATGCAGTCCATAGAGACTTTTTGTTTTTTACTTTGCTGCTGACTTAATTATAACTTGATTGCTATCTGATACAGTGGCGATCAAAACAATTAATACGTGATTATTTTCGTGTTTTATATATTTAAAAATTTTTTGATAAAAACGAATCATTAATAAATTTTGTCAAGTTATATATAAGATTGGCTGGGCATAGAGCAAAATTTTTTTAGTACACTTTTGTTATCTAGATAAATTATTTTTTTTCTCACTGTTGAAAAGCAAAAACTCGTATATATTCAAAGCAAGTATTTGCTTAAGTTTCCATTGTTCGCTTTATTCTTTCCATCTTAAATATTCAGTTTTATTTTTGTTTCAATTCTTATATTTCAGTTTTTGTCGTGTATACAGAGTTTATGTATTAATTTATATTTGTATTTAAGTGTAAGATACATGATTTTATTTATTATGAGAAAACTTCTACTGTGGCAATTAATGTTTAAACAGGCCGTAGTCATTTGACTGGTTATTGGTGATCAACGCCTCGTTTGAATCTCTTTTGAGGAAGACAGATAAAAAGAAAAGGCCAGTAATTCACAATATATATTTAAAGATTTTAGGGTTCGAATACCTTATTGAAAATTAATTTAATTATTGAAAATTTATTTAATTAATTTAAGAAATTTTTAATAACTCATTTATAATATTCGTTTGCTGAGTATTAAAAAATAAATTTTTTTTTACTTATGAGCGGGTATTTATTGGCCCTTTTCGCCGGTGATCTGATATAAATACAAGTAAAATAAAATCCAATAGGTTTACATGGGTAAAGTACGTCTATATGCCTGCATATCATAGGATCTTTCACCAAATCATCAATAGACTTCAACCAAAAACAACAAAAGCCTTTTTTATGCCTAAACTTTTAAAAACTAATTAAGAAGTATTTTTTTGCGTAAAGTATTTCCCCGAAAGTTATTTTAGGTGGAAAAGCTCAAATAAACAACAGCTGAAACATTGATTGACAGGACAATCCCAAAATGAGAGTGCTGTTGGCTAACGTAGTTAACACCAGACTAAGAAACGGAAAATCCCGAGTTCAACTCTACGCTCAGTCAGGAACACGGTAGCGAATTTTTATAATCAGCACTAGCAAATGGTTGTATTAGTCGGTCTGTTTGAGAAATGAAGGCATATCACTGGTCACTGAACAATTAGGTTAGGTTAGGTTGAAGAGAGGGGCGTAAGTAGGGGATATCCCAATCCGTTCAGGATTACACTTAGACCTCATAGAAATTCCATCTCCTTTATAATCTCTTGATTAAATGTTTGTCTTCTGACTTGATAAAAAGCCGGACAGTAGCACAAGTAGTGCTCCAGTGTTTCGTCACCTTCCTGACAGGCCCTGCATGTTATATCGTCAATGATACCCATGCGTGCCAGGTGATTTCGTCCCAGTGTTCGATTTTTCGAACAGTAAATTTTAAGCATTTTAATTTTTTTTTCTCTGTTTGGGAAAAACTAAGAACATATATTTTTTAAAACAAATTTTAAAAAAAATTTTGAACAAATTTTTTTTTTTAAATTCGGACATCTGATTCGTACTCCCTAAACCCGAATTACCATTTAACTACGAAGTTTTATAAACGTATTCGAAAAAAAATCTCTGGGACGATATGGGTTAACTCCGTATGTCCCGTTATTAAATAAACCAATCTCCGTAGTGCTGGCCTATTCAATGTTAAGATCTCCTTTGTCCTGTTACCATCTGGGTTACCCCATAGAATTCTAGTCACCCTACCTACGGTAGAGTGTAGCCAATATCCTGTATGCAATTCTATAGCCCACTGTTTTAGTTCGTTCTTAAAAACCTGAAATGTCTTTGGATTGTCTAGTGTGATGTTTGCCATTAATACTCCCATCTTTGCCAGCCTATCTTCTTCATCATTTCCAGGTATTCCTTGATGTCCTGGAACCCACATTATCTCTATGCTTCCACAATGCGAGTTAATCTCATGCTTGCATTGTAGTACACCCCGACAACAATTGCAGGCAGCCAATGACAATATCATGAGCTAAAGAGCAGAATAACAGCACACTCCTTCGTCGGTCCTGTAGCAAAAAAGTTACTCGGTGAAGTAAAATCTTTCTTCATCTGTCCCCTCAATACTATCTTCTCCCTTTTAGCACTGCATATGTGGGGTCATCATGAGTGCTGGTACGAGTTAAAAAAAAAACAAAAATCCTGCAATAGCTTGTTGGTATTTAAAGGTTAACGCCGAAAGTTACTGGAGAAGAATAGTTATTTTTGTAGACATCAATTTATTTTACTAATACTTTATGCATTCCTCTAGATTGTTTTTCTATATAATTCCTCAAAAGGAGTTTCCTCCATAATAGTAAAAAAATCAAGATTTACGAATTTATAAAAATTACTTGCACAAATTAAATCACATTAAAAAATTAATTTGTCAAAAAACAAAACACTTGTTTATGATTTTTCCTTGCATTAATTTCCTATTCTCCCGTTTATGGGAACAGGAGAATATTTTCATTGGAAAAGCAATATGAGGAAATTCCATACGGATGTTTATAATTGAGATGTATAAGTTAAAACTCTAATTAATTTTTTTTTTCTGTTATATCAATTTAATAGCACACACTGTCGTACAAAAATTTGTTTTGTAAGCCTCCTATTAATTAAATAAATTTTTATTGACTAATTTATAAAAAAATTTTTTATTAATAAGAGACATATAAAACAAATTTTTGTATGAACATTTAACCTATTTTTTGCCTGCTATAAATCAGAAAAAAAATTATATAAATTAAACTCTAAATACATAATAAAGCTAAATAATTCATCAATATAATACAAATTCGTTTGTTTTATTCGTTATATATTATTTTTGGGTGAAATCCTCAACATTACAAAAGCCAGTTAAAATAAAATATATGGAAAACAAATTTAGTAAAGCACTTCACGATTGTGTGTCATTAAATTTTGGTGCGTTTTTATGTTGAAATAATTTTTAACACCTGAAAAAAAATTTTCTTTTTCAAACTCTATTAATAAAAGCAAGCCTTATGAAAAATTCTAAATCCAAAAGAATTTAATTTTAGCCTAAAGCTAACTAGTACGTCTGTCTACATACGCAGAAAATTGCTTTTAATAAATCCTAGAAAAACAATTTATTTCTTATACACTTCAGCAAATAGACTGTAGGGAACAATTTATGTCGCATTATCGGTTTTGAAATTTTTTTGGAATAAATTATCGATGTGTATGATGTGTGTTGTACTTCATATTCATATTCAGTATTTTACGTAAATACCCTTTAGGAAAAAAATAATCGGTTTATAAAAACACTAATTATAAATTAACTATTTTGCAACTGACTACAAATTGGTTTAAAACTAATGCAGATATCAGATAAACAAAAAAACCTAAATATTATGAATTTAACTTTTATTTTAAGTCATGAAATGTGCTTGCATTTTTATTTAAAATCAGTATCAACATTGTAAAATGATATCTTTTTTATTATTTTTTAATAAAAAATTGATTGAAGCTTAACCATTTATAAATGAATTAATGAAAAAGTGTTTTAAATACTTTAAATTAAACTGACTACAAATGGGTTGAAAAATAAGTAATTAGTAATCAATTAAAAAGACATGCAGAGATGGCCAATTGACTATCGCATATAGCATGCATATGTTAATATAATGAGTCGACGACAAGAAAGCCATTTTATACACTAGTTGTGGTTATTTAAAAACCAGTTTTAAGTGACTTAAAAATGTGTTTGACTTCCTACAGGGTATCGAATGGAGGAACAGAACAGCAGAATATAAAAGACACGAGTATGAAAATCTTATTAATTTTTAACTGCATAAAAGTTATGATATTTTCATTAATTTGTGTCATTTTTTAAAACATATAAAAGAAACAGAAAACTAAAAGGAAAACATTATTTCTCTATCTTCACTTTCTTATCTTTTAACATAAATGAAACTTTTCTTTCGTATTTTTGTGCTCTTCAGCAGTCATAAAGTCATTGACATCCAAAGCCGTGTAAGGAATTTTTTTCTTTTCTATCATGCGACAAAAATTTATTATGGTGAATATTTCTTTATCTATTAGCTGATATATGCAGCTTCACTAAGAAATATCGTGACTCCTTAAAAATTTAGTACAACAGAAATAATTTCTTATTCGTTTTGACACAAACTCTATTAATTCATGTTACAAAATTTTTTCCAGGGAAGCCCTTCTTTACCTTGAAGAGTGCCAAATATGTAAAACATGCACACTTCGTTCATGAATATATTTACTAACTGGAGATGTAGGTAACGTGAAATTTCAAAGCATTCGCCTGATTTGAAAATAAATGAGAAAAAAATTCAACCGGGTCGAATCTTAAATACCCTCCAGATATTTAGTAAATAAATTAAAAATGTTTAGGCTGCTGAGTCAGAGTGCCTTTAAGACATTTCTCTGCCGAAGTTTAAAACTCTATTTTGACAGGGTTACTCCGGGAAGGGCCGTGAGGAAGACACCTCACAATTGTCGTAAAAACTTAAATAATAATTTTTTTGGGGTAATTAAGTATAGAAAAAAATCTCTTGGACCATTTAAGGGCAAAGGAAGGTAGAGGGGTAGGGTAGCGGTTGAAAATATTAATGAATGTAGGCTTAAGAAATATAATATTTTTAAATCGTTAATTTTTTCAACGGGCTTAAGTTCGAATCTGCATGACTTCAACTTAAGCCCGTTGAAAAAATTAACAATTTACATAAGAAAGTTCGACTAATAAAAATTCATACATAATTATTTTAAATCTTTACACTATTTTTCCGAGTAATACGTTATTTCAACGCCTACTAAAGGAGGCGGTGTCCAAAAATGAATTTTTTTCTAATTTTGTGGCTGCAAGTTCAATGCTTTGAACCTTCTTTGACATTCTTTAACATTTCCTTAATAAAATTACAAAAAAAAGCTATAACAATTGTATATAATTTAAAAGTTAGGTTAAGTTCCTCTTAAAGGAACTTTTTTATCCCTGCTTTAATTTAGTCCATATACAAACCTGGCCTATGCTATTCTTCAGAATTTATCTGTACCAAATTGCAAGGGCCTGACTCTTTTAGTTTGCTCTGAATCGTTATTTCTACAGACGGACGGACTGATGGACCGACATGTCTAGATCGTCTTAGATTTCATCACTGATCAAGAATATATTTACTTTATGGGGCCTTAGAGGGAAATTATTCAAGTTATAGAACATGTTCTAGATATTTTTCTAAGGCAAACAAATTAATCATGGACACTGTCAGATTTCTCATGGGTGTATAAAAGTCAGAAAAAAAACAATCATTCGTGGCCGTTGTATAAAAAAACATCACCCGCACTCACACCATCTACAAACTGTATGTAAGTGAATATTATGCCAAAGTATTCCAGCAGTCAGCGAATCAGTAGTTTTCCACTATCGAAAGGTATTTCAGAGATTGTAGTAACACATACAGACATCAATATTTAACATGTTAAAGTTTAGTATGCATATCTAAGGACAGTGGTTTGAATATACAAAATAACACGCTTCGTTTCGTGCAAAATGAATTTTGTGATCGAATTAGTTTCGTGCATTTCCGGCACTTCAACCAAATTTGATGTTTGCAACCGCAAATTGGATATCGGTAACAGGAAAACACCACTTTTTGAATTCAACTGAATTGATTATCCTATATTTATACCGAAAGTTAATAAAATTAAGTATTAACTTAATTGCATTCTATTATCATTATCATTAATATTAGTATCATTATTATTATTATTATTATTATTATTATAGAGTTACTAAATCTCTCAATCTCTATGAGATTGGAAAATACCTATCCCGGGCTATGCCAAGGGATTAGGCTCTGATGATTAACTGTTTTTTTTTTTTTTTTTTTTTTATTATTATTATTATTTATTTTACTGTGCTTGTAGGAAGCGTCTTACAATATTTCATGTATTCAGAATCACAGATTTCTGAATAATCCCCAGGGTGTCGTTGAGGTTGCATATGCATCCACATATAATATGGTCGATGGTCTCTGCGCTGTTTTGACATCGCCGACATGTATCGTTTTCTAGGTTTTCCCTCAATATGTATTTCCGGTGATTCCTAGTCGCTATGACTTTATCTTGTATAACGATCATAAATCCCTCCGTTTCTGCAAAAGAGACCCCTGCTTAAGCCATATGTTTGAGCTGGTTTTGTCGATGAAATCTTGTTCCATCTGAAAAGGGTGTATGCCGTGTAGAGTTTTATTTTTCCATGCCTCTATGCGTTCTTCACGTGACAAAACATTCGGTGGTTTTTATAGTTGAGTCGATTTTAAGTTGAGCGGAGTGTAGTTTTTGTCCGCTAAGCACACTGTTCGGATTAAATCCGATGTTTCTATTTGGGTTCTAAAATATTCTCTTAAGTTGTTTATCTGAGAAAAATGAAGATTCGGTACATCGAGTAACCCTCTTCCGCCATCTTCATGTGAGAGAGTGATTCTCTCCAGTGCACTTCGCGGATGGTGGCAAAGGAATTTGGTTAGGGTGGTTCTTACTGAGGTTGATATTTCATCAAGATTTGTATTTGACCAGTTAACGACACCGAAAGAGTATGTAAATACTGGGATAGCTCAGGTGTTAATGGCTTTTCGCTTATTGCCAGCGTTTAAGTTTGACTTGAGAATCTTGACTAATCTCTGTTCAAACTTTCTTCGCAACATTATCTTAATTTTATTATTATTATTATTATTATTATTATTATTATTATTATTATAGCCTCCAAAAATGCACTTCGGGTCGTGTCGACTTATCGGTATCGGCAGCAGCATTTTTCAAAATAAGTGGAGAGATAACCGTCGTTCTTCTGGCGAGTGAGCGGAAGGAGGCATGGGACTCCACGAGGGCCGGTCCTATAAATAGCGCCACAGAGCAAAGATCCCGACCACTTCATCGATGGCAAAACACATGGAGCACAGAAACCGCTGGTAGATGGACGTGGTATCTTTCTGTCAGGCCATGGCTACTTCCTCTAATGTCCACATGGGCAAGACAGGGAACCCCTTCTTTATGTACTACAGCACGAGGAACGATGACGCTGCACGCACTTCCTTTGACTGCATATAGTGGCAGGATGCGTGAAGCGTGCTAAGGGAACAGACTGATGAATTTACTCTTGACAACATTGCAGGCAAAGTGCTTGAATGCAATGACAAATGAAGTGCGGTAAGCAACTACATTGAATACGTTTTACAGAGGAAGAAAAAGGACCTCGACCAATATTTACAGAACGAGTCCACACCTATAGATCCTCAGCATAACCAAGTAGAAACTGCACAATGGCTGCATATGGCGGGCCCAGACGTGGGCGTATAAAGAAGAGTCCTTTCCAGGACGCTGTTTCTGGATCTTCACGAAGTAACGCAGAAAGCGGTTGCGTGAAAGAAAAAAAAACCAGAAAAACAGGGGGAATTGTTTTAATGGAAACACCACTCGACGCACTTGGCAACGGCCACTGCTACTTCGAAGGCATTTTAACCCCTCCTTACTCGCCAAAAATGCTTTCCATTTTTCAAAATTTTACAACTGAATAGCAAACTGTACGTGGGCATTCATTTAAATCTTATGGCCGCATTCATTCATATTTTTTCCAAGTCTTTTTTGAAATGCACTATTAAAATTTTACCCCAACATACTAAACTCTAAAAAGGTCACCCTATAACTCATTGTATATTAATGACGAATGCCTAAAAATATTTGCTTTAAAATGACCTTAAAAACCACTAGGATAAAGGACGGACACTTGCGGCAGCCCTGCATTATCTTAATTGGTATCACCAATACCAAAAGTAAAATATTTTTACAAAAGTGCTCCGGGCCATCTCCTGTCACATGTAAAGCCACCAACTTAATTCCACAATAATTATGAATTTTGGAATCTGTTTTTGGTTTAAATATATTTATTTGGCAGAACAATATCAGGTCAAATCATGGGCCAGGCAGATAATTATTTTAGTGCACTTAGGTTAGGTTAGATTAGGCTAGAAGAGCTGCCCGTAGTAAGCGAGAAAAAAACCCGTAGGCCATAAAAGGCCCATTGTGATGCCCAAAGGACTATACACTACACAATCTGTTCAAAACGAAGTACTGGTTCCTGAGAACTACCCAGAACTTCTCACAAAGCCCGACAGGGCAACCAGCGGTGCACGAGAGCCTAGATGTCTCTGGCTCCTCTTCTTCTTCTTCATCGAAACAGCTTCTGCAGCGACCATCATGGGGAAAGCCCAAATGCCCTGACATGTGTGCAATTGCAATTTTTGTTTTTTCTGAACTAAAAAATAGTTTTAACTAGTAAAAAACCGACGTTAGTTCCCTTTTTGGTTACTTGTATGTATAAAAAAATTTAAATTTCCCAGCCGTGGAAGCGAAATTTTAATTTTTTTACCAATCCTAGTCTTCATTAGGTATAAAGTAGTTTTATTTAAAAAAACTTAAAATTTGCAACCATTTTGGTGACTTTCATGTACTACAATATATTGCATGTACCAAACAAACTTTAAACTTCCCAACCCTGGAAGTGAAATTAAATTTTTTTTTTTGTTTTTTTTTTTACCAATGCAACTCTTCATGAGGTATAAAGTAGTATTATTTAAGAAAAATTTACAATTTTCAACCATTTTGGTCACCTTCATCAACTATAAAATATTGCACTTGTCCAACCCTGGATTCGAAATTTTGATTTCAAGACCCCTACCAGGAGTACCAACGACTCTTTCCCAAAAGTCAGAAGCTGTCTACTCCTAACTCTGCTAAGCGAGGGCAATAGAGTTTTGGAAACCTTACAGGTGGTAATACTTGATTACATGCCTCTCTGCCCACTCCTGAATTTTGTTCAGCACGTCAACTGAGGGAATGTCAATATCCCTACGTGACACTGCTTCATTCAAGACCGAACCCGCTTTTGCGCATTCGTCCGCCATTTCATTTCCCTGAATGTCTTCATGCCCTGGAACCCAAACTATCTTGACGTAATGCCTTTTAAGTCGAGCCAGAGATTGAATACATGCCAGAACACATCTCGACTTTATCATCCCAGAGTCTACACAAATGTCAATAGTCCTGAGCCCATTGATCTTTAATGCTGCCTCGGTAATGGCATAAATCTCTGCCAGGAAAGCTGTCGAGGTATCGGCTAGCCTGAGCTATACCGAAAGCAAAATAGCCCCGAACTAGTACCAGTGTCCATCTTCGAGCCGTCTGTAAAAACCAAAGTTGCATTACCACGAGTCGCGGAGTTTTCCATCCAGTCCTTCCTCTCCGGGAATGCGACTGAGACTAAGTGTACTAAGTTCATATTATTATATAAAATACATATTTTGAAATTATATAAAATCACTGTTCTGAAGGTTGTTTGCACAAAACAAAAAAAAAAAAAAAAAAAAAAAAAAAGAAATCGAAACTTTTGCACGTCGAAAGACATTATGAAATTAACTTCATATATGTGTGTGTGTGTGTGTATGTGCGCATAAATATGTGTATGTGAGAAAGCAGTTTGCTAACTTTTTTATTGTTGTCTATTTTTACTTGCACTCATTTCAGTTTGGATGTTGGCGACGATGGTGGTGAAAAATAATGTTCTGTTTGTTTACAAACTTTACAAAATGAAGTTACTTCATGTACTTTCCAACAATTATTATGAGTGAAAATATAAATACATATCCACGACATAAGATGTGAGAACATTTGCTAGGAACATCATAATTTTGTAAGCTGATTGCTTAAATAGTCATCAACGCTGCATGTTGAACATCAACATTCGCCAACATCAGGCAGCATGTGCTGGCACAATGGATAGCATGCCTACTTCCTCACATATGGGCTCGTAGACGGTTTGCTTCACAGGAAACATGCACGAAAAATATCTTACAAAAGCATCTTAAGTGGCAGGGAATTTGAGAGAGAAGTACAAAACAAATAGAAATATTTAATACTAAGTAAATAAAAAGTTTTGCTTGACTCTCTGCTTTTCTGCTGCCGCCACAGTTTTACTCCCTTGGGAACCATTTACATTTTGATAAGGGGATTTTTATACTAAATGTTTTTATCGTCAGGAAAAATTAATTTCTGATTTGCGGTGGAAAATCTTTACATGCGGGGAGGGTTTGAGAGTTAATTTTTCAGCACGAAATTTAGACATGATTTTAAGAAACTTTTCCTTTATATGCAAATAATTTTTCGAAAATTTTAGGAACACAAAATCCTTGTGCAAGCTCTCCAGCCTGCGGTTGACAAAGAGTTAAAATGTTTTCGAAACATTTTTTTTCTCGCAAATGTTTTATATTTGCATTGCCAGGAAGCAGGGAGTATTAGCATAACAAAAAAGCAGAAACATCTGCACGGTAAGAATATTTAAGAATCTTTTGTTTTTAAATAAATTTTAAGAAAATATACACATACAACGACAACGTTAAGAGCTGACATCGATTCGTATTAAAGTTAAATTTTAAGTAAAACAGAATTAAAATTTAATTTCTCTTTCAGTGTAAAAAAACAAAAAATTTAAATGATATAAATATTAAAGTAGCATTTACAAGACTATTGTAAATATAACGTCATGTTCGACCGGGTCGAAATTTCAATACCCTCCAAATATTTAGCAAATAAAAACTCTATTTTTATTGTTATTTGCATCTTTTAATATCCTGCCATTATCTTGTTTGTCTGACATCCAATACATACACTTATCATCAATATATCTTGCCAGGTTAATGTATTGTTTTCAATAGGAAAATTCATGGCAACATCAACAATTCTATCAGCTACCAGAAAAAATATAAGAATGCTTTCTGGTTTTGACTTGGGAAATCATGTGAAAAAGTATATGAAAATTATGTGTTGATGTAGACTTAAAGAATAGAATTTGTTAAATATTTACAATATTTTTGTTTCTTTTTTATCTTGGACCAGCACTCAGGGGATGACCCCTATATATGCAATGCATTGCGCCGGAACTGAAAACGAGGGGATAGTATTGAGGGGACAGATTAGGAAAGATGAGAGAGAAGATAGACAGTTTTTATTTTGTAGCTATTTCATCCTTTTATTTCGCCGGCTAATTTTTGCTACAGGGCCGACGAAGGTGGGTGCTGTTACTCTGCTTTTTTTAGTACATGATAGTGTCAGTCGCTGCCAATTATGTTCAGTGACCAGTGACTATGCGTTCATCATTGAAACAGGCTGGCAACAACTAACACAACAACGCACTAATGCTGATCAGAAGAATTCAACACAATATTTCATGACTCAGCGCGGGCTCGAACTCAGGACCCTCCGCTTCGTAGTCTCATGTTCTACTACTGCAGCCAACAGCACCCACGTATTCCTTGTAATACGTTACTTCAACGCCCTCTAGGGGGGTGGGGTCTAAAAATGGATTTTTATGATTTTCCAGCTCCAATTTCAATGCTTTGAACTTTCTTTGACATAAAAATATATCATTTCCATAACAGAATTACAAAAGAAAATTTTTAAATAATTTTTTTAGCGGCTGGTTTAGTTCTTCTTAGGGGAACTTTTTTCTCTCTGGCCTGATTCAGCCGATTTATGAACTTGACTTGTGCTATTCTTCGAAATTTATCTACACAGAATTTTAAGGATATGGTTGTTTTCATTTGGTTTGTCTTCCATAGATGGCTAGATCGTCTTTGATTTTATCACATATCAAGAATATATACCTGAGGGGGTCTTAAGGGGATATTCCGCTGCATTACAGACGGAATAAAAAAGTGAGTGCACCCTCCAATTCTTGTTTGGAAGGTACAAAAACTCTATTTTGTCGGGGTCGCTCCGGATAGGACCGTGGGGGAGACATGCCAACTTTGCCATAAATCACTAAAAAATAATTTTTTGGGTTTAAGTTTAAAAAAAAAAAATTTTTTTATAGAATCATGGCATTAGGGTAGAGGAAGACATTTCACCTTTGCCATAGAATACTAAAATTTAAATTTTTGGAGTAATTAAGTTTTGAAAAGGAAACGTTCTAATTTTATTTTACTATTAAAAAGACCTCAAGCCGAAAAATAACTAACCAACAAACAAAGAAAAATAACTTAAAGTATTATGTAATTTTCTAAAGGTTGATTTAGTTGTTCTTAGGGAAACTTTTTTTTCTCTGGCTCGATTCAGTTCATGTACAGACTTGACCTGTGCTTTCCTTCAGAATTTATCTGTACCAAATTTCAAGGATCTGGCTCTTATCATTTGGACTGTATCGTGTTTTCCACAGACGAACGAAGGGACAGACGGACATGGCTCTATCGTCTTAGAATTCATCACTGATAAATAATATATTTTATGGGGTCTTAGACTGATGTTTCGCTGCATTACACTCGGAATGACAAAGTGAATATGCCCTCCAATTCTTATTTGCAGGATATAAAAAGATAAGAAACCAAAAATCACGTTTTTGTTGTTGATTTTTTCGCGAGATTTAAAATAACTTTAATTTAATACAAGCTTTTCTTTCTGTGTAGACAATAAATTACTAATTTGTTCCGAAAAGTCATTACCTTAATTTAACCAAGTGCATCGTGTTCAAGCAATCCCAACTTTTTACATGCTGCACAATACGTGGCGCATAATTGTCCGCCTGAAGTTCTGTATATTTTCCCTAAGAAAAATGTAAATGAATTCACATACATTTTATAGGGACAAAATTCATCGTCATAATGGCCTGCGTACAACCTGCATGCGTAGACACTTTCCAATGCTTTCCAACGCATGAATTAATATTTAAATCAGTTGAGTGTTTCTGGAGTTATGAAACGTCGAACGTAGGACAAATTTCTTTAATGCATGACTTTCATTTCGTAGTGGATAGCATTTCTACTGTATACAAATAAATGAAGGTCTGAAAGGCTGGCAAAAAACCTACATCTACATAAAATTGTATAATCGTATTAGTTAACTAATCAATAGAAATTACTTTAATTAATCTTTATTAGAAATTGGGAATAAATGCCATAGTAAAACAAAGAAATTTTGGTTAATTTAATTGACTTAGAAACTTGTTCGTTTTATTAATTAATTCATTAAAATAATAAATAATGTAGCTGATGGTCGTGTTAGTGTCACTCTTCTAGGCTACGAGTAGAATATTGTAGATCCTACTCCAACCATTTCATATTGTCCTATGGAACTTTACTCTGGCAAATAATATATTCAATGCAGTAATTGAAAGTATAGCCTTCATTTGTCTTATGTAAATTTCCCAAGATGTACTACTTATCTTCAACAATCAGCAGGAAGTTGAGCAACAACAAAATAGAAAGTTAAGCAACCTTAACCAAAAATATTTAAGTTGACAATGCACAGTGGGATGATATGCAATAAAATTATAACACAAATTGTTTTAGATCGGGCATTTTATTTTCGCCTATCCTTCTCCTCAAGCTCTAAATATGTCCGCTTGATTTGACTCCACCCACAAAAAAGATAATAATAATAATAAAAATAGTTAAAGAATCTTAAATACCCTACAAATATTTAGTAACTAAAAACTATGTTTTAATTGTTGTTTGAACCTTTTAATAAAAATGTTTATACTCCTTTAAATTCCTTAGTTCCTTACATTTCTGTGCCCACTTTTAAAACTCCATTTTTAAAGGGTCAGTCCAAGAAGGGCCGTGGGATAGACATTTCGCCTTTGTCGAAAAAACTTAATGATTAAATTTTTGGGGTAATTAAGTGTAGAAAAAACAATTTTTTTCTAGGGGGCAAAGGTCGGTGGAGGTGTAGGCCTATAGGGAAAGATCGGAGAACATCTTAGCTTCGTCGTAAAAGTTTAATATATAAATTTTTAAGGAATTCAATTTGTTAAATATTTACACTATTTATGCGTAAAATATCCACGCCCACTAGAAGGCAGTGGCTCCAAAAATTTACGCTTTTGGTTTTCTGGCTCCAACTTCATTGTTTTGGACCTTTTTTGAAATAAAAATTTGTTGATTGCTTTAAACATTACAAAAAAAGAAAAAAAATTAAAAAAATATGTAGTTTTTTAAAGGTTGCTTTAGTTCCACTTAGGGGAACTTTTTCCCCTCTCACCCGGTTCAGCCCATTTACGAACTTAACCTGTGTTATCTTTCGCAAATTATCTATACCAAATTTCAAGAGTCTGGCTTTTTTAGCCATAAACGGGCGGACACGGCTAGATCGTTTTAGATTTCATCACTGATCAAGAATATATAATTTATGGAGTCATTATTACTTTTGTGGAGGGCATAAAAAATTGAATTAATTAATTAATTTATATAAAACTGAAAATATGATAGGAAGCGATTTTAAAAATAAACCTTCAAATCAATTTTATAAAAAAAGTGTTGCTACAGTAGGGAGAAACAAGTAAAAACGTTATATTCGACCGGGTCGAATCTTAAATACGCTCCAAATATTTAGTAAGTGAATTTAAAATGTTTAACTTGGTGGGACAAAGCTCCTTTATATAATATCGTACGTCAACGCCCACCAAAGGGGGCGGGGTTCCAAAATAGATGATATCATGTTTTGCACAGACGATCGTATGGGCATTGCTAGACCGTCTTAAACTTCATCACTAATCAAGAATATACATATTTACTTTATAGGGTCCAATTCTCTTTGGAGGGTATAAAAACTGTATTTTTGCGGGGTGGCTCTGGCAAGGGCTGTGGGGGAAATATTTCACCTTTGTCATAAAACTATAAAAATAAATGCTTGGGATAATTATATACAAAATTAAATTTCTTTTTTTTTAATAGGATCATTTAGCGGGCAAAGGGGGAGGAGGGGGTAAGGCAGCAACAGGCAGTCATAAAACTCTAAAGATAAATGCTTGGGATGATTATATACAAAATTTAAAAAAAAAAAATTTTCGGTGGGGTCATTTAGGGGGCGAAGGGGAAGGAGGGGATAGGGGCAGAGTAGAACCAGATTTCGTCTCAGCTTCGTCATTAAAGCTTAAAAATTTTATTTTTAAAGAATGTAGGCTTAAGTAAAACAATTTGTTAAATTTTTATGCTATTTTTGCATATAATAACGCCCACTAAAGTGGGCGGGGTCCAAAAAAATTGTTTTTTTTTATGGCTCCAGTTTAAGGCGCTGGACCATATTTGACAAAAATATATATCATTTGCTTAACAAAATAACCAAAAAACTTTAAAAATTATTTTTTTTTGCTGGGTTGATTTAGTTCTTCTTAGGGGAACTTTTTTCCCTCTTGCCCGATTTAGTCCATCTTCGAACTTCAAAATATATGCTCTGAGCTTCAAAATATATTTATGCCGAATTTCAAGAGTCTAGCTCTTTTCGTTTGGACTGAATCGTGATTTCCACAGACGGACGGACATGTTCAGTTCGTTTTAGATTTCATCACTGATCAAGAATATATATACTTTATGGGGTCTGAGATGGATATTTCGATGCGTTACAAACGGAATGACAAAGTGAATATACCTTCCAAATTCTTTTTTGGAGGGTATAAAAAAAACTTCATCTTATAACTTTCTGAAGTAAGAGTATGAAATGGTGTTCATACCTCAAAAAAACTATATACTTGCACGAAAATATATATGGAGACTTATTTATCAAAGTTGCGACTTCAACTAAAGGGTCATTTAAAAGGGACTTTCCAACTTTCTCACTTGATAACGGCCATTTTGCTGAAACTATATCTCTTAAATTAGTTGTCATTTATTCAGTCTGTTTCGTCAAATTATCATGGCAAATAATAAAAATATTTTATTAAAATCACTGTCAATGACTATTTGTGGACGATTACCAACTCCTTTTGCCCTGAATTGGATAATCTGTATACCAATGACATGTTTTTTCAACAGGACGTTGCTACGTGCTGCACTGCTTATCGTGCATGTTCTGTACGAACGATATGAGGACAGTGATATCTCACGTGGAGGTTGTGTGACTTGCAAGCGAGATCAAGGCCCTTCCTCTGGGGTTTTTTTTAAATCGCTGGTGTATATGAATAAGTAACAAACTGCAGCGGTTCTCAGCGTTCAGCCTGATTTATGGGCTAAAGTCGTGATCATTATAAGTACATCTATATACAATGCCGTGGTGGAGGTTTGAATAAAGTTATATTCCACACACGGTGGCATTACTATTTCCTTCAAACGAATAAAAGTTTCTGATAATATCTCACACGCACTTTGTTTTATTTAAAGTACAAAGAAGATAGCAAGCGCTTAATGAAATACCCCAGAGATCCAGTGATTTTCCACATATTTAATTCTTTTACACATATTTCATTCGAGCCATTGTTAAAGCAAATGCTGTCAAGCATGCAATGAAAAATTTTATATTTAATCTCAAGTTCATTCTCCTATTTGTATCCTCCCTTAAATAATGTAGATTTCTTGTCTTCAACAACGAGCGAGTTGAAGAGTTTTCTGGCTATTAATCTGTCTGATTATTAAGTTTTCTCATTTTTCCAAATAATTTCATTATCAACCCATTTCTGGCAACAACCATAAGCATTTGTAATGACAGTTAGTGCGCACAATTAACTTTTACAACATTTTTTCACTTTGAAGTCCTGTCATTTATTGAAATGTAAGGGAATCAAAAAGATTTTAATAGAGAAATAACTTTGTAAAAATAAAAGAAATAAATCAGAAAGGGGAAAAGAAAACAAAGAACGTCAAGAATATGAATAAAGTGAAGTGTTCATGTTACTTGACACTTGAGGATATTCCAACGTGTGTTTGACTGTGTGAGATGTAAATAAGACAATGCAATAGAGGCATAAAGATAAGAAATCAGCTTTCTTTATATCTATTTATATAAATTACGTTGGACTTTAACAACAATGGAAAATAATGCTGAAATGGGTAACCTTAACACTGTAGATAGAATTGAATATCGTTTATGTGGGAACAGAAGCAACTTCTGCTGGGAGTCCGAAAATTATAATTAATTTTGTTTTGGCTCTCGTGGAAGACTTTGTGGCAGAATGTTTTTCGAAAATTTTTCTCATACAAATTTTTTTTTCAGAACATTTTTATAAACAACACAAAAGAATATGTTATTACATATAAATGGCATTGTCCAATTCTTAATGTTTTTATACCCTCCAAAAAAAAATTGGTATGTTCATTCTGTCATTACGTGTGTAACGCAGCGAAATATCCTTCTAAGACCCCATAAAGTACATATTTATAATCTTGATCAGCGATAAAATCTAAAACCATCTAGCCATGTCCGTCCGTTTAAAGTTTTTTGTAATTTTGTTAAGCAAATGATACATTTTTATATCAAAACAAGGTCCAAAGCGTTGAACTTGGAGTCAGAAAATAAAACAAATTAATTTTTATACCCCGCCCCCTTTAGTGGATGTTGACATAAGACATTAGTTGCGAGAATTGTGTAAATATTCAACAAATTGTATTCCTTAAGTCTAAATTCGTTAAAAATTAAATTTATAAGCTCTTACGATGACGGTAAGATGTTCTCTGATCTTCCCGTGACCTACCCCGTCACCTAAATGACGCTATAAAAATATGTGTTTATACCCTCCAAAAAAAGAACAGGAGGATATATTCACTTTGTCATTCCGCTTGTAACGCAGCGAAGTATCCATCTGAGGCCCTATAAAGTATATATATATATATATATATTCTTGATCAGTGATGAAATCTAAAACGAACTGAACATGTCCGTCAGTTCGTCTGCGGAAATCGCGATTCAGTCCAAAAGAAAAGAGCTAGACTCTTGAAATTTGGTATAAATATATCTTGAAGGATAGCAAAGGTTAATTGAGGAAATGGGATAAGTCGGGCAAGAGGGAAAAAAGTTCCCCTAAGAAGAACTAAATCAACCTCTAAAAAACAACATAATTTTTAAAGTTCTTTTTTTTTGTAATTTTGTTAAGTAAGTGATATATTTTTATGTCAAAGAAGGTCCAACGCGTTAAACTTGGAGCCATACAAAAAAATTATTTTTGCACCCCGCCCCCTTTAGTGGGCATTGACGTACGATATAATATGCAATAATAGTGTAAATATTGAACAATTTGTATTCCTTAAGTCTATAAGGGTGCTGTTGGCTGAAGTAGTAGAACTCGAGACTATGAAGCGGAGGGTCACTGAACATAATTGGCAGCGACTGACACTCTCATGTACTAAAAACAGAGTAACAGTACCCGCCTTCGTCGGCCTTGTAGCTAAAATTAGCCAGGGAAGTAATAAAGGTTGAAATCATTACAAAAAAAACTGTCTATCGTCTCATCTTTCCTAATCTGTCCCCTCAATACTATCCCCTCGTTTTCAGTTCCGGCATAATGAATTGCATATGTAGGGGTCATCCCCTGAGTGCTGGTCCTACTCCTTAAAAAAATAAGAAGCTGAGATGTTCTCTGATCTTGCAGAGGTGAAACGTCTCCCCATGGCCCTATCCGGAATAAATGTATCAGAATAGAAATTTAAAATTGGGTACAGAGATGTCTTAAAGGAACTCTGCCTTAGCAGGTTAAACATTTCAAAATTTACCTACTGAATATTTGGATGGTATATAAGATTCGACCCGGTCGAATATATCATTTTTACTTGTTTCTACACTTAAAAGTTTCTACAGTGTATTTATTTTTTGTTTTTTTGTTTTTTTGTAGGACCAGCACTCAGGAGATGACCCCTATATATGCAATGCATTGCGCCGGAACTGAAAACGAGGGGATGGTATTGAGGAGACAGATTGGGAAAGATAAGAGAGAAGATAGACAGCTTTTTTGGAACTATTTCAACATTTTACTTCGCCGGCTAATTTTTGCTACAGTGCCGACGAAGGTTGGTGCTGTTTCTCTGCTTTTAGTACATGAGAGTGTCAGTCGCTGCCAATTATGTTCAGTGACCAGTGACTATGCCTTCATCATTGAAACAGGCTGGCAACAACTAACACAACCACGCACTAATTCTGATCAGAAGAATTCAACACAATATTTCATGACTCAGCGCGGGCTCGAACTCACGACCCTCCGCTTCATAGTCTCGTGTTCTACTACGATGGTGAGATGTCGCCCCCCGCGGCCCTTCCCGAACTGAGCCTGTCAAAATAGCATTTTAAAATTGCACGCAGAAATTATAACGTAAATTGCTTTTATGGAAGGTGTTTCAGCCAAGCTGCTCCTGTTAGGAGGGCTTTTAAGTTTCGACCCGGTCGTTTTTAACATTCTTACTTGTTACTATTAATTTTAGATAAATATTTCGAACTCTATTTACTATAGCGGTCGAAAGACATGAATAATAATCGAAAAGGATCAATGAAGAAATCCATACCAATTGATATATATTTTAACTATCTTTTATTATACGTTACCCTTTATTCTGTTATTCTGTTTCTTAAAATTCTACATTGTCGGCAATGTTGGTCTTTTAGTTCTCCTTTTACTAAAAAAACATTTCCTTTCCAAGACATTTGACGGGACGTAAGCGTACTTACGTTCAACTCAAATGCTTTATATATTTCTCTCAGTCATCGTTAAAGTTGTAACGATTCAAAGTCAATCTCAATCTCAGATTAATAATTTTGGAAAAGCCAACCGTGCGTATTTAAATATTTTCGACACTCACGTAAAATGTGTAATGGATTTCTTTTGAAATTGCTTGATATGCTTGCTTTAGTTTACAGTGAGCGAAAATAGTTTACAGTAGGGGAAATATTTTCATTAGAAATAGACAAGCAAAAAATATATAAATAAAAAAATTTTAATTAAATGTTAAATTCAAAGCTGGTATGTGTTTTGAAAAGCATTTGAATATTCATAGTCGTCAGTTTCAAAGACGGTAAATCGCATTGCCCCGTGTATATTGTTTGTCAATCAAAGCTTAAATGCAAAATCATACATTTTAGTAGCAACAATTTAATTCAACTCTACAGAAATTTCATGCTTTTCTTGTTTATTTATTTATTTATGGCACTTTATTTGGTGTTCAACGGTCCACACTTTTATTTACTTGTGATGTTTCACATAGAAATATGTATCAAAGCAAATTTTCTCAACACATCACAACGATTGTGCACACATTTGCAATATTTAAGCAAACGTCGATTTTTGCATCCATTATTTTAAAAAAGTGAATGCATGTGTTGATTTTATATATAAATATGCAAACTGTAGCAAAGAATAATGTTTGCATTTCCATGAGAATATGCTATTATATGTGTGCATATGTGTGTATGTATATACTCTAAGTCAGGCAAAGCACCTGTTTTGGGATATAAAACTCAGTCTTAAAGCACTTTTTCGCTACAAGATGGTTTAGATTGACGTATTTCATTCACTGAAATTTTCTTGAGATATTGTCGCAGTCAATTTATTAAACATACGCTTTGCTTGTATAAGATATAAAATTTGTTTGTGTGGTTTTAAAAACTTTGAAGGCCTGCTGTGGTTTTTCTTTGGTAATTCTCAAATTATTCTTAAAAATTTGCAAATAAAGTTGATCTTTTCCGATTTCCAACTCTTTTTTGAAGGGTATAAAAATAATTAAGGTAATCAATTTTGTTCAGTCTGAAGTTCAAATCTTCAATTTGAATTAATTATTTTAGTAAGCATGAAATAAGTAAGCCGCTGTGGCTGATTGGTAGCGATGCTAGCCTATTTTTTTTTTTTTAGGAGTAGGACCAGCACTCAGGGGATGACCCCTACATATGCAGTGCATTGCGCTGGAACTGGGAAAATAGATTTTGGGAAGGAGGATAAAGGGAGTAGTGTCTGTGGATATTCGACTTGAACCCCCTCAAATTGTAAGTGGCGGGGAAGACATCTGCAGGTAGTTTGTTCCACATACGGACTGTTCGGCCAAAAAACGAATTTTCTCTGTAATGCGTAGTGCGATTCGTTGGAATATCGACCACAAACGCATGCGCTCTTGATGAAAAACGTGTTGAGCATAAGAAAGAATGGGTTTCAGGAACAAGTTCCCTAATTTCACCAGAGCACCTGCCATTATAGTAACGATAGAACAACGATACGCACCCCACATTGCGACGATGCTCAAGAGAGTCAATAGAGTTGGCTACCCTACTGTCTCCGATGAGTTTCATCGCCCTCTCCTGTACGCGGTCGAGTAACTTCAAAATAGACTTTGAAGCACCGGCCCAAACATGAGAGTTGTATTCCATCTTCGGTCGGATGTAAGTGGTGTAAATATTAAGATCAGAAGGGGTGAAGTATCTCTTGCACCGTCTTAAGAAGCCAAGGCACTTGAATGCTTCTTTTGCGACAGAAGTCGTGGGTTCGATTCCCGCTAAGGACCTTATGTGTTTGTGATATTTTCGAGTAAACCAAAGGGATCTACTAGAACCCAAGTGTGCTGGACTTGTTAATCGAAAAACAGGCAGCCTGTCAAAAAAAAATACAAGGGTGAAATATTTAGAATTTTTTTACTTGTTAATCGATAAACAAGCAGCTTGTTAAAAAAAATATAAAAAATTAAGGGTGAAATATTTACAATATTTTTATAAACATCAAACTAGCAGAAAGCATCAAGTTTTTGTTCAAGAAAAATTTTATGCCACGGCTCTGATAAGATAATCCCAAGTAATAAATTAGAAGAAAAAATTACTCACCAGATAAATGAATTGAGAATTCGATGTGGAGATTAAATATTTCCTGAAAAAAAAGAAACGAATTAAAGATTAACTCAAAGAAGTTATTGACTTGATAAATAAAATTAGTATCATTATAAAAATACGTTGCCAGTTTTTAATAAATAAAACATCCCTGAGGAAGTTGAAAAAATCCCAACGAAACGTAGGATGAAAATGAAAAATTATATAAGTAATCTTGTTTTGTTTTACACATTCTGTAAGTCCTTGAAAGCCTGATGTTTTGGAAAATAATTATATATAAGCATCAGATCAGTACTGATTTCGCGCCATCTATGTCATCTCATACACGTTCTTTGGTCATCACTTCGCTTGTACTTTTCGCGGTGGTACAAGTTATTAGGAATATCAACTATTTAACCAAAGTTTTTAAAGAAATAGAATGTGAGAACTTGAAGATTTTTAACTTAAATCACTTTTGGTTAGCACGAAGTTCTTCAACCCTGATGGCTATTATTCTAAATATTTCATTTGCTCTTTAATTTTTCCAGAATCATCACATGATGAGATTAAAAGTTTCTTGTTATTTATATTAATATATTAAAAATTTACATTCATGTTTAACAAAACGAAAAGGCAGTGCAACTCTCATGTATCGTGTGATGCTTTAAAGCAAGGACACCCAAAAGTTCCTTATGGAAGAGTAAACACAAAAATACATTGAAAGAAAAACTAATTTTTATTCAATATTTTTTTTGTAAACACAAGTACATACAAAGCGATATCATACGCTAAACAACAAACAAAATCTTTCTCAATGGTCAATGTTTACCAGCACACCTTACGAAAGTGTTGTTGCTTTCCACTTGCTTTTATACAATGAAGAACAACAATAAAATAAAATAAGACGAAGTTGTTTGTGTATTTCGTATTGCTAGTGCTGGGTGCTGTATGCGAGTATTAAAACGCACAGCCATAACTAAGCGCTTTTACAAAAACAAATGAGCACCAAGCGCATAGGGCCTGGACACTCTTGCTTTAAAGTCTATTTTTAAGTAACTGGACCGCGTACAAGACAGAACGAAGAATCTCATCGGTGAGGGTAGGAAAGTCGACTCTATTGACTCACTTGAGCATGGACGCACTGCTTTACTGATACTGGTGCCTGAAAACCGATAATTTTTGTGAGCTGCCCGCAGACAGAATTTTTTTTTTTTTGCCGATTGCAGAATAAACTTCTTACAGAAGACTTTCTTGCCACTTTTAACTTGGGGAAGTTCAAATCACAAGCACTACTGCCTCTATCCTCCTTTCCATAAGAAATTTTTCTGGTTCTGGAACAATGCATTGCATATGCAGGGTTCCCCTAACTGCTGGCTTAAGAAGAAAACAAAATAGACAACTATAACACGCGTGTTGTTTGCCTGTTCATTGCCATTGTGTTTTTTCTTTCATATAAGCCTCAAGAACATCTCTGCTTCATAAGGATTAGAAACTTGCACAACTTTTAAATTCTTTGAACAGCGAACGCTGATGATTTTTAGACGACGTTATCAAATTTCTAACCAAATAATGAACAAAATGCCAATCAACTCGCATTAAAGCCGCAATTTGAAACAACATCAAGAAATTGTTTGTTATCACACACACCGGAAACTGTGCATAAAAATATTGTTGCCTACAAATAGGAGCTAAATATTTTAAGGTGGTAAAATTATGCCATTTTTACCCAAGACATTAATCAATGTTAATCTGATATCAGAATATAATTACATAATAAATGAAGCTAAAGCAATAAGCAATTGGAAAGTAAAGTTGAAAATAAATTATTAATAAATTCATGTAATTGTTCAAGGTCCAAAGTTATCTGAATTTCCATAATGAGTGCAGCTGGTCACTGATTATAAATTCTTTTAAATAATCAAAGTAAATAAACTTTTTTCCGTACTAAAACACAAATTTTAAAAAAATGTTTATTACTATTAATTGTTTTAGTACAACTGCAGTTGAATTTTT
Organism: Linnaemya tessellans; assembly: GCA_951800035.1. Classification (NCBI taxonomy): domain Eukaryota; kingdom Metazoa; phylum Arthropoda; class Insecta; order Diptera; family Tachinidae; genus Linnaemya; species Linnaemya tessellans. The sequence goes on from OX637536.1 coordinate 25,014,695, forward strand.
AAAACTGAAAATTAATTAAAAATTTACAACAGAAAAATTTATTGAAATAACGAAACAAATGTGTGCAATAGCGAAAACTACATAAGTAAATATGTATGTGTGTAAGTGTGCTTACACAAACACATACACACACACACACACATCTACTTGTGTACGCTTGTGTCCATATTTGCATTTGTATTTTATTATAAATATTTGCTTTTCCCTTAAGGTGTTTGCATAGTTGATTGTCACACAAAATTTCGTATTTATTTACGTTCAAATATAAATTTTAGTTAAAATATTTGGAAATTGTTTTGACGGCTAAAATGGTGTTACGTGTGCTGTTTTTAGTCGAGCATGGAATTAGGATGTCCCACTTTCGTCATATTCAATTACCTAGACATTTCAGACATGCAAACAAAAGTTTTTATGTAAATTTCATATGAAGAGGGAATTTATTTATTTGATTTGTTAGAAAATATATGAAAATATATATATATATATATATAAATGAGTGTGTGCGTGTGTGTGTGTGTGTACGTGTTTGCTGTTTATTTTTATACAGTCATGTTTGCATCGATGGCTAAATAATATTTGGTAGCGGCTTTGGGAATTAAATTTCGATTCTCTTTTTATTTGAATGTAACACTAGTGAGAAAAACTGTTGAATTTTTAAAATGACATTGTAATAACGGGTGATTTTTTTTAGCAAACATTATTTTTGGCGAACACTATTTTTGGAGGGTCGGTGTTTTTCGTGTAAAACTCTTCAATTCCATTGTCAATTGAGTCTTTCGATTCAACTGCTTCTCACGCATACACTTTATAAACTGAGTTGAAAGATTTTTATTCAAGATTCCTATTTATATTTTTATATTAAATTTAAAAATTAAAAACTTTTATGGCAATGTCTAAAAAAAGAAAAATAATTGCTTTAGGAACCATTAATAATGAAAAATAGAGAAAACCGACGAAGGCTTTTGCCAAAAGAATGATTAAAGAACAAGAAAACATAAATTTTGACAGCTGATCAAGAGATTCGAACACGCAACACAATCCCATTGAAAGACTTGATTTTTCATCAACCAACTCGACAACAGCCAAACAAACCAAATGACAAAGCCATGCACTGCTTGATTTGGACAACAACAGACTCAGTTTCCAACTGGATTGAAACGTGTATGGGGCCCTTTACATGGTACTGTTAGACATGTTCAGTTTGGTCTGCAATTTGTCTATGAGGCGACTTATAAATGAACAATGCAGCCAGATTATTGCAATTTGTCACGAAAATTCATGCTCGGTTAAAAAAGTGTGTCTTGCACTTCTTCCATTTTAGGATCAGTTCATTCATGGATAAATGGTTACGTTAACAAGGAAAATTGTCGCATTTGGTGTGGAGAGCAGTCGGAAGCATTGCAAGAGCTGCCAATGAATCCCGAAAAATTCTTATTTTGGACCGTTTCCACCAATTTTCAAAGACAATGTGACCCCTACTTCGCGATGATTATCGCAAATGGAAGAGTTGAACTTGGCTGACATATGATTTCAACAAGATGGGGCCACATGCCTCACAGCAGGCGAAACAATGTGCGCTAATTGAGAGGCGAGTTCGGCGGTAAACAGTTTATTTCACATTTAGCCAGCCTAGATCGGCGAATGCAAAGCCTTTCGATTTCTTTTTGTGGACCTATTTTGAGACTCCCGTCTATTGGGTCATTGACACAGTGAATATTGAAGAATTTATTGGTGAGATAGCGGCCGATGTGATGGATAGAGTATGCGAATAGTGGATCCATTGGAGGCGTAGGCGCTGTCAACATTTACATGAACTCATCTTTAAACATTGAAATATATAGATCGTTCCACCGATTCAAATAAAGCTTTCATACATTTCTTTAAATTTTAATACAATAATTTTTTATTCAGTCTCAAGTTCAAATCTGCAAATTATTTTGTTTTTAAGAATTTTATAAAATTCATATTAAATTTTATTTATTTAGTTTTTTATCTTGGACCAGCACTCAGGGGATATATATGCAATGAATTGCGCCGGAGCTGAACACGAGAGGATAGTATTGAGGGGATGGATTAGGAAAGATGAAAAGATAGACAGTTTTTTCAACGTTTTACTTCGCCGACTAATTTTTGCTACAGAGCCGACGAAGTCGCTGCCAATTATGTTCAGTGATCAGTGACTATGCCTTCATCACATCATTGAAACAGGCTGGCAACAAATAAAACAACCACGCACTAATGCTGATCAGAAGAATTCAACACAATATTTAATGAATCAGCTCGGGCTCGAACTCAGGACCCTCTGCTTCATAGTCTCGTGTTCTACTACTTCAGCCAACAGCAGCCACAGGAGCACTAAGGGGTGACTCTGTAAAACAATGCGAAAGGAATTGCTCCCGGATTTCAATCTAATTGGTACGCCAATGCCTTCAGTTTTCCACCAGCATCCCATTACAGAGTAACCTGTTTGATTCTGAGGCCGCTACGCCGTCTCATCAGCAACCAGACGCCGTTGGCAAGGGGCTGAGTAACAAGGAGGCTCAAAAAAGTTATTGTTTAACAGCCAAACCTTGAATAAGAGGCCACACGTGTAGTCTCAAAAGCTAACCAAAGAATATCACCGCCCAGATTTGCAATTGTTGTTCCTGATATTCTTGGGTTTGTAATTGAGGCAGGTCAAATGTTAGGGAAGAGGTAAATAGTTTCATGTGCTCTGCAATTATTTTTTTGGTTTGCAGTTTGCACCTATTAATGTGAAGCTGGATGAGTGTATTTGACGTATTATTTTATTTTATTTTATTTTATTTTACTTTATCCCTGAAATGTTTTGAAAAACACACAACGCAATGAAAACTACAAGCAATTGTTATATAGTTTGTGGTTTAATAGAATTTAGAATTATAAGAATTGCAAACCAAAATTTCATAATGTGGACACTTATAAATCAGAGATTAAAAATATTGCAGCAACAAAAATTAAATTAAAATGTGTTTTTATACCCTCCTAAAAAAAGAATTGGAGGGTATATTCACTTTGTCATGTCGTGTGTAATGCAGCGCAATATCAATCTAAGACCCCATAAAGTATATATATTCATGATCAGTGATGAAATCTAAGATGATCTAGCCACGTCCGTCCATCTATGGAAATCACGCTACAGTCCGAACGAAAAGAGCCAGCCCCTTAAAATTTGCTATAAATACATTTCAAAAGATAGTACATGTCAAGTTTGTAAATGGGCTAAATCGGGCTAGAGGGAAAAAAGTTCCCCTGAAAAGTATTAAACTAAACTCTAAAAAACAACATAATTTTTAAAGTTTTTTCGTGCTATTTTTGTTAATAAATGATATATTTTTATGTCAAAGAAGATCCAGAGCATTGAACTTGCAGTCAGAAAATCGGAAAAATATATTTTTAGTCCCCACCCCCTGTACTGGGCGTTAATATAACATATTACATGCAAAAATAGTGTAAATACTTTACAAATTGTAAAATTTAAGCCGACATTCTTTAAAAATAATATATCAAAGCTTTTATGATGAAACTGAGATGTTCTCTGATATTTCTCTGCCCTACCCTTCCCCACCTTTGCCCCCTAAATGGCCCTAGCAAAAAAAAAAATTAAATTTTTTACACTTAATAACCCCAAAAATTAACTTTTTCGTGTTTTCCGGCCCCTCCCGGAGTGACCCCAACAAAATATTTGGGAGGGTATTTAAGATTCGACCGAGTCGAATATAACGTTCTTACTTGTTTAACTTGAAAAAGAAATGATGAATAATTCTAGACACAAGGGACAGTCAACATCTATTTCAATTAACAAAAGCACAGATCAGCTGTTTTCGGCAGCCGCTACACTGTCATCATCAGTATGTAATCAAGTGTACTTTTGTTTATCAGTACTTATCAGTTCGATTAGTTAAATGTGACAATAGTTATTTTAAATAAAAAATAATAGCTATTTTAAATAAATTTATTTGCAAATTACATATGATAACCGTATACAAGCGATGCTGACATATTTTTACTCCCTGTGATGCCGTTTGATTATTTTCTTTATAACCTATTTTCTGGTGATTTTTGAACTAAAACTGGCTATACGTGCGGCTAAAAATTTTTAGAATAAAGTTAACATAATTATACAATTATTGGCGAGCTCCATTTATAATTGCAGTCTCAATAAAAAATAATTAAAGCAATAATAAAAAAATGTATATATGGGTGACTGCATTATTTCTCTGCTGGTTCGTTAAGTCCTAAGCTACTAAGGGAATGCTTATAGATCCTTAAGTCTTGAAAGTCCTTTAGACATCAGATCATTAATTTGCTTACTAAAAGAGATGCTCCAAAAAACTTTTCACGAAAACATATAATACACTAATATTCGTATTCGTATTTCAATAGAATTTACTTTTTGTATTAACAAAAAGAAAATAGGGGATTATCAAAAAGAAGTTAATGCTTAATATCGTATGGGCGCTAAGAATAACCTCAATATTTCGACAAGTCTTAAGGTTGCTAATGTTAACAGTTAAGACTTATACACAAATCACACTAAAGCCACTTTTAATTCTTCAAAACTAAGTTTTATTTTTTTAACAATATATTTCCTCTAGCTGGTGTGCACTTAATTTCTGATGAACAACAGGTTGCAAAAAAAAAGAAATAAAAAATTTCTTATTTCATCGTTAACGCCGAGGAAACAGTTGAGAAGGAAACAAACAGCAGGTGGTTGGTTGTTATGAAAGTTTGACATAAAAAGAAAACTTTCATTTTAGTGTACGTTTTTGTGAAATAAAATGTTTTTTCTTTTCAGGAAATGTTTATTTAAGATTTGAGCTGCAAATTCAAAAACGACATTGTTTCCTTTAAATAAACTTGTGAATTGTTGAAATACGACTATAATAAAAGGAAGAAAGAAATTTAATTAAAGAAATCTTTCGAGTTGTTTAATTATTGTGGCAAATAAAAGTGGGAAAAGATGGAAATTTTTTAAAATGAAGTAACAAAAAGGATGTTTTTTTTTTGTAGCATGAAAACTATTGACATCGATGACTGTGATTTGACGGCTGATGATCTCAACCTGTTTTAATATACCTGTTTAATAAAGTGTGCGCTGTCATCAGGAGAAGTTTAACTGCAGAACAGCTCTTCCAAGTTGGGGAAATTTATTTTGATAAAATCTAATGGTGATTTATTTTCTGGAAAATATGTAACATTTTGTCAATTTTTATTCTAAAAAACCACAATTAGGGGCAATTTTAAAATAAAACACTTCTTCATAAGAGATGCTAGATTAATTTCCAATAAATTCTTTATTTTAAAATGCCATAATGTTACCATTTTCCATTGAAAAGTGCAAAAAATGTAGCATTATTTTTCAGAAAAGAAAACAACATAAGTCTGTTGCCAAAGTGCATAGAGCTTTTCGTCGTATTACGGTCAGCATAATTGGCCTAGAGATCAAGCAATTAACGCATTAATTTTGGTCTTCTCGTTGCAACACCATCAACACGAAGAGATTACTGGAGTGGGTTTTTGTTGTTGAACAACCCTTTACTACACACTTAACATTAGGAAATAATTTATATGTGTATGTGCTTTGCAACGTCCACATTTACTTTATTGTTTCTCGTATCTATGGTATTACAAACAAAGATATTTTTCGTTAAATCTTTTGACTGGCTGTTAAATGAATTGAAACTACAATTATATTGATGGTTGCCAAGAATTGACCCACTTCCTTGCCGATATAGCATTCCTACACACACACACACATGGCTGCTATCAATTTTACTTAGTCCATTCGTATTCTCTGCCATTTTACATGTTTCCAACGTATGCAATAAAAGCCAACAATTAATTTTACGCTACAACAGTTTTCCAGCGACCAATATGTTGTTTCCTTTCCACATCTTATGCAAAATAATGCAATATAGTACATGAAAAGGGAGAGATTTCTATACCAGCAGCCATATGTATTAAAAAATATCTAATAGATTCTGCTACAGCAATAATTGTACACTTGCATTATTGTAAAAGTTAAAACAAAAAAGAAATAGAACTAAAAAGAATAAAATACAACAACAACAAAAAGAAAATTAAAAGTTAGAAATGAAAGCAAAGAACTAAAACACATTGTAGCATCTGAAAGCATTTACAACCCATGGCAATTTTCTTTTATTCAATAGAAGAAAAAATTATAATTAAAATTCAAAATAACAATGAAACAAAAAACATAAAAGAGGCTTAACTCGTAAGTAAAAAACAAGATGCAAATATTTAAAAGCACTTTACAACCAACACAAACAAAAACATTTTCAATTTATATACATTTACTTGTTATATTTTATATAGAAAATGGGCCAGGTACTTTACGTAAGTGTGCGTGTGTGTGTGTGTGTACGACTGGCTTAATAGTTTCTTGTGCCACATAAAACGGATAGAATTTGTTCTCACAAACATTTCTTTTGATTTAACTAAATTATTTTAAAAGGATTATGTTTGAGAATCTGTTAGTTTTATTTATTTATTTATTTTTCCTTTAATGCAAATTATTTTGAAATACAAAAAAAAACATACATATTTGTTTAATTACTGTTGCCTTGTTATTGGAAACTAGCTTCTACCAGCGACTTTGTCGGCGAAGAATATGTGTATAGACATAACCTACAGCTAATGTGTAGGTTATGTCAATGTTGTGTTTTTTTTCTGAATCTGAACTTAAACCGTTCTTGGTTATCAGTTTATTAATTTCATATGTCTGTACAAATTTTCAACCACCCTTGACCACTCCGAAAACAGAAACCACCCGATGTTATTCCTCGGATCTTAAACTATCTCTAGGCCAAATTTCGTCTAAATCGGTTTAAGCATGAAAAGGTAACAGACAGACAGGGAGACTGAGTTACTTTCATATTTATTATATTAAAAAAGTGCAAGTCATTATAAAAATTGCAAGTCATCATAAAAAGTGCAAGTCATTAGGAAAAGTGCAAGTCATCGTAAAAAGTGCAAGTCCTCATAAAACTGCAAGTCTTTACGGAAACTGCAAGTCATCGTAAAAAGTGCAAGTCATCAAAAAATATGCAAGTCGTCATAAAAATGCAAGTCATTATGAAAAGTGCAGGTCAATATAAAAAGTGCAAGTCATTATAAAAAGTGCAAATCATTATAAAAAGTTCCAGTCATTATAAAAAGTGCAAGTCATTATAAAACGTGCAGGTCATTTTGAAAAGTGCAAGTCATCAAAAAAAAGGCAAGTCATTATAAAAAGTGCAAGTCATTACGAGACATGCAAGTTATCATAAAAAGTGCAAGTCAATATAAAAAGTGCAAGTCATTATAAAAATTGCATGTCATTATAAAAAGTTCCAGTCATTATAAAAAGTGCGAGTCATTATAAAACGTGCAGACCATTTTGAAAAGTGCAAGTCATCAAAAAAAAAACAAAAAATGCAAGTCATTATAAAAAGTGCAAGTCATTACGAGGCATGCAAGTTTATGGTAAGTGCAAGTCATCATAAAAAGTGCAAGTCATCATAAAAAGTGCAATTCATCATAAAAAGTGCAAATCATCATAAAAAATGCAAGTTATCATAAAAAGTGCAAGTCATCATCAAAAATACAAGTCATTATAAAAAAAGTTCCATTATAAAAAATGTTCCATTCTAAAAAGTGCAAGTCATTATAAAAAGTGCAAGTCGTAACAAAAAAGTGCAACTCATTATTAGCAAGGATTAGTGTCAATCGGGCTTTTTCTTACTATAATAACTTGAATTAAAATGGACAGGCTAGTGTTTGTAACTTGTCAAATTCAGAAAGACATGAAAATCCGACATGACATGATGATCTTAGAAACATAGCAGAGCCGAACTGTTGTTTTCGAAAGTCGCTGCTCTTTCATCATCAGTAATCATGAGCCTTTTTTTGCTTAGCACCACTTATAAGGTGGCTTAGTTGAATCTGATATCAATTGTTATTTTTTTAAAAATTTTATTATCAAATACATAGTGTACCAGCATCACATGCGACCGATTTTAACACATTTTTTGTAATAAAAATTTCCGTGTTGCCGTTTGATTATTTTCTTCATTTACCATTTTGCGAATATTTGCTCCATTTTCTTTAAGTCAAACTTTTATGGTTTGCAATGTTTTATGCTTACATGCTTACATGTGAATGATTTTTCTTTGTTGTTGGGCGAATAAAGCTTAAATTTAAATTGTCTTTGTTATTTGTGTAGAACTATAAAAAGAAAGCTTTAAATGCATGGCGACATTGTCTGCAATCCGCCATTTATACTTTGAAAATATATATTTATTTTATTTTTATTTATATGATACTAAAGAAGATAAGGGACATATGTATGAATTTTTATGGCGAAAATATATGTAAAAGCCTGGATAAAAGTGCCAATTGCTGCTAAGGGCCCCAATTAGGATTTAATAAATTGAAAACAAAAATTTAACAATCCACTTTAATGGACAGTTAAAAACTATTGAAGTATTAAATACAGTTTTGTTGGCAACAAATAAAGTTTTTTGCATAAAAATACATAAAATGTAACGTAACGTAAAAAACAGATCAAAATAGTTAGAAATAAAAAAGTTTATATTAGAAAAAAAGTTATATCTCCCAATCAATATATTTTTATTTATTAAAACTGCTGATAAGCAACTTTGGGAAACAGGGGTACACGAATTTAGGTAAAACAATAAAGAACGTTATATACGACCCGGTCGAAATACTCTCCAGTATAGATAATTTTATAAGGTCATTCTGGAGGCCAAAGCGGGAGGAATGGGATCACCGGAGACTATCTTAAAAAACTTAAAAATAAAGTTTTTAAGGAATTTAGGCTTAGGGAATAAATATATACTAATTTAGTTCAATGACCACTAAAGGGGGAGGGGTCCAAAAATGGATTTTTCTGATGTTCTGGCTTCAAATTCAACGCCTTGGGTCTTCTTTGATATAAATATATATTATCTGCGTAACAATATTAAAAAAAATAAAAATGTTCCTGTTTTTTAGAAGTTAATCTGAATCTTCTTAGGGAAACCTTTTTCCCTCTGGCCCGATTTAGCCCATTTACTAACTTAAGCTGTACTATCGTTCAAAGTTTGTTTACAATAAATTTCAATAGCTTTGCTCTTTTCGTTTCAATTATATTGTTGTCCGTCTGTGGAAAGACGGACAGATCGTCAGAAATTGCTCATGATTGTCTTAGATTTCATACCTGATCAAGACTATATATACTTTATGGGATCTAAAATAAATATTTCGCTGCATTACATACGCAATGGCTAACTGAAAACTCCCTCCAACTCTTTTTTGGCGGGTATAAAAATGAGTAAAGAACGCAGGGGAATTTGAGAAGCGAAAATTCAATTCCTTAAAATACTTACTACATACAAATTTAAGCTATGGCTTGAGCTAGCAATAATAAAATTGGAAAACGTTCACATGTACTTAAATATAAAAATTGAAACCAAAAAAGTTTGGCTTAGGTATGATGGAAAAAAAAATTCAGAAAAATGGGACATGAAGAAAATAATCAAAACGGTAACACGGGTATTAAAACAATAACATGTTAACATCAGGTTGATACAGTTCTGGGATCCTTTTTCACAATAAAATTTGTGTAAATAAGAACTGTTATCACATTCAACTCAGCCACAACACAATACATATGACACTTATGATGAAAGTGTTGCGGCTTTCGAAAACAGCTGTTCTGCTCTGCTGTGTAAAATGAATAACTAACATCTGATGTTGACTTTCCTTTGTGCCTTGGAATATTTATCATGTCTTTCTGAGATTTAAAAACAAATTTCGAACAATTAGCCTATAAATCTTAATTCAATTTAATTCAACCCGTTCTGTTTAACAAGAAGTAATCTTGTGAAGAATATTGCGAATATCATCAGACAGAGTTTTGGGAGATTGATTTGAAACAAATTTTAGAAAGAGATGAGGAACTCGGGATTCACTTCTTAGAAATTATTGACACTGAAAACGTTCTGCAGACTGCCAAGAATCTTGAGGTGGAGGAAAACAGCTTTTACAGAGAAGGATATAACATCAGAAAGGCCCCTGGAAGATATTCAAATGATGCATAATCCCAATTAAGTTTTTTAATTAATTTTGATAGAATTTATTGTGACAGAGAACGACTTCGATGCACTTTAGGAGTCTGGAGGAGAACTGGAAGATATTTATCAGTATTTAGGATTCTGTTATATTTACGTAGGATTCGTCTCCCGAATTCCAAAATAAAATGAGCCCAATAATTTAAAATTTTTTTTTTTTTTTTTTTTTTTAGGAGTAGGACCAGCACTCAGGGGATAACCCCTACATATGCAGTGCATTGCGCTGGAACTAGGAAAAGAGGTTTTGGGAAGGAGGATAAAGGGAGTAGTGTCTGTGGATATTCGACTTGAACCCCCTCAAATTGTAAGTGGCGGGGAAGACATCTGCAGGTAGTTTGTTCCACATACGGACTGTTCGGCCAAAAAACGAATTTTCTCTGTAATACGTAGTGCGATTCGTTGGAATATCGACCACAAACGCATGCGCTCTTGATGAAAAACGTGTTGAGCGTAAGAAAGAATGGGTTTCAGGAACAAGTTCCCTAATTTCACCAGAGCACTTGCCATTATAGTAACGATAGAACAACGATACGCACCCCACATTGCGACGATGCTCTAGAGAGTCAATAGAGTTGGCTACCCTAATGTCTCCAATGAGTTTCATCGCCCTCTCCTGTACGCGTTCGAGTAACTTCAAAATAGACTTTGAAGCACCGGCCCAAACATGAGAGTTGTATTCCATCTTCTGACGCCCATAAATGAGTGACCGGGAACAAATTTGAAAGATAACAAAAATCCTTTATTTTTCTGACAAATCGAGAAGTAACCAAGAACAGATGCAGAGAACTTCGACAAATACGTCTTATTTTAAAGATGATCAAACAAAAGTAGAATAGTACAGCCCAAGAGGAATACTAATACATTTATGAATGATCAAATAATCGCTTTTGCAAAGATTTTCAAAAAATAATTAACAGAAAGTATGCAAATATATATTTTTATTGTTCCTCTGAAGAAATCTGGATTTACTAGACACTTTAGTTCGTCGTCATTTCTTATAAAATAAAATTCCTAGTTCTTGGAATCCAATCTGTTGTGGCACAAATTTTTGTCTACATGTAGAGAAAAACTTCATTAGACATGCATTTCTAGTTGTTTTTTATTTTTTTTTCTTTCAACATGAATTGTTTCTACTTGCAAAACAATGAAGAGCTTTTAGAATTATTGCTATTATCTGCGCCTGTTGTTTGTGCTGTGAAACTGAAGTTCTTGTGACTAGAGCTGCACACACACACACACAGTCTAATTCAATTTAATTGTTAAGATTAAAACATTAAGAGCACGAAACAACTAAATTTATTTAATATAATGGAATTTTAATGCAACTGCATCTACATTTGTTTGGTTTTTAGTACATTTGTTTGCTTTTGAAAGTATTTTATTTACAAATTTAGTATTAACATTAAGTGCTTAATCGGTAGAATAATAATTACACTTATTACGATTTCAATTATTAAAGCAAATAAAGTTATGAAATCTATGAATGAGTTGGAAATAAATTAAATACAATATTTGGGACAATATGAGGTGTGACTTGTATCAGTTCGAAAACGAACATGTGAGAACGTTATATTCGATCGGGTCGAATCTTAAATTTAGTAAATAAAAACCTTTCCATCAGCACAAAAGCAGTTTATGTACAAAAAGGAAAGGAGACAAATAAAAATTAGAATTCCTTTAAGACATTTCCGCACCCAATTTTTAAACTCTATTTTGTCCTTCCTGGAGCCATCCCCGTGGGTTAGACATTTCACCTTTTTCGTAAAAAGTAAAGTAAATTTTTGGTGTAATTAAGTTTAGAAGAAATAAAATTTTCTTTAATATCGTCATTTAGTGGGCGTTGGTGGGTGCAGGGGTGGTACAGAGTAAGATCAGATCAGATCATTTTTCCTTCGTCGTAATTTCATTTTTCAGGCTTAAGTAATACAATTTGTTAAATATTTACACTATTTACTTCAAAGATCACTAAAAGAGGAGGGGCCTAAAAATAAACTTTTCTGACTCCAAGTTCAACGCTTTGGACATTCTTTGACATAAAATTATATCATTTGCTTAACAAAATTAAAAAAAAAATAAAACTTTAAAAATAATATTGTTTTTTAGAGGTTGATTAAGTTCTTCTTAGGGGAACTTTCTTCCTTCTGGCCCGATTTAAACTTTTTACGAACTTGACCTGTGCTATCCTTCAACATATTTTCATACCGATTTTCAAGGGTCTGGCTCTTTTCGTTGGGACTGAATCGTAATTTCCACAGACAGACGGACAGATAGACGTGGCTATATCGTCTTAGATTTCATCACTGACCAAGAATACTCTTTATGGGGTTTTACTTCCCCTGTGTTACACAAAGTGAATATACCCTCCAATTCTTTTTTGGAGAGCATAAAAATTGTGTTATACTCTTGGCACGTGCTACTGCATTTGACATTAAGTGAGGTTTTACGTCCTTCCGATTGACAGTGTCTCACTTTTCCGGTACAGATAATTTTTTTCTCGAAGATTATAATTTCTGGCACTCACGGAGAAATTAAAAACGGTCTCTTATTTATTTTGCACTTGTCAAATGCTACATAATATGAGAACTCATACTGCACTGCCTTATCATACGATCGTTTAATGATCTATTCGGTTTTTATTTCCTAATAGTTCTGTGTGCTAAAGACTTAGCAGGTACTCATCTGAAGACATTTATCTACAGTCGGCAAATTACAGCATTCAATATCGATCGAAATTTCAATACAAAATTTCGATCGATATCGAATGCAGGAATTTGGTCCCGAGTTTCTGTGATATTTTAAGTTCGCCTGTATTATCACTTTGAATTTAAGCAAATCATCTAATTTAAGAGGTTGCTGATGGGTGAAGTAGTTAAGATGAGACTATGAAAAGGAGAGTCCATAGTTCGAATCTGCACGAAGTTACGAAAATGGTGTCAGATTCATCCCATCAGCATTAAGGCATGTTTCTATTAGTTGTTGTCGGTCTGTTTTAGTGACGAAAGCGAAGCACTGATCACTGAATAATTACGGGCAGCGACCTAAGCTATCATATACTAAAGAGCAGAGGCACAGCACCCTGTTTTTTCGGCCCTAGAGCAAAAAAATTAACCGGCGAAGTAACAAATTGAAATAGCTACGATATATTCTCCAACTTCTGGTCTTTTTTCATATACCCTCTCAATGTTATCCCCTCTTTCTACACGCGGCGCAAAGCATTGCTTATATAAAGGACATCCCCTGAGTGCTGGTTAGAATTACAGAAAAAAAATTGAAAGAAATTGATTTGTAAGAAGAAATTATATATTAAAATTTTTCCTACAATAAATCTGATTTTTGATATGAAAAATACAAAACTAATAAAAAAATATTCTATGAAATACATGAATACGAGTGTTTTGCATACACATGCACTCCTGTACCATTCAAATTGAGATATTTTTATGCCAAAGATTTATCCATACGAGTATTATAATATTCGTATGGAATTAACAAAGAAACCTTTTTACTGTAGCCCTACAATTTATTGCTTCCAACTCAAATTCCTGTTGCACTTTTGTCATTTTGTATGAAATTGTAGTTTTAAATTACTTTTTTTCTCTACATATTATTGGTACTATTTCTTTTTTTCTTTTCTCCACTATTGTTTTGTTTTCCTGTTTCCGCAATTTGAGGTCGGATGTGAATCAAGTATATCGCGTCATGCTTTTGCCATAAAATCGACAACAAACTCTGTCAACGAAAGCCAAATAAATGCAGAAGCAGAAGTATGCGATTCGATTGAAATTGTATAACAAAACCAAAATGTAATAAAATAAACTGAGTACATGTTTAGCGCGTTTCGATTTAAACAACTTTCACTTTATTGCTGTTGTATTATATTTTTGCCAATACCAGAGAGCATTTGCAGTGATAAAATTATGTCAAATAGTACTCGACTGTTGTCGATAACTTTATTTTGTAACAAATTATTTCATGCAATTTTCATGTGCAACTTCATAAAACGAGTATTGAAAAGTAATGAGATTATTTATTTCTTTTGCGCAAACTTGCAATGATTTTTTACCAAAAAGAGATGTGCAATGAAATTTATTTAATTTAACACGAGATTTATTTATATCAACTTATACTTTAATATTTGATTTATGCAGTGGGTGGGTGGAGGGTTTACTTTAATTAAATTTATAGAGGAAAATTAGATTAATTTAAATCTATGCAAGTAGCCGTATTACAAACTAAGAGATCTGTGATGTAATTTTTGCATATTTGAAAATATATATTTTTCTTTGTGTATTCTTTGAAAAAGACCATCAACCGCATTCTTCGAGAAGAGTATTCACAAAATAAAAGCAATTAAAATTATTATTCTTACGGTTGCTTATTGTAAACCGTAACTATTCAAATGAGAATGTATTGCATATGTTGGTTTTGAGCATCAAAAGCCATGGCAACTTGCTTCATATGCAATTCAATTTTACAAGCATTCAATGATATTCCGCAAATGGCAAGTCAAGCGAAAAATCTAGTTGCCTGCGTTGGCTATTATTTAACACACCTTTTCATCAGACTAGATTAGGCTAGGTTGAAAAGAGAGGGGCGTAAACAACGGCTATTCCAATCCGTTCAGGATTACACTTAGGCCTCATAGTACTGTTGTGCACTCTATTATAAGGAGTCCCCGTTTTATTGTAGGAAGTCTCCATTACAATCATGGAAACCTCTGAATTTGATTACGTTAAGAGCCTAGTATCTTCTTAAGTCTCTCCAATTAGTACCCCTAAAAAATTCCATCTCCTGTATAATCTCCTGATTAAATGTCTGTCTTCTGACTTGACTAAAAGCTGGACAGTAGCACAAGTAGTGCTCCAGTGTTTCGTCATCTTCCTGACAGGCCCTGCCTTAGGGTGGAGAAATTTGAACATCTTAATAGGCGCTTCGCGTTTCTAATTCTTGGGATTGTACTGAGCAAAAAAGTCCACTAGACCATACGTCTACGGTGAAAGTCTAGCTTCCAGATTTTGACTTGCAGTTCTTTCTCAGACTTTTGTCACGTTTTTTTTTTGATATTTTGGCTTATAACAGCCAAACCATTGGGATTTTCGATCCAATACTATGAAAAAAATTGTAGCCAAGACAATAGTTAAGAACTCTCTGGTACATCGCAAAAGCATTGGAACGCTCCTTCAGGTAGTTTCGGCCTTGTGAAAGTGCAAATTTTTCGCGAAAATATTGATAAATTGCATTTTTATGATTTTGCTCTGTGAACAACTGAAAATGGTAATTTATCAATATTTTCGCGAAAAATTTGCACTTTCACAAGTCCAAAACTGCCAGCAGCA
Source organism: Linnaemya tessellans (assembly GCA_951800035.1). Lineage (NCBI taxonomy): Eukaryota > Metazoa > Arthropoda > Insecta > Diptera > Tachinidae > Linnaemya > Linnaemya tessellans. The sequence goes on from OX637536.1 coordinate 25,030,185, forward strand.
GCGTTCTAATGCTTTTGCGATGTACTAGAGAGTTCTTAACTATTGTCTTGGCTACAATTTCTGTCATAGTATTGGATCGAAAATTCCAATGGTTTGGCTGTTATAGGCCAAAATATCAAAAAAAAAAAAAACGTGACAAAAGTCTGAGAAAAAACTGCAAGTCAAAATCTGGAAGCCCAATTTTCACCGTAGACGTATGGTCTAGTGGACTTTTTTGCTCAGTACAATCCCAAGAATTAGAAACACGAAGCGCCCATTAAGATTTTGTTCCTTCCATACTAATCGCCCCACCCTACCCCGCATGTTATATCGTCAACGATACCCATGCGTGCCAGGTTATTCCTTAACTCTGTGTGTCCCGTTATCAAATTAACAAATCTCCGTAGTGCTGGCCTACTTAAACTTAGGATCTCCTTCATCCTATTACTATCTGGGTTCCCCCCATAGAAATCCAGTCACCCTACCTACGGCAGAGTGTTGCCAATCCCTTGTATGCAATTGCATAGCAAATTGTTTCAGTTCGTTCTTAAAAATTTGAAATGACTTTGGATTATCATCAGACTAAAGTTCAATATGAATTTGAAGGCTTCTGTGTAGTTTTTAGCTTTTTGCATGCCATTAATATTATGGAAAATCTTTTTGAATAACGATATAACTCGGCGTTTTTATTCTCATACCAGCATTAACTGTAAATATATCATTTTGCCAAAATTTAAAGTTTTCCATAGGTTAATTAATAACCGTAGGTGAAACAAAAATAAAAATATCAATGAGTGTTCGAACTCACGGGCGATGTGTTAACACCTTTTTGTTTATTTATTTTATATTAAACCCACAAAAAACAAAGAGAATGCAAAGCAATAGACAAATGTACATACATACATTGTTATGTTTGTACATAAGCTACATACGTTGCTGTCTTGCTATCTCATTTTTATATATGTACGTATAACCACGTCACTATTCTCTTTGCTATGCATAAGACAAAACCGAAGATCAACATAAAACACTTTTTTAATATCACTCCAAATTAATACTCCGAATTAAAACACTTAAATCTCCGCTCGCCGATATCGGATCGCCTTAATTTTTGGCCTAAACTCTTCGTCGAAACCCGCACTACCGTTTTAATCCAAAAATTAAAAAAATCGGCTATGAATTTCCGGAGAAAATCGCGTGGGAAAATTATATGAAAATCGCCCAATAATCACTTTCAATACCGACTGCCAAGCAACGAACAAACAAAGTCTTACACTTACACTTGCGTATGTATTGAAACTGATAGTTTACTGCCCTAGAGGCGCGCGTATAGATGTTAACACATCAAAAATAATAATTTTTTTCCTATTAAACTATACACAAAATACGTTTGCCATTATTAAGAAATTTTCTTATTTAAGGCGATTATACGAGTATTTATTTACAAAAGACAACTTCATATTAAGAGCCTTCAAATGCTTTTATTTAAATTTCTCTTAAAGAAAAGCCACTTAAGGTTATTGTATACAATTTAATTCCCATGAAATTTCTAATTGCCTTAATGAATCAATTCTATTGTGTTTGTTGTATAAGCATCCTTTTTAGTTGACTTGCTAAACAATATGTGGTTAACAAGGTAATAAGTCAAAAAGGTTGAAATATTTATTAAACTATAATTTCATTTTTATGATGGCATAATATGGAAAATTGTTAATAATTTTCCACTGCGTCATTTATTACTCACACATCAACTTAAATTTCAAGTTAAAAACACACATACATACGTACAGACATATTGCTATTTAATATTTTAAAATTGAAAACATTTATGAGGTGATGAAGATTTGGTACTCACGATACAAATAGGAAAATATTATTTGCATGTCTTCCGTCTTAATGAGACAAACTTTATTCCAAGAAGCGAAACCCAAAACTTTAAACAGAATTTGTGTAATTTTAGTTTGCCCTAGAGAATAAAGATTATATTTTGGAAAAATTACTTTTTACCAAATCTCTGGTGCACGTTTATGTGTGAAATATGACACTTTATTGATTGTATGCCACACTTTAGATAATAGCAATAACTAAAGGGTCTTCCAAAAGGGGCTTATGAACTTCAACAGACGATAACGTTCTTACTTGCCATTTTTTCAATCACTTGCCATTTTTTCAGTCTATTCACCATGCATGAATATGGTATTAAAATTTGGGGCAACATTAATTTACGAGTATATGAGATCCAAACGCATCCACTGTATCCCGAAAAGGTCACTGCTTGATGTGAATTTTGGATTAGCCGCGTCATGGGTGCATATTTCATTGAGAAGTATGTTGGCCAAGCCATCGCTGTTGATGGTGCATAATAGAGATCGATGTTTACCAACTTCCTTTGCCTTGAATAATCGATGATATGGACGTCAATGACACGTGGGTTTAACAGGATGACGCTATGTGTTCTACGATTTGAAATCGTGGTCATCTCCATGGAGTTGATGAGAACTGACCACCAAGATCGAGCGATTTAATCCCATTGTACTTTTTCTTAAGGGGTGGTCTTTAGTTGCAGCTGCTTAAGGCTAAGAAACACTCTATCAGTCATTCCTAAGTACGGGCGGAAAGCGGAACGTTTTTTTCCGCTGAGCTTTAACGCTGAAATGCCATACCTAAACAAAAGCGGCAGCGTTATGTAAAAAAACAATAAAAACAGGGTTATCAAACAAACAAATTAAACAACCCTGATTATTTTAACAGCTGGACGGACGACATTTGAGATTTTGTTATTGAAATTTTGTACAAATTACAAACGTGCATACATATGTATGTGTGTGTATAATCATATTGTAAATATTTTCTTATCACCATTTTCTAATACGAAGTGCACAAATTTTTTCTTTTATTATATATTTCACTTTTGTAAATCTTTGCTCTTTTTCTCTGGTTACAATTCTCTTCTTTTGCAACCAACTTCATTAGAAAACGCTCTGTCAAAATCGGATTTTGCAATAGCAAAGCGTTGCCGCTGCGTTATTCGGTATGCTCCATACAAAATGTATGGACATGAGAACTTTTGACAGCTAAAAAACGCTTGCCGCCCGTATTTAGGGATGGCAGTATAGCAGGAAAACCCAAATGTAGGGCGCGGCGCCTTTTCATTTACTCTTCTGTTACGTAGTACGTGTGTACACGCATTGTAGAGCTGTAAACAATTTTAATCAGTCTAGTTTCAGCATTCAAACAGGCAGGTTGTGTTTATCGCATGCTTTAAGAATTAGGGTTGCCAGAAAGCAATGTGAGTCTGGGAAAGGCAAATGCTTTGGCGAAAAGTATGAAGAGATGCGGAAAATTGTAAATGACCTTCCCTTATGACCACCTCGTGTTTTGTTAACAATTTGAACCACAATTCAATGTGTTCATTACATTCAAACTTTTTGCAAATAATGCCTGTTGGTGAATAATGCAATGAAAAATATATTTGTACATGTGTGTATTTGCATTACTCTTTGTCTTTTTTACACACCATCACTGCGTACAGAGCCACAAACATCATTTTGCTTCAATGCCATGCCGATACTAATTTTCTAATATATTGCTGATACCCATAATAAAATTAAGTTACCTTTTGGAGATTTTAAAGTTTTAATTGGGGAGAAGTGACGAAAGCTGATTGATTGGCAAGACCGATTCGTGGTGAGAGCACAGAGAGTATAAAAGTAATACAATCGCAAAATGTTATAGTATAGGTTGCCTTTCCCTGCTCTATAGCGTTCCTCAAAGTCAATATAAGTCATGCCATTGGCCCAATTCAGCCTGATGTATGCAAGAGAGTTATGGAAAATTTGATCGGATGCTATGAGAACAGAAGCCGTGACAAACATTTGAATGATGTTATACTCCACACATATTGACATCAATAGAACTTTCAAATAAATAGAAAACGTTCATGATATCCTACACACATTTTGTTTTATTTAGATATAGGAAGCACTTAATAAAATACCCTTTATGTAACATAAAACTTTGCTTGCGGTTTGTAAATATTAATAACGCAACACTACACAAAAATTACAAAAAGATATCTCTGGCAACAGGACCCGCACTCCCTTGTCTTTATTTACCTTATTAGAGTGCCAGGCCGTACGATATTTTATAATAGTTAAATTTTAGATATAATTCAGTTACTCATATCAAATGTTTCTGATTCGCATGGTTGTGTTAGTTGCCAGTTTTCAATCTGTTGGAACGAACGAAGGCATAGCACTAGTTACTGCACTTTACCGATAGATGGCGATTGATACTATCGTGTACCAAGTAGCGCATTACAACACTAGATATCCTTCATCGATATTAGTTATTGTAGCGAAAATTTTTTAATGCATTAAAAAATATTATAGCTACAAAAAGTTCGCTATTATTTCATCTCTGCTTTTAACACTCCCCCTTCTTGTATACTTCCATTACAATGTATTTCATGGGTAGGGCTCATATATTAAACGGCAGTACAATTGAACAAGAAAAAATCAGATAAATTGTAAATGCTTTTTTACCATATAGTGTTTTTTTATAATTAGTGTTAAAATATCAAACAAAATTGGACTTAGCCTATATCTCGCATACTTGTGTATTTACAGCGTTATCTGGCATATCACACTGTCGCAAGATTTTGAAACAATAACAACTATAATAACTCTCAATTTACTGGTCAGTAAATAAACATTTTAAAAGTTGTATTTTAATCTAAATAATCAGGCATGACACCGAATTCAATTCTGTTCGAAAACAGAATTGATTTCGTATTTTGAGTTCCTCAGAAAATTCAACAATTTTTAAAATCATTTTAATACCTCGAACGGAACGAGCTAGTGAAATTAAAAAGGATTAGGTTAGGTTAGGTTAGGTTGAAAAAGAGGGGCATAAGCATCCCAATCCGTCCTGGATTACACTTAGGCCTCATACTTAGGCCTGTTGTGCGCTCTATGATAAGGAGTTCCCATTTCCCTGTAGGGAGCTTCCACCAATACCATGGAAAACCTCTGAGTTTGATTACGTCAAGAACCTAGTTTCTTCAATGTACTTCCTTAAGTCTTTCTAATTAGAGCCCCTAAGAAATTCCATCATCCTTAAAAAGGATTAAATAAAAATATGTTACCTTACCATCACTTTGATACAATTCTCGTATGCAATTTCCTTATAAAATTTTTATAAATAAAAACCATTATCATATACATATAACTCAGACACCTAATTAGTGGGGAAAAAACAAAATACTTATGAGTACTAATGATGCAAATGTAGCGGCTTACGAAAACAGCTGCTCTGCTCTGCTATGGAAGTTGAATAATTAATGTTGACTTTTCTTTGTGCCTTGGAATATTTAACATGTCTTTCTGAATTTAAGCAAATATAAGAACAATTAGCCTATAAATCTTAATTTAATTTAAAAAGGACACTATTTAAAAAACAAATTTGGTGGCTGCTGTTGGCTGAAGTAGTAGAACACGATACTATGAAGCGGAGGGTCATGAGTTCGAGCCCGCGCTGAGTCATGAAATATTGTGTTGAATTCTTCTGAACAGCGTGTGGTTGTGTTAGTTGTTGCCAGCCTGTTTCAATGATGACGGCATAGCCACTGGTCACTGAACATAATTGGCAGCGACTGACACTATCATGTACTAAAAAAAAGCAGAGTAACAGCAGCACCCTCCTTCGTCGGTCCTGTAGCAAAAGATTAGCCGGCGAAGTAAAAAAGGTTGAAACAGCTACAAAAAATGCTCTATCTTTTCATCTTTCTTCATCTGTCCCCTCAATACTATCCCTTCCTTTCTAGTTCCGGCGCAATGCACTGCATATGTAGGGATCATTCCCTAAGTGCCGGTCCAAGATAAAAAAAAATACTTCTTTGTTTTTCGAGGAACCAAAATACGGAATTAAATTTGCTTCCGAAAGCAATGTGAATCTGTGATAAGTTCGCAAAGAAAAATTTTATAAATAAATGAAATTAACATCTTTAACTGAACCTCCTAACTTGAGCTGATAAACCGAAATACACATGAGTACTGATGATGAAAGTGTAGCAACTTACGAAAATTGTTACATAATAAAATGATATATTTCTATAGACTAAAATGGTTCTTAATCAAAATACCATGAAATTTCGAAAATTTCTGTTTACCACTCTCTATAACTCCACATAATTATCAATATTCAATAAGTTCAAAAAAATAAGGACAAAAAAGACCCATACCTTGAGAAGTTAAAGGGTTAACATATTCTACAAAAATGTTCTCCGTAACATTTTACATAAATTTGCTGAACACATTTTGTACCTAAAATGTAAGGATCACATGGATTCTTATGCCGATTAACAATAAAAATGTGCCAGAGCTGGGAAACTTTAATGTAGCCTCAAATGAAATTCAGATGTAAACTTTCAAAACGCCGATACACGTGCCTTTTTTTTTGTCTCCTCTATCAAACTTTTTAGATCGGACCTTGTAATTTTTTTTTGTGTTGTACAGTGCAATGAATTATATATTTAGTTTTATATATTTATGTGTGTATGTAGATTTATGCATAAAAAATGTTTTTATTTAATCCTTTAAAAACACATATACAATTAAAATTGTTAAATTTATACTATAAATTTCGTATTGGCTAAAGGTAATTAATTTTTCAATTAAAATCAACGGTTTCCGGAATTAAATCTTCTCTCGCTTTTGTTTTCCCTCTTCATATATTCCTACACTCTTAATGGGTCAAAAGAACTAATTAATTATGGCTTCTTTGAACGGCAGAATTACTCCAATTAGACTCTGCTGGAAAAATTATGATGTCGTTTATTAATAAACAAAAAAAAGCTATAAAGAGACATCATTATTTTATTAATATACAGCCAATTCATTTTAATAAAATATCACTTTAATACTTATCAACAAAAATGTAGGTAAACAGGATGCTGCGAGGAAGCTGCAAAATTGCATACTTGTGCAAATGGTACAAGTAGCGGGAAAACTGATTTATTAAAAACGTCATAAATCGTCACGTATATGTAAGTAATCTTCTTATAGCAACGAAAATCAATTTGTTATGGCAGCAGCTACACTCTCATATTTTTGTATTCACGTATGCGTATTAATTTCAATATATTGTATATACAAGATTTAATAAATACTATTTTCAATGCATGTGCGATTAAATGAAACTACGTGTGAGGACTCATACACACACACACACACACACACACACATATACATAAAAAGTTTTATTTAACAAGTTTTAAAATGACATGTTCAGAAATTAAAACACTTTATGAAAACAAAATGAATCAGTTTTTTATTATACGAAAGATTTACTATGACAGAAACTGGATGCCAATAAAATATCATCAACATTTAGATTAAAAATATTATATAAAAAAAGTCTAGCAGAATTTTTCTTATAAAGAATCTCTACAACTGCCTCATAAAATATTTTATAAATACGAAACAGTTGATTTCAACGAAAAAACAAACAAAAAAACTCTTCAAACTTTGGATAATATAATTTTTGTTCTTATACAATTAAACTGAGTACATCAAGTTAAATCTTTTATTTCCTAACGAAATATTCATATAAGAAATATTAATATGATTATATTTTACTTTTACTTTAGGCAATGAAATATAAGTTTAGCTATTTCAATATTCAAGGTCTCACCTTACGGAACAACTCTAGAGTTAATTTAATTTCATAGTTTTTTTCTTCTTATGGAAAGGAAACAATGTCGTTCATGAGAAAATATGAGTGAATAATATTTGCTGTATGCAGACGAGTTTAATCTGCCGAAATAAAAGTTTTCTTTTTATGCAAAAGTTTTTAACAACCACCTGCTGTTTTCTTTCCTCTCAACAATTTCTTATTCCTTAAAATTTGTGTACAGAAGTAATATTAGAACGTGTCAAAGCAGGTAAATGTATATGCAAACTATTTCCTTTCAGAAATAATATATTAGGCAAGTGAAAAAAGAAATACGATTCACCTATTATAAGAAAAAGTGAAATAATTCTATTTTCGAAGAAAAAAAAAATATTTTAGCTCTGGGTTTATGTTAATAAAGGCTGGGCAAATTTTAGGTTAGGATATAAATTGGCTTAAGAACACTCTTTTTTTTAATCAAATTCAGTTTTACTAATGCCCATGTAAAATAAAAGTATAGATATTCATAATCAAATATAATGTCGGCCAAATATCTAACTCTAGTACCTCAGCTGATGTCTGATCTTTTCACAAAATTTGTAACCACATTTTGCCACAAAACTTCGCATATCTTGTTAATGCCATGATGAATTTCATCTTCCACAACGTCAGTTATTTCTGGTTTATTCGCTGAAACCCGTTCTTTCAAATGGCTTCAGAGAAAATAGTCCAGCGGCGTTAAATCACAAGATCGAGACGACCACTTGACTTCGACAAATCGAGAAATTTCGAGACCGGGAAATTTCTTATGCAGTAACTGAATTGTTTAGCCGTCTTGCTGAAACCATAAGGTCACTAATGTCAAGATTAACCAATTGTGGCCATAAAAAGTGGGGTATAACGATTTTATAGCGCAGAGAATTCACGGTGACAGAGTTTGCCTGCTCATTTACGAAAAAATACGATACGATGATGCCGCCTGATCACAAGCCACACTTATTTTGACCACACGGTCCCTTTCTTCGTTTTTTATATATGTATTCATTTTTTTTATATATATATTTTTTTTATCTTGGACCAGTACTCAGGGGATGACCCCTATATATGGAATGCATTGCGCCGGAACTGAAAACGAGGGGATAGTATTGAGGGGACAGATTAGGAAAGATGAGAAGATAGACAGTTTTTTTTCTTTGTAGCTATTTTAATCTTTTTTACTTCGCCGGCTAATTTTTGAGTGTCAGTCGCTGCCAATTATGATCATTGAAACAGGCTGGCAACAACTAACACAACCACGCACTAATGCTGATCAGAAGAATTCAACACAATATTTCATGACTCAGCGTGGGCTCGAACTCAGGACCCTCCGCTTCATAGTCTCCTATTCTACTACTTCAGCCAACAGCATCCACAGTCTTTCAAACAGCCAATTAACAAACGTTTGAGGCGAACAATGGTCGGCTGGTATTCCATGACTAACATTTCCCAACTTTTTACTAAATAAATAACAAAAGATGACAGCTCAATTTTTGACACTTCATTAGTTGACAGCCAATTTACTTGCTAACCTCAAATTTGCTTTAGAAATGTCTTGTGTAAATCCGAACAATCCCTCCAACGGAGCTCCTCAAACTAACACATATCTAAGCAACAATAAAAACACTTTTATATGTACTACACCAGTGTTTAGGCCTTTAGATATTATAAAGGAAGAAGAAAACAGCACAATTATTTCAAATGATCATAAAAGAACATTTTTACACAACGATGTAGACACTTCTAAAAGAGGGGAAAAAGATCTGAAACGTGACATAAAACTTGTGGGGACGCCCTTACATAAATACTCGGAATCAATGAAAGATTTATATCAAACTTCACCACAGTCCATAATTATAACACAAGGTTCTCTTCCAAATCTTAATGAAATGGAATCAATAAAATCCTTTGAAAGAAATCGTTACTTTATTCAATCAACTTCACGAGTGGATGAAAAATCTAATGCGCATGTCGCATTTGCAGCAACCGAACAAACAAATAAAGATAAATCAGATCCATGTAACGAATCTTTGGATCAATTTAATTGTAGTGAAATGAGTATAGTTTTCCTACCAGATGTGCAATTTAATCAGAATGAGATTTTAGCACAGTCCAGTCGTTTTAATCTAAACGAAGTTGGTCTTAAATATCGCAAAAACAGCCCAAACTTAAAACCTAAAACTTGCAACTCATATAAACGTTATACATCGCCGAAGGCCTGTGGAAAACTAAATACTGTTCCAGAATGTCAAAAGCGGAAATCAAACGAATTATCTTTCTCTGATTCCCCAAGTATGGATTCGCTTAGAAGCGGTAGTAGTGCGGCAAGTGCACGGACCAACTCTAGCAAGTCCGGTTATGCCACAGTGTCGCCACCAAAACGGAAAAAAATTGAAACTGTCCCAACCACGCCAAACCATAAGAATTCCATTAACGCCTCAGCCTCTGTCAAGGTCAAAAGCTGGTCGCAAACACAAACTAAAAAAGTTAAACTTTCTAGAACATTGTCTTTGGTAAAGAAACCCGTCACTCCGCGTAAAAATAAAGATGAACCGCGCATTAAACTTTACGAAGCGGATTTGTATTTGCGGCCTTATATTAATCCCGATCCCTTTGCAGCCACCACAACATGTGACCCTTTCTCGCCTCAACCATGTATTTAGGTGCTTAATTTTTTTCACTGAAAATGGAATTAGAAAAAATTCTAAAGCTAATACATATTTAAATCTTTTTCTTTATATGTATTGCAGCTGTTTTTAACAAAAAAAAATCGCTAAGATAATTTTTTTTTAAAAACTTTACAAATATTTAATTAACACATTTAAACTGATTATAGGGGAACTTCCATAATCTTTTTGATTGAGAAGAAAATATTGCTTTGGCTTTTATCCCAAAAACTGGGAGTGGAAAATAAAGTTAAAGAAGCTGTGCCTAAAGTTTTATCAAAATAGAATTTTTGTATAAATTCAGCATTGCTTCCCTCATACGTGAAGAAATATGTAAATTTTTCCTTGTGGCAATTTTCATGAATTAAATTACAAGTTAATCTTATGCTATTGAAAATGGAAAATATATATTTTTTCTTGTGCCTTCTATGTTATTTAGTTATTTTTTTTAACACATATTTATATATAAACTTAAAAGTAAGCTTCAGCAGCTTTTTTATAGAGTGTGATCAATACAAGACTTATTGTAAGCAAATTTGCATGTTATTATTTTTCCCCTAAACAACAACAAAGTGTTGAAATAAAAAACAAATCTGAGTGGCAATAAAAGAAAAATACATAAAAATACTTTTTAGTGAACAGCAATCATACAAGTACATCATGATTCAAAAATCGTACACAAATTCACGTGCATTAAATGTACAGGGTGTTCGCCGGGAAGGCATACTATTTTGTTTAATTTTTGATTAAATAACAGCGAATGCATCTTATATTGAAAAATGTTTTATTTAATGGAATACAATATCGGGTCCGCCTCTGTTAGCCTCACGAATACGCCTCCTTAATCCGGCTCAAAAATGCGAGCCCTTTTGAGCACTTTTTTCATTACATTCTCACACATTTCTCACATATTTCACGGGGTATTTCATTAATTTCATCACGCATATTTTGTTTGAGTTGCTCAAGCGTTTCTGGTTTGTTTGCATAAACCTTGCTTTTCAGATATCCCCACAAAAACAAGTCCGGAGCAGTCAAATCAGGCGACCGTGGAGGCCAATTTCTTGAAATAACCTATTGTGGAAAGAGGTTTCGCAGTAATTCCATTGTAATCCCGGGTGTATGCGATGTGGCATTGAATATTTTTATACCCACCCTCCAAAAAAGAATATGGAGGGTATATTTATTTTGTCATTCCGTTTGTAACGCAGCGAAATATCCATGAAATCTAAGACGATCTGAGCATGTCCGTCCGTCCGTTCGTCTGGGGAAATCACGATTTAGTCCAAATGAAAGGAGCCAGACTCTTGAAATTTGGTATAAATATATCTTAAAGGATGGCACAGGTCAAGTTCGTAAATGGACTGAATCGGGCAAGAGGGGAAAACAGTTCCCCTAAGAAGAACTAAACTGACCTCTAAAAAACAACATAATTTTTAACGTTTTTTTGTAAGTTTGTTATGCAAATGATATATTTTCATGTCAAAGAAGGTCCACCACGTTAAACTCGGAGCCATAAAATAAAAATAATAATAATTTTTGGACCCGCCCCCTTTAGTGGGCGTTATTGTTTTACTTAAGCCAACATTCCTTAAAAATAAAATTATTAAATTAATGTATGAATTTCTATTTTAATAGTGAACCTTTTGTTTATGTAAATTGTATTACAGGATGTTAATTTCCCAACAGGCTATAGGTTCAAATCTGCGAAACTGCAAATTATTTTTTATTTATTTTTATTTTTAATAAATGAACGTGATTGCATTCTATTTATTAATTTTTTTGAGAGTGGAATATTAAGAATATTTTTCATAGTCATTAAACAAGTAGAACGGATCAGTACTGATTTCGAGGCCGCTACGCCATCTCATCAGCGTTCTTTGTTCAATTTTTTCCACTTTTGCAAGTGGTGCTAGTTAGTAGGAATATCAACTATTTAACCAATATTTTAACGAAAATTGAATATGAGAAGTTATCACATTCATATTTTTGAGTTATTACCTTTTTGGTTAGTACGAAATTCCCCAACCCTGACGATTAATACTCTCAATATTCCATATATCTCTTTCGCTTTTTCCAGAGCCATCGGCTGCTGATAACTAAAGCTTCTTTGTTATTTATGATCAAGTAATTGAATTTAGTTTTCAATTTACAATGAACATGTAAACAAGTGCGCGTGCCCTCGCAACGTTTTAAATTAATGTATGAATTTCTATTTTAATAGTGAACCCTGATGAGATGGCGTAGCGGCCTCGAAATCAGTACTGCTCCGTTCTGCTGGTTTAATGACTATGAAAAATATTCTTAATATTCCACTCTCAAAAAAAATTAATAAATAGAATGCAATCACGTTCGTTTATTAAAAATAAAAATAAATAAAAAATAATTTGCAGTTTCGCAGATTTGAACCTATAGCCTGTTGGGAAATTAACATCCTGTAATACAATTTAAAATTATTAAACTTTAATGACGAAGCTGAGACGTAACCTGCTACTACTCTGCCCTACCCCCTTCTCCCCCTCTGTCTCTAAATGACCCTATAAAACAAATTTTGTTTCTTTAAATTTTGTATATAATTATCTCAAACATTTATTTTTAGAGTTTCATGACAAAGGTGAAATGTCTCCCCCACAGCCCCTGCCAGTTCGATCCCGCCAAAATAGAGTTTTGATACCCTCCGAAAAGAATTGGACCCCATAAAGTATATATATTCCTAAACAGTGATGAAGTCTGAGACGATCTAGCAATGCCCATACGTTCGTCTGTGGAAAACATGATATAGTCTATTTTTGGACCCCGCCCCCTTTAATGGGAGTTGACGTACGATATTATATGCAAAAATAGTGTAAATATTGAAAAATGTTTATTCCTTAAGCCTATAAGAAGCCGAGATGTTCTGTGATCTTGCAGGGGTGAAACGTCTCTACCACAACCCTTCCCGGCACGATTCCCTCAAAATAGAGCTTTAAAATTGGCTACAGAGATGTCTTAAAGGAACTCTGTCCCACCAAGATAAACATTTTAAATTTACTTACTAAATATTTGGAGGGTATTTAATAAATTTGCCACGTGTCTACTTCACGACTGCTAAATATGAACTGTTAAGACTAATTTTTACCAAAATGGCGGCAAAACAAAGTAGTATGACACTCTGAATTTACTCTTGTATGTGTTTGTATGTGTGTATCTGAGTGTAGGTGTAATTCATGTACCTGCTTTTTGCACATTATAAACAAAAAAGTTACCCCAAATATTTCTTACTGTTTTATAAATATTTATATAAGAAAGCTGTTAAACTTCAAAATGAAATAATAAAAATATTTCTCTTTTAATAATGAAGTTTATAAAAATATTTCAACTTAAATTTGTTACATTTTCAAAGCCTCATCCCTCCTCCCCCGCTGTATGTGGTACAACTTGCGTATTCTTCTTCCACTTATTGTTATTAAAAATAAATAATTTCTTTCCCTAGTATCCCCCGAACCCTATAAAAAGCATTAATCAATTAGAGATATCAATAAAATTACTATTAAGCCCACATGAGTTTATCAACTAAGAAAGAAAAAAAATTGTATATAAATCACTCTATCCTGCAAATGATTCATCAGTTATTGATTTCCAAAAAAAAAAACGAGATATTTAATATCCATGAGTAATAAAAATATGAATTGTTATTTATTACCTTTACCGACAGATAAATGCATTACTTTTCATGGTTGGGGAAAAATAAATCATAATCGTATTAATTTCAAAGAAACTGATGAATCATATTGTTATACACTTTACATGCAGTCGTAATTATGTAGGTTTTCATAAGGTGATTAAGTATTTCAATGCAATAAGTAAAAGTATTTTATTCTGTAGTGAATCGTATAAATAAAAAGAACCAGAAATAAACTTTTGGAATTAAAAATATTGCCACACGCTAGTAGTGACTTAACAAAGTTCAGTAACATCTTATTAATGACGATATAACAAGTAATAACGTTGTTATATTCGGCCGGGTCGCATCTTAAATACCCTACAAATATTTAGTAAATAAATTAAACATGTTTAACCTGCTGGGTCAGAGTTGAAACATTTCTGTGCCCAACTTTAAAACTCTATTTTGACAGCGTCATGGCTGTGGAGCAGATATCTTATCTTTATGGTAAAAACTTAAAAATTAATGGTAATTAAGAGTAGAAAAAATTTATTTATAGGGTCATTTAGGGGGCAAAGTTGGGCGGAGGTTTAGGGAGGGTCCTGAATTCGAGCCCGCGCTGAGTCATGAAATATTGTGTTGAATTCGTCTGATCAGCATTAGTGCGTGATTGTGTTAGTTGTTGCCAGTCTGTTTCAATGATGAAGGCATAGTCACTGGTCACTGAACAAAATTGGTAGCGACTGACACTGTCATGTACTAAAAACAGAGTAACAGCAACCACCTGTAGCAAAAAATTAGCCGGCGAAGTAAAAAAGGTTGAAATAGCTACAAAAAAGCTGTCTATCTTCTCATCTTTCCTAATCTGTCCCCTCAATACTATCCCCTCGTTTTCAGTTCCGGCGCAATGCATTCCATATATAGGGGTCATCCCCTGAGTGCTGGTCCAAGATAAAAAAAATAGTTTTGGAGTTAAAAATATATCTTTGATTTAAAAATATATCATTTGCTTAACAAAATTACAAAAAACTTTAAAAATTATTTTTAGAGGCTGCATTAGTTAGTCTCAGGGGAACTTTTGCCCTCTGGCCCGATTCGCCCCATTTACAAATTTGACTTGTATTATTCTTCAAAATTTATCTTCACCAAATTTTAAGGGTCTGGCTCACTGATCGAGAATATATATACTTTATGGGATCTTAGATGGATATCTTGCTGCGTTACACACGAAATGACAAACTGAATATGCCCATTCTTTTTTGGAGGGTATAAAAAATCATAATTGAGTGGCACTTGTAAGGCACAATTTATTTTGGAAATTAGTGCACTTATTAAGAAGATCCTTAAGGCAATTGAAACGTAACAACACGAAACAGATTAAGGTTTTTTTTAATTGTAATATTTATCAAGCTTGTGGTCGTTTTTTATAATATATTATTTTTTACTTTACCATGATATTCGCAGAACTACCTGAACTTGATGGTTCCATAGTTAAATTAGTCACTTTTTAATAACTTTGTAAAAAAAAGTAAAAATTTTTAACAAAGTAAATTTTCAGTTTTTCTGTCTTTAAAAAAAAAATCAAAAGACTTTGATTTTAATCTCTCACTCCAAACACACCAGAGCAATTTAGATATTTATTTTTTCAGCTAGTGATGTAGAACTTTATAGGCTGTAAGCAACTGCAATAAGTTTTGACGATACTTTAAATTTCAATTTTGAACTAATCCTCGAAAACTGAGTATTTCAACCCAGCGTCGCTTTAACTACTGCAATAACACCCTCAAAAGTTATATGAAAAGTAACTATTTTGAATATCACAAACATTTTTTAGTTTGCATTTGTCCATGATTTTAGTTTTCCTAATACATATTTTTTTGAAGTGCGTACCTGTTTAGTTAATACCTGTAAGTGGAAACTTACTTTAAACCAGGAACCGGAAATAAGAGTTATTTTTCAATTTTTGAAGAAATAAATCATACATAAATGAACATCGTAGAAAACTTTTAATTACACCATCATGATTTTTAGGCGAAATGCATCCAACATATTGCATGATTTTTAAATTTTTGATTTTTATTTTAGCAATCAAAAGTAAGAGTTATTTTTGATTTTTATATTTTTAAATGAAATATAAGAGTTATTCTTAATTTTTATTTTTTTTAAATGAAAAATAAGAGTTATTTTGGATTTTTATATTTTTAAATGAAAAATAAAAGTTATTTTTGATTTTTATATTTTTAAATGAAAAATAAAAGTTATTTTTGATTTTTATATTTCTATCAATAATAAAAATCAATTCAAAACTCTTATTTATTTGTTGATGCCGTATGCTGCTTCATTCAAATTTCTATATGAATATAATATATTATGTGACTTATCCATTATCAGCTATAAAAACATGAATGCATAGAAATAGCTTAAAAGTTTCGGCTGCCATTCAAGTCAGTGTTAAGAGGTCGTTTTCAGGTGTTCAATTTTACCATCATAATTGATTTTGAATGTTCCTCAGATAAATTATATCTCAAATCTCCAAAAATTAATCTGAGTGCTGAAAATGACCTTTCTACACTTACTTGAGTGGCAGGTACAGAATGAACAATTAAAGCTAATTTTCTAAGCCATGGAAACACAAACATATTACCTATGTCACGAATTTTGAATTGATTTTTATTATTGATATAAAAATATAAAAATCAAAAATAACTTTTATTATTGATATAAAAAAATAAAAATTTAAAATAACTTTCATTTTTCATTTAAAAATATAAAAATTAAATATAACTTTTATTTTTCATTTAAAATAATAAATATCAAAAATAACTCTTATTTCTTGATCTTTTTGATAAAAGTAATAACAGTTACGGTCCCTGCTGTAAACATTTATTTATTAAAATAATCAAAGTTTTTATAAAAAAAAAATAATTGAGCTTTCATTTAAATAAACAGAATATAATGCGAGTAAAAACTTTAAAAGAATTTTACTTTTCAATTTCAACTATAACTTTTTAGAAAATATCAAACTTGCATGACCGACAGTTAACAGCATAATTAATGGGCACCAGAAGAATATCCATAGAGACTAAGACAGTATTAACACGTATTCTAGCAAATAATGTTTTCATAACAAATATTTGATACAAACCTTTCATCATAATTTTTTTTTTTTTTTTTTACTTTATGTACTGTCTCTGAATATCTTGAGAGTTTAGATCCCACTTGTGTTCGGTGATACCTGCCTCATGAGAAAATTTATGCAAGAACCAAGGACGATTATTATAAAAACTAATATGTTTCATCGCTGTCGTTGTAATATTCCAGCATCAAGCTGATGTCACTCTAATACGTGTATTAATGATAAATGTTCACATATATTTTTCTATAATATTTTTTATAAACGATATAAAGCTTTAAAATGTCATAAAGTGCCTTTCAAATAGTATTCGTATTATGAAATTTTATACACACTTGTATACGAGTGTGAGGGTGTATGTGTGTGTGTACCATATTTATAAGAACACATCAACAAACACTACTATGACAACTCCATTTGCATTTTATATTAAAATTTACTGCCACTAAAAAAAGAAAATCTTTTTGCGAAATAGCTGAAAACATATCCACATGTTCAAATGATTTATGATTTGCCCATTTTAACTGAATATTTGTATATTTTGGTACAATAAGAGTAATCTAGTCACATTACAGAAATTTGTACTTTGCACAAATAAATACACGAGCATGTAAATTACTGTGTGTGTGAATGTGTAGCTCATGGATAATCACAGAGTTTTCTTTTATATTTTTTTTGTATATCAGAATGATAATAATAAAAATATTATATAACAATTATAATTGTACCTTTTACATTCACCACGGTGAACAATGTACTTTGTCAGGCATATGTGTTCACATGCATATATGATTTAATTAAAATCGTAATTATGCTGGAGTAAAACAAGGATTTAAAAATCCGAACGCATAACATGCGTCTGTATTGTTTTGAAAGTCGTGTTAATAAACAGCAGTTAAAGGCAGCACTACATCATATTTCCACATGGATACTAAATTTAAAATAACCCGTACATCCATTCTAATATACATATCGCTCCTTTAGTGCAACATAGTCATATCTCACAAAGAATTGAAGTTTTTAAACTGTACACTTTCAGATACGACTGCACAAAATATATTTCGCTATAACTTCAATTCAGCTTGAGATATAATGCTAAACTTTTGCTTTAACTAAACGGAATGGTATTAAAGAGCACTTTTGTTTAAATAACTAAACAAATTTGATTTTTTAAGATATCACTATGTTGCACTAAAGGAGCAATATGTACATATATATGCAAACCTTCTTCAGTATGTTAAAAATAAATCCGATTAACAAGAAACATAAAGAGGCTGTACTTTTATTTTCATTTATCTTTTATCTCATTCGAACCACTTGTGGAAATACTTTTGGAATTATGATTTTCTTTTTGAATATTTTAGGAATCATAATTTTATTATTTTTATCCATACGGCAGTCAGCTTTAATGAATTACTTCAGTACTTCAATTATTTAAGTATTTTTCTATTATTATTACTTTTTGTTATTGTTGCTTTTGTTGTTTAATCAAATAAGCCATTGTTATTTAAAAAAAAATAAATAACAATAGCTCATAGTTTGATCATGAATAATGCTGATTTTAATAATTAAAAAAGCTATTACGATTGGAATAATAGTTGTTTTTATACAACATTTAATAATATCTAGGCACATTTCTTTAATTAAAATATTAGAATTATATATAGATGCGGCAACACCATTACCTTTTTTTATGTGTATAGTATCTTTATTAATATATGATGATGGAATCTAATATAGGAATAATTTTTCTATGTTCATTAAAAACATTTAAAAATGTAAAAGGAGAAGAGATGAAGCATCATAATATAGGTAAATAGTTTGCCTACAATTTATATCATATAAATTGACTGTTTCGCAAAAAAAATATCAATATAAAAAATAAATAAATATAAAGAAAGCAGAAATGAAAATTTGTAATGGAGTCCAATTGCTATAGAAATTTTTTTCAAATTTGTTTAAGTGTCGACCATTAAAAAGTTGTAAACTTTTTATTAGCTTGAATGTACACGAACAGAAGTATGAATTTCTCATACTTCCTGCTGCACACGTTAATAGAGCGCCAATTATGTCTTTAAATATCACATTTACTGTCTGGCCCCCTATAACGACAACAAATTTCGATTGTACAATTTGTATATAAAACATAAACCATATTTAAATATATTTTTGTTTTCTATATAAATTGGAGAAACTAATTATTCTCTATTTTAATTATTTATTTATGCGTTAGACAACTAGTATTCATTTTTGTATATTTTCACATATCTGTGGTTTTCATTGATAACAACTTATCTCCATACGTTGTTAAAGGCAACATAAATTATTTGTGGTCATATTACAAAATATCAATAGATCACTAGTACGTATACGTAATATATTATTGATTATACGCACATTCGCTGCAAGCCTAAAATGATGTGGCCGCCTCAACGTAGGCAGCATTTTTAAAACTATGTAAATATTATGCATCTTTTAAACTGACGTATACATAATAAGTTTCTGGTATTACTCATACGCAGGAACTTTGATATTAAACGGTCCGCCATCTAACGTTTTTTTTCAACTATTCCTTATTTCGTGAAAGGTAACACTTAGCTCATGTCTGATTTGACAGATAATTACTTTTATCCCTCCGCTGAACGGATATGGTTGACCATCCAATGCGTTTTCGCTTCGCTAAGTGGGCCTGCGATCGACTTACAGAAGATGCCGATTTTGCAAAAAAAAATCATCTGTTCAGATGAAGCTCATTTTGATCTTGGCATGTACGTAAACAAGCAAAATTGTCGTATTTGGGGCAAAGAAAATCCGCACGCATACATTGAAAAGCCGACACACCCAAAACGAGTTACTGTTTGGTGCGGATTTTGGCCCAGTAGCATAATTGGGCCATTTTTCTTCGAAAATGAGCAAGGAGTGGCCGTTACAGTTAGTGGCGATCGTTATCGGGCCATGTTGAACAAATTTTCGTTCACAAACATTGAAGAGGAGGATATTGGCAACATTTGGTTTCAACAGGACGGTGCTACGTGCCACACAGCCGAAGTTACACTCGATGTTTTGCGCCCTGTTTTTGAAGATCGCATTATCAGCCGCAGAGCTGATGTCGTTTGGCCACCTCGGAGCTGCGATTTGACACCGTTGGACTATTATTTATGGGGTGCCGTCAAAGATATGTGTTACGCCGACAAGCCAGAGACAATTAAAGCTTTAAAGAATAATATTCCTGAGGCCATTGATGAAATACAGCAGCACACAATCGATAATGTGCTTAAAAATTGGACCGATCGTGTAGGCTACTGCATGGTCAAACGAGGCAGCCATTTTAATGAAATTATTTTCCATTATTAACCGGAAGGATTGTACTTTCAAATAAAAAAATAAATTTGAGAAAATATTAAGTAGTTTTTTTTTATAGCATTTTAAAAAAAATTTTTTTTGGCGGTCCCTGTAGAAGTAAATGTCAGTCATTCAAAATGGAAAATTATCTCTTTTGTGAAGCTTTAAGTCACCTTTTTATAAAAGATATTGAAGCGCTGGTTATCTTTTTCAGGGCAACAATAATAATAATTAAGATTAATATAACTAATTTTTATTATGCTCTAATATTTTTAATTAATTAAAATAAAAATATATTTATAAATAAAAAATTAAACAAAATAATTAATTTCCTGTAGAAGTCACACAAAGGAGATGTCGAAATATTGAAAGTTAATATATTTTAAAATAAAGATATTAGAGTATTAAAAATATTAGAGTATAATAATAATTAAAAAGAGGTCAAGAAACCAGAAGAATTTATAACAAATTTTTGTTTCTTTTTTATTTTTTTTTCTAAATAAAAATTCAATAAATAAAATGGAAACAATTCAAAATAATGTTTTTCTTTCGTGTCTTATTTTGAATATTTCTAAAATAAGAATAAAATGAGTACAAATAGTTTATAAATTTGAATATATTAATTTTGAATCTTTCCATAATCTATTTGTCTTAAACTATTTTTATATATTAAATGTCCGCATATATTATTATTATTATTATTATTTAAGATTAGTTAATTATAATTATTGCCCTCAAGCAGGTGGGTGCTGTTGGTTGAAGTAGTAGAACACGAGACTATGATGCGAAGGGTCCTGAGTTCGAGCCCGCGCTGAGTCATGAAATATTGTGTTGAATTTATTCTGATCAGCATTAGTGCGTGGTTGTGTTAGTTGTTGCCAGCCTGTTTCAATGATGAGGGCATTGTCACTGGTCACTGAACATTATTGGCAGCGACTGACACTATCATGTACTAAAAACAGAGCAACAGCAACCTCCTTCGCCGGCCCTGTAGCAAAAAATTAGCCGGCGAAGTAAAAAAGGTTGAAATAGCTACAAAAAAACTGTCTATCTTCTCATCTTTCCTAGTCTGTCCCCTCAATACTATCCCCTCGTTTTCAGTTCCAGCGCAATGCGTTGCATATATAGGGCTCATCCCCTGAGTGCTGGTCCAAGATAAAAAAAATATATATTCAGAGGATGTCGAATATCGGATAATAATAAATTTCAATTTCCTTTATCTAAAGCTTGATAATTAAATAGATACTTAAAACTCTAGAAGGTTAAAAAATCAGCAATAAAATAATTCAGAATAGAAAATGTTTTATTGTGCCGCATATGCCATTTACTTTTCAACGTATAATATATTCAAAAATATATTTTTTACTACACACATCATCATTAAAATACAACTATATAATTAATACATGTATACAACATTCGTTGTAAATACATACATTTATGTGCGTAGGCACAATTCATATTCATTCTCTTGACAACAACAATTTTATTAAATTGTATGAATAATATAACGTCAAGTATGGATGTGTACAAACAGCATGATGCAGATGCCATCTAAACTACAGGAATTAGTTCATTATCTCTGTAAATGAGAGCAGCTGGCCGGATGTACCCGTTTTAATAATCGCAGGAGAACAAGTCCAAAGTCACTTGAAACAATTCTAACGAAAGAATAACTTTATTAAAGATCGTCGACCGTCAAACCGGGTTTCTTTTCTGACCTTTAATTGTATTGAGAACAGCACAATAATGATTTCAAGTCCCAAGCAGCTGAACAACCGAAATCTCCACCAAGGTTTATTCCAAATGTTAATGATATTGTTGGAATAGTCACCAAATTTACCAAAAATTATTCTTATATTTGAATTTTTTTATAAACACTTAAGGTTCCGAAAAAAAGTTAAGAGACGTGTTGTGAAAAGTGGTTACATGACTGGGTAGTGATAGTAGCAATTATTTAAAACAAGAAAGTGCACGGAAAAATATTTTTTGTAATTACAAGAAAAAGTTAAATAAAAAACTCTTCTGGGGACGATCTATACAGATGCAATACACTGCGCCAAATCTAGAAACAAGGGGATGGTATTGGGAGGCCAGGTAAAGAGGGATGAGAATAAGAATTTTTTGTAGTTTTTTGTAGGCGAATGTTTTCTACGAGGCTGATGAAGGAGGGGGCTATTATCCTGCTGTTTAGTACATGATAGTGTCAGACGCTGCCAGTAATGATCAGTGACTAGTCCTATACTTTCACCATGCCGTAATGCTGATCAGAAAAGTTCGACAACATATTAAGATCTTATAAACTTCAACACAGAAATTAAAATTCTTTAATTCATTTACATAAAAAAAATCTATAAAACAATGTTATTCTTAAAAAATATAATTATAAGTATAAATATATATACACATTGTATAGCCATTTATGTAAAAAGCGTTGCAGCACAATGCAATATTCCACCTGGTTTATAATGTTTTTTTAATTAATTATCCAACTTTTAAATAGCTTCTTTTTCAATTTTCTTGCGCAGCATGTTGATAAAAGTATAAATACTCGTGTTAGTATAAAGAAAACCACGAAAAACTTTTAATTACATTTAAAACGTTTAACTTCGCTAGCAAACGTGAAAGCAGGGAATGTGTGAATGTGTTGGAATTTGTATAAAATATTAAACAAGTTTATTCTATACATCTGTAAGCGTAAAGTACTTATGGAAAACTTTTCAATAAAATAATCTGGTATAACGAGAAGCTGTGCAAGTTCGTGTACGTGTGAACATTAGCAAATAGTGTTTTCAAAGTTTTTCTCTATGCCGCACAATCATTAATCTTTGTTGTGTAATTCTCTTTGTTTGTTTAAATTACAATATGAATTCGAAAAATTTTTTAATTTAGTCTTTTACATGTAAACATGAGACTTTGTTGTCAACGGTTCGGGAGCAGGATTATAATAGTAAATAGTTAAATCACAATTTCAAAATTATTAATTTAATGTTTTATTTATTGCTTTAATGTTGGCATTTTAAAATTAAATATAATAGCATTAAATGTTTCAAAACAAATTTATCGGTTTGAATTTTTGCGGTGGAAAGCATTTGATAGGCATATGTGCAGCCTATGGTAAAATACATATGTAAAGATTGTGGAAAGAGAAGTCGCTACTATTTTGTGAGCACTCCTAATTTAAGACAAATCTATAAAATAAACTGCATATAGTTAAAATATTTCCATTTTATATATTAAAAGAATTCCATAATATTAGAATTGGAAAAGGTTGAAAGAATTTGATGGCCTTTAAGGCTAGCATTCCTATAATCAAGAACTTGTTCAATATTTTTAACAAGTTAAATTTTCGGAAATTTTTTGTGATTTCAACTCCCATTCCTGTTTTTACTGAATTATTATTACATTAGCTTTTGCCCGCTAAAGAATAAATGAAACTTCAGCTAATGTGTATGTTATGTCAATGATGTGTTGTATTTTTACTGGATCAAATTTTATACAAATTTTCGACCACCCTTGATCACACAATACGATCATTTCCAAAAACAACCACCCCATGTTATTCCTCGGATCTGAGACTATCTCTATGCCGAATTTCATCTAAATTGGTTCAGCGGTTTGAGCATGAATACGTAACAGACAGACGGAGAGACAGAGCTATTATCATATTTATTATATTAGTAAGGAAAAAAGTGCAAGTCAATATGAAAAGTGCAAGTCATTAAGAAAAATGCAAGTCATCATAAAAAGAGTGAAAGCCATTATGAAAAAGGCAAGTTAACATAAAAAACGCAAGTCATTATAAAAAGTGCAAGTCATTACAAAAAGTGCAAGTCCTCATAAAAAGTGCAAGTCATTATAAAAAGTGCAAGTCATTACAAAAAGTGCAAGTCATTATAAAAAGTGCAAGTGATTATGAGAAGTGCAAGTCATCATAAAAAATGCAAGTCATTAAAAAAAAATTCAAGTCATTAAAAAAAGTGCAAGTCATCACAAAAAATGCAAGCCATTAATAAAAAAAATGCAAGTCATAATAAAAAGTGAAAGTTATTATGAAAAGGGCAAGCCATCATAAAAAATGCAAGTCATTATAAAAAGTGCAAGTCATTATGAAAAGGGCAAATCATTATAAAAAGAGAAAGTCATTATGAAAACAGCAAGTCATTAAAAAAAGTGCAAGTCATCATAAAAAATGCAAGTCATTAAGAAAAGTGCAAGTCATCATAAAAAGCGGAAGTCATTATGAAAAGGGCAAGCCATCATAAAAAATGCAAGTCATTGTAAAAAGTGCAAGTCATTATGAAAAGGGCAAATCATTATAAAAAGTGCAAGTCATTGTGAAAAGGGCAAGTCATTAAAAAAAGTGCAAGTCATCATAAAAAATGCAAGTCATTAAGAAAAGTGCAAGTCATCATAAAAAGTGAAAGTCATTATGAAAAAAGCAAGCCATCATAAAAAGTGCAAGTCTTCATAAAAAGTGCAAGTCATTATGAAAAGGGCAAATCATTATACAAAGTGCAAGTCATTATGAAAAGGGCAAGTCATTATATAAAGTGCAAGTCATCATAAAAAATGCAAGTCATTAAGAAAAGTGCAAGTCATCATAAAAAGTGAAAGTCATTATGAAAAGGGCCAGCCGTCATAAAATTGCAAGTCATCATAAAAAGTGCAAGCCATTGTGAAAAGGGCAAATCATTATAAAAAGTGCAAGTCATTATGAAAAGGGCAAGTCATTAAATAAAGTGCAAGTCATCATAAAAAATGCATGTCATTATAAAAAGTGCAAGTCATCATAAAAAGTGCATGTCATTATAAAAAGTGCAAGTCATCATAAAAAGTTCATTATGAAAAGTAAAAAATAGTTAATAGACATCTCAACTCTGTCGTAAAAATTTAAAAATTACATTTAAGTTAAAAAATAAAAATAAATTTAGAGGATCATTTGGGGGTCATAGGTGGGAGGAGAGCAGGGGCAGTGGAAGACTAGAGAACATCTTACCTTCGTCGTAAAAGCTTAAAAATTTAATTTATATGGAATGCAGGCTTAAAGAGTTCAATTTATTAAATATGTACACTATATCGGAATGTAATATCTTACGCCCACTAAAGAGGAGGGGTCTAAAATGGAATTTTAAAATTTTTCTGACTCCAGGTTCAACGCTTTACAGCTTCTTTGCCATAAAAATTTATCATTTGCTTAATAAAATTACGAAAAATCTTGAAAAATTATGTTTTTGTTAGAGATTAGTTTAGCTCTTCTTAGGGGAAGTTAATTTCCTCTCGTCAGAATCTGCCCATTTTTGAGCTTGGGCTGTAATATATTTCAAAAACTATCTGTACCAAATTTCAAGGATCATTTCGTTTGGACTGTAGCGTGATTTCCATAGGCGTACTTAGAGACGGGAGAGATATTTCGCTGCGTTACACACGGAATGACAAAGTGGACACTCCAATTCTTTTCTGGATGGTATAAAAGTGAAAATAAAAATATCACATTTTCTATTTCGCTAAAAACTTCGGCTAAATAGTTGATGTTCCTGCCGCGTTCTCGAAATCAGTATTGACCCGCTCTGCTAGTTTGATGACTATAAGAAAACTACACTTAATATTCCACTCTTA
Source organism: Linnaemya tessellans (assembly GCA_951800035.1). NCBI lineage: Eukaryota > Metazoa > Arthropoda > Insecta > Diptera > Tachinidae > Linnaemya > Linnaemya tessellans. The sequence goes on from OX637536.1 coordinate 25,056,271, forward strand.
ATAAAATAATTTTAATATAATAAAATTTTCGAATTTTCAGATTGCAGATTTGAACTTTAGTCTGATTAATATATTAATTCAATAAGTGCGAATAAAAATAATTTACATTCATATTACAAATAAAACTGATTTATAGTATGGCCATGTGTATAGAAAAATCAATTACAGATTCTGTAATAATATTTACTGACGGGCTATCACAACGACTAGGAAAAATTCAATATCTTGATATACATGCACACTTACATGCATACATGTGGACATGCTCGCATACATACAAGACTTTGTATGGGAGTTTGTTAAAATGATTGCGGGGGTAGTGCCAGGATTTGTGAATACTTGTAGTGTATTGATGTTCGAGATGGTCCATTGAGAAGATATACTCCTTATGTGCGTATATGTGTTTGTATGTTGCCAACGATTTCTGCTCACAATAAAAATATGTGATATATTACAAAGCGTGTTTGCACATGAATTTATGGATGGCAAAGAAAGACAGACTGTGGTTTTGAAAGCAATAAAATTTTAGTGGCAAACACAATTGTTTACCCTACAACACCAAAGGGTTTTCTACTCTTCTGTATAGCGAAAGCGAGAAAAAAGAAACTTCTTTCACGAAATACATTTATCAAGAGTCGAGTAGTAGTTTTTTTTTTTTAAGTGAAGTGTTGAGTTTGTCGAAGTGTTAGAAGCATCTCTAGCGACAAAATTAAATAAATCATTGAAGAATGTTTGCTAGTAAAAAACTAAATAAATATACACATTCACATCACATAAGTTACAATGTGTCTTCGCCAGCATACAGTGTTGTTCATATAAATCTTATATAATAGATATAAAGCTATTTCTTGCAATTCAGTTCACATGTGATACTCCGCATTTATAAGTATTATTATGGCATCGATGATGATGAATTTCCTTAAATGAAGTGATAACAAGATCACCAAAGAGTTTATTTTTTATGTTTTATAATTTTCATGTTCCTTTAACAACAAACAATAAAGTGCAGTCATATAGCCAAGGAATATCAAAATGATTTTGAATATTTAGCAAAATATTTTAAGAAATATTCATTCTTATCGTGAATAACAAGTGGAATTTTTGTTCACGTAACATTTTTATTCCACTGGAAGGGAAAAATGATATCGTGAATTCCTGTGAGATATTATTCCTGCTATCAGTTCTCAGTGAATCTTAAGTAGAGAAGAAACTGAAAACAATATGAAAAACCAAAGAAATTTTGTGTTGCAAAATTTACATTTATATAATAATTTAAATAAATTTTAAAAAACTTTGGCTAAATATTTAGTAGTAAAATAATTAGCATACATTTTGGAAACTGAACAAAAAGCAAGTTAAATATATTCTTAATGTCCCTTTTATTTATTAGTTTAACCTTTTTGTTTCGGTTACCTTCTTCAAAAATAAAACATAAAAAACAATATCGAAATAAATCATTAATAATAAATAAACACCAAAACTCAAACAAAAGTACATATTACTTGTTAATATTCTTACCCCCATATTCATAAAGAAATAAAACCTATTTGAAATCTCTTTTAAAAAAATTTTGTATGCAAAAGTTTTATTAAAATTCATTTCAAACTCATTTTAAATTTTATGAATACCGAGGTTAATGTTTAGAATTGGAGCAACAATTTTTCCAAAGAAGCAGGTAATTGATTTGTTGTAAAAAATATCAGTTGGTGTCTTATTAACGGATCTTGCCCCTAAAATAAAATTTTGTGAACTCTAATATTCGAATTATAATAGAAATACTTAAATTTTCTACTCTATTCCCCACCAAAAACTAAGTGAATAAAACAAGATGTGTGGTGCCGTAGGACACCGGATAGGAACGATGTTTCTTATTAAAATATATTAATTTTAAGTTCTATTCGAGGTATAAAGAAAATAATTATTCGGGTATACATTTTTTATTATGATTTTTTTTTTCGCCGACCAACGAAAATACAGAATCAATTTTGTTTCCAAACGAAACTGAATTCTGTCACGGCACGGCTGCGTATGATTAATATTTGTTTGTATGGAATCGTATTACTCATACGTCTTAAACATTGATTTAGAAACAAAAAACGTTTTTTCCCGGTTAGGTTACACCTCCGCATCGTCCAGTAAGGAACTTTGTACCAATTCAAAGGGAAAAGTGAAAAAAAACTCGCGGAAAAAAAACATTCCCGATAAGGGCAAATTAATTTTAGCATGACGTCATTCATGGTGAATTTTTACATGATAGCAATTTTAGGGAAAAGGGAAAATATTTCGAGGGAAAAATTATTCATGATGGGGCTGATTGTTTTTTAATGTAAAAGATTAGCTTTTTTTTGTCTCTAAATATTTTGATTGTTAAGCAAATAATCGCTTACCCCCTTATTCGTAAACATTATGAGAGTCGAATAACAGCGTAATAGAATAAAATGTCATATTAAATTTGCTCTATTACACTCTTATGAGCCTCTCATAATTTTTATGAATAAGGGGATTAATCTTTAGTTTTTGCATGTCATTCAAAATATTATTTGAAAAGTCTTCCATTCCATTTGAATACCTGGGAGCCCATCGATATCGATGGAAATTTCAATACAATTTATATATAAAATTTTATTTGATATCGCATGCCGTAATTTGGTCCCTGGTTTTTATTTAAAAGTTTTTGTATATTTTTTTTATAAATCACATCCCCCGATGTGCAACACTTAATTAACGTGTAGCTCGGTTTTTCGGCTAGTTTTCATTTCCGCTCAATTTTTTTATTTGGTTTTATTGTATGTCAAGCCACTGCTCTATTTCAAATACAGACAACCAGTTGACATCCAAAAACACATTCTATTTATCCATTTCAAAATCACCTACTTATAAATGCTTACAATAAGTGTGTAAAAGTTTTTGTTTTATATTCAGCATTAAGGTACAAAAGCCACAGACAACACAGACACACACACACACACATTTCCTTGTATAAACGTATACTTTTGTAAATTCAAAACGAAAAATAAATGAATAAATGAGAAAATTTACACATTAAAACCGCTATACAAACACAAGTGTTTGCTGTTTTGTCGACAATGTCAACAACAACAACAACAACACCAACAACAATGGTCTGTTGTTGCCATTGCTCGCAATAGTAACCGTTATTTTAAACAATTTTATGTACAGCCACTCAAGGATGTTGTTTCCGTTGTTTCTAGTTTGTTTCATGTGTATGTGGCGGCAACTGCGGTAACAAATGCTGCAGTTTTTACGAAACGTAAATAAAAACAGAAAAGAAAAAAAAACACTGAAACACATACACAAAAATAAGGTATTCAGAATCATAACAATTATTCATCTTTATAAACGAATATTTATTTAAGACTGAATATTAAGAGATGCAGTGGCGTTTTACCAAAAACCAAAAAAAAGTCCTCCCACACTCATTAAGTGTTGGGCGGCAAACTCAAATAAAGTGAAAAGTATTTTGGGTATTATGAAGATGGCACATTTTGTTTGAATATCAATCTCACTTGATTTTATTTTCCATTTTAAATAAATTGTGGTTTTGTTGCTTTTAGTCTGAGTTCCAAAACAGATTGGGTTTTATTTCAAAAAACTTCTTGGTCAAGTAATTCTATTAAGAGTTTCTAAAAAAAGCAAACATAAACAAAATTTCTTAAAACTAATCAATGGAATCTCATACAAACAAAGCATATAAAGTACATAGTGTGTGTGTATGTGTTAGAAAATGGTAGTGTATGCGTGTAGTGTATTTATAAACGAATGAAATGTTGTTTCAATTACTGCTGAAGGAGCAACTACTGCTGCTGCACTAAAAACTAAATGGAATTATTAATTGTTAAGAATAGGGCAGTCACTTTCAAAATGTATAGGGTGTTACAAATGTTTGTTTGGCCGTCCTTAGAATTTTGTAGTTACACAAATCCATTGGCCATATAAAATATTGTATAGTATTCTTGATTATAATTTTCTTCAAATTCTTACCTGACAAATACATCTTTAGGCAAATTGCCAAAGATTAATGATGACTTAACATTACAATTCAATTAATTATATTCTTTCCTTGCCTGATGCTGTTGCAAATAGTCTCAAATTCATAACACAAGCGGAAACTCTGAGAAATATCAACTGAAAAGTTAGAGCACAATGCATTACACGCACTTTATAAGCATCATAAAGTGCAAACAATAAACTTACAAAAGCAATTTTATGTACTTTATGGTATTTCATATTTACGATTCTCTATGTTCTGCATGTGAAATTAAGTATATGTACTCGTATTATGTACAACTAATGGTTAAATGGTATAAAGTTATAGCAAGGAAACGGAAATACAATAAAGTGAAATGGAAGGAAAATCAAAAAACTATAGTAACAGCAAGTACGCAGAATTTATTCATTCCGTATGATTAAACATTCTTCGATATTCCAATTACAATTCAATGAACAACAACTTTATATTTTATATTACATGTACACAAATACACACACACACATCATCGTTTATACTATTTTATTAATCACAATTTAGCCGGTTCAATTTTTCACTTTCTAAATTATTTAGTTTGCAGTTAATAAAACATCAGGTAATATTTAAAATAATACAGGTCACATACCACTAAGGAAACGATAGATGAAGGACGGAATTACGGAATGTTTACTGGCGCCAACAGCATTTTGCAAATGTGTTAACATTTTGAAAATTATTTTTAACATCTCCCCGTGTGTGTGTGTGTGAACATTTTCTATCATGAATTCTCGTCATTGCAGCTTAAAAGCACAGCTAAAAGTTATTAGTAACTTTTATTTATTTCATGCAGGAATACATTTTTTTTTCTAAAATATTTTCAAGCAAAAATGTCGGGATTTCAGTGCGCTAATATACTTTAAGCCAAACTGATTTTTATTTTATAACTTTAATAAATTAAGTAAATATTAGACTGACATTGCATATTAGAGCTTAACTATTGCAATTTCAGAATAAATTTATGTTGTTGGGGATTCCTATTAAAAAAATATATGGAAAACGGTTGACCATAAAATACATCCCAGCAACTTTCCACTAATTTTAACCGCTAAAAATGGTATTATTTTAATTTTAAAACTGCTTTAACTTTTGGATGAATGACTTAATTCTGAAATGGCTAGTGGTGATTGATGCAGTTCTTCGATACCTATAAAAGAATCGTGAACACTAATGGATCACATTTATAATTACGGGAAGTTTTGAAAAATTCACAGTTTTTGAAATTTTCGTTTACGAACGCTTGAACAGGGACCAAATTACTGCATTCGATATCGAACGAAATTTACATACAATTTATATACAAATTTCGAACGATATCGGATGCCGTAATTTGCCCCCAAGTTTCAATCCGGTTAGTAGCGCTCGACGCAGTTTCTGATTGTCTAGAGTTGAACAATTCCTGGAGTCGATCGGAAATGCCGTTTAAAAGTAAATTTAAAAAAAAACACTTTCGCAAAAAAGGTTGTTACGTTTATTTAAGATATTTCTCGAAATCTACTGGTACGAAATGGTGCCAATTCACAGAAAATCGAGGTTTAAAGGAAACCTTTGAAACGCGACTAACTTCGTTCGAACACTTGTTAATCGGATATATAATTTTAGAGTTTTCTTTAAAAAATCACTATTTTCGCTCACGAAATCTCTCGCGCGTATCAGCCGCTTTGGACCAGGTTAGTAGGGATTGACGTAATTTTTTATTGTCAAGAGCTAGTTAGTTTTTGAATTCGGTCAGCAAAGACGTTTAACGGCCATTTTCACAATGTATGATTAAGACTTAACATTTACTTTAACGACACCTTTTGTATGCCAAACTTGTCGTTAAAGTCCACGTTAATTTTTAACCGTACATTATGAAAAGGGCCGTAAAAGTTATTCTAAATAAAAATTGCGGTTTTTTTTGATATATCCAAAAATGTATTGAAATGTGCTTTGATACACGACCAATAGGATTCGGCTCAGCCGTTCAAAAGTTATAAGCCGGTCATTTACTTACACACACACACACATACACACTCAAAAACACCCACTCACACACACACACACCCTCACCCCACTCACGCACACTAACACACACACATATATACAGACATAGTGACGGCTGCTCAGGAGTAGTCAAGAAAGCTTCCTAGGAACTCGAAACGTCGAAATCTTGAGAAAACTCGATATTTAAAAAATTGTTCTGAAAGTTTTCAATTTTCTTGGCAGGAAGTTGGGAATTATTATATTATGAAATATTAGTAAACTTACTAATAAAAAAAAACAAATAATATAAATAATCATGAAAGTGTAGTGGCTTTCGAAAACAGCTGTTCTGCTCTGCTGTGTAAATTGAATAATTAAAAGCCGCTGTTGACTCTCCTTTGTACCTTGAAGTATTTATCATGTCTTTCTGAATTTAAACACAATTTCAGACAATTAGCCTATCAATCTTAAATAAATTTAGTAGAGCCAATAATATTTAAAATAATTAATTTAATTTAATAAAATAAAAAAAAATTACTTGCAGATTTCAGGCTTGCACCTGAGTCTGAATAAAAAATTCTTATCTTAATAATAAAGTCTTCATTCCTTTACAAATAATTTTACAAAATCTTGGAAAGGACGGGATCTTCCAATTTGCCACATTTTGTTGCTCTTTTTTTTATTAATCAGATACAACAGACTAAATTTTACTATCGGTTTTTAATTTTCAAGCCGATTTAATGGTCAAGAGTTTGTGATTGAGAGCATTTCTTTCATGTGGCCTTTTCTCATTATGACTAACAGAAGCAATAAATTAAGATTAAAATTTCTTATTGTTGGCAACGTAAATAATATAATAAAGTGTAAAGATTAAGAATATGTCTAATTTGTTTCGTTTGGTTTCCAAAATGTATCCAAATTATTTTACTACTAAAGATTTAATCATACTTTTTTTTAATATTTTCTTTTTAAATTATAACATAAAAGTAAGTTTTTCAACACAAATTTCTTTAATTTAACATGTTGTTTCAGATGCTTCTCTTTTTTACATTCACTGAGAACTGATAGCGGGAATAATTCACGATACCATTTTTCCCTTCGAGTTGAATAAAAATTTCATGTGAATAAAAACTGCAGTTGTGACTATTTTGTATATAGTTTAAAACGAACTTTTATTAAAATGATGTCACTGTGAAAACACCACAACCTTAGTTTAAAAATCTTAATTGAATATGTGCGGCTATATGACGAGCCTATTTTTCTTCTTACTTCGGCAGGTCTCTAAAATAGATAATTTTTGCATTAAATTGTATGCCAGAATGTGCTACACACATAAATATTCTGAACAAAGCAAGTATTATTGCTGTACTAAACAATTAGTATATTTTTGTATATAAAAGCTTATTTCATAGAAATTTTTTTTTTTAATTTACGTTTTAATTCTATAATGCCTGACTTCAAATGCAAATATTTAACTTTTTGTTCTTGAAAATGTTGTTGCAAATCCCTTTTGTGTTCCATAAAGCTTTCATAATCCCATAAATGTTTGTGTTTTTGCTTGTAAATGTCATGCATAAATTAATTCTTTTGGCTGCAAATTACATTTAAGTCTATGTTTTTATTTGTCTCACGTTAGTCACATATAACAAATGCTTTATAAAAGGATTTTTTACAATATTTTTTTTTATTTATTTTTGTTAATTCCGTTTTCGCACTTTCATTAATAACATTATGCAGTTCATTTTATGGCACAACCAACGCTTTATTATGCAATTAACATTTGGATGTTTGTGCAGATGAGCATGAAAATGTTTCAAATTATTTCTGCAGTATTAAATCAACTGATTACAATCACACATAAAAATTATGTCAAGCCATGAACATAAAAATATATTACCTGGGGAAGGGAGATAGAAAATTGTTTAGCAAAACCCTGTATTCAATTTGTTATCATAACGATTGTTCAAGACAAGTTTTTCATGTCCATAATATTTGCAATCGTTCAAGTGGCAAATCAGATTTTAATCAGCAAATTAGACGTCGGAAGTCTTCCGAGTCACTCAAATGTATGTCACAACAGTTAAGGACAATTTGAAATGGTAAGTGCAAAATTTAATTCCAGGTGCTGTTTTACAACTGCAGCTGTTTATTTTATTTATATGCTGTGACTGATACTGTGTCTTCTGTTTGGTCTGTGCAACTTTCTGTTGCAAATGACAGTCACTTTTTTTTTTTTTTTGCTGTTGTGGTTTGTGCCAAATGAATACTCATTATTAAAATGGTTAACCATAATTGTGTCCGCATTTGTACGCTGTCGTCTGTTGTTGGAGTGTTTAAAATGCGTTGGCCATGTTGTTTACATTCATTTTATGTTGTATTCTTTATTTTATTGGCGATTTTTTTTTTTAGAAAGAGCCCGGAATCTATTTATACGTTCATTTTATATATTCATTTATGCTAGAGTTAATGTCGACGTCGTCGACGGCGTCAAATGTCAAAAAAAAGTTGAATCGTATGAAATTGTATGAGAGCAGTTAATCTCAACGCGTTGCAACGCCGTAAAAGTTCAATCTATTTCAACTTTTTCGGCGTTGAAACGCCGTCAACGGCGTCGACATTAACTCTAGCATTAGAAAAACAAAAATTTGTTATAAATTCTTCTGGTTTCTTGACCTCTTTTTAATTATTATTGTACTCTAATATTTTTAAGCTTAAGGTCTCTTAATTTTTATTTTAAAATATATTTATTTTCAATATTTCGCCATCTCCTTTGTGGGACTTCTACAGGAAATTAATTATTTTATTTAATTTTTTATTTAAAATATTTTTTTATTTTAATTAATTAAAAATATTAGAGCATAATAAAAATTAGTTATATTAATCTTAATTATAATTATTGCCCTGAAAAAGATATCCAGAGTTTCAATTTCTTTTATAAAAAGGTGACTTAAAGCTTCACAAAAAGAGATAATTTTCCATTTTGAATGACTAACATATACTTCTAATATCAAAGTTCCTGCGTATGAGTAATACCAGAAGCTTATTATGTATACGCCAGTTTAAAAGATGCATAATATTTACATAGTTTCAAAAATGCTGCCTACGTTGAGGCGGTCACATCTTTTTAGGCTTGCAGTGAATGTTCGTATAATCAATAATATATTACGTATACGTACTAGTGATCTATTGATATTTTGTAATATGACCACAAACAATTTATGTTGCCTTTAACAACGTATGGAGATAAGTCGTTATCAATGAAAACCACAGATATGTGAAAATATACAAAAATGAATACTAGTTGTCTAGCGCATAAATAAATAAATAAAATAGAGAATAATTAGTTTCTACAATATATATATAAAACAAAAATATATTTAAATATGGTTTATGTTTTATATACAAATTGTAAATAAATTTTCATGAAATTTTTATTTGACATATTGTTGTCACAATACTACTATTTTAAATGAAATTTATTTGTTGGTGGTCAAGCAATGTCTATATGCATTTCATTGGTGCTTTACCAATCATCAGTAGACTTTACAACTAACTTTTCAAAACTGTGGTTAAAGTCTACTGATGATTTGGTAAAGCACCAATGAAATGCATATAGACATTGCTTGACCACCAACAAATAAATTTCATTTTAAAAAAATTTTCTTTCGTCCTATTTCTAAAAAAAAATTTTAAAGCATATGACCCATTTGTATGAAAAATGTTTATACAAAATTTTTCATTTAAACATATATGACCTGCTCCACGAAAAGGGACCTCTGCGCCGAAAAAATTTTTTTTTACTTTTTGAGTGATTCTTATAGGAATAAAAGCGCTCTTTCAAATGCCGCAAACCTCAAGTTTCTACGTCTTTTAGTTTTTTTACAAATCACTTGTAACGATGAACATAATTAATGAAAAAATTTAAAAATGTGATATAAACAGATAATATATATCGACGGCTTATATTCAATACCCGCCATACGCCAAAACACAATTTTTCAGGAGAGAGAAAAAACTGTTTCATTACAAAATTCTTAAGGTAAGAATTAATCTTTCTTCTATAATATTTTTTCAATATGACTACTGAGTCACCCTTATAAAAAAATAGAACTTTTTACTCTATTCGTAGATTCGTAGCGATATGGTTGATGTCGGATATTGCAGCTGAAATGTTCAAATATTTTTATGGTGTATAGTACAGCACAGTATTAAAAATATATGTTCAATAACAAAAAATTAAACATTATTAAAAAAAGGTAATTCAAATTGGACATTGTCACATTGCTTCTTATTACTTTGACTCCATCTGAACTAAATTATCATAAAAGTAATGATACTCTAGTGGTTTCAAATTCAAAAAGATGTTTCCATTTACTAGGCTGGATTGGAAGCTGAACAGTATGCAAAGGCTTTAGCTCAGTATATCCTGTGTACTTTTAAATTCTGTTGGGCAAGTTATTGTATTTTTCATTAAAGTTAACTTTAAATTGAACTTCTCCACTTAGCAAATACTTTAGTGATCTTAATTGAGAAACTGTTGGATCATTTTTGGTTCGACCAGGTGTAATGCTCGAAAAGCGAATAAGTTTGGCATCATTGAAGTTTTAAAAAAAAACTGTAATTTAAATACATGGCATCCATCCCACCGAAAAGCCCATATATTCTTGCCCCTTTATTCGCTTTGTTGCATTTTCAGCTCGTTTTGATGATATACAATTATGTGTCCTTTTAGATCTACGGCGAACGATCTTATTGATTTTATATTGCTCGTCTTCTGAATCTGGCCAAAACAATTTTTACCCTGCATTAATTATTGTTCAAACATTTTTAAATAAAACAAACGAGCCTGTTATTGGATGGTCTCCAGTATCTTCATCATTCGACGATGGATAATCTATAGCAATAAGTTGTAAGGAGTTATAAGACATTTTAACCTGTTATTAGAACTTTTTTATTGCATTAATTATATTATTAATATATAGACATAAATAAATATGATACGAAAACAGTTGATAAAAAATCTATGGCGTATGGCAGGTGTTGCATTAAAAAAAATCGTGCGGTTGATAGCGATATCACAAATATTTAAAAAAAAGGACTTATATTAATTTTTTTTCGGAAATTTTTGTCAGAGACTAAGCTGGCATCAGTGAACAATTTGCGATCAAAAAGTCATTTTCCAAAAATTGGTGTATGGCGGGTATTGAATATATAGTATAACCGCGATATAATATTTGATATTTAAAAAAAGTTCAATATCAAAGGTAAAAAATTACCCTTTTCGTCCCTTTTCGTGGAGCAGGTCACATATATATGAAATATTTTACTTTTGAATTAGGCCTTTTATTTACATATGCTACTTTTGCACTCGGGAATAATTCCTTGTAACAGTAGCAACTGTACGGCAGGAAAAGATCTTAAGTAATTTTAGAATCAGAGTGCATGTGAAATATTTCGTGCTGGACTTGGATCGCATCATCGGGAAATGGAAACTCTCAACATTGCGAACAGTCTTCTCACAGAATTAAACGAAAGTAAGTGAGAAAGTCTGAAATGGTAAATTTCATATCTTTACAAAACACCAGCAAAGAAACTGATGCAGTGGGTATTCTCTACAAAGAATCCATTTTGGTTTCTTTAATATTTACAATAAATTAAAACATTTTTTTTAAATTACGACCAGCACTCAGGGAATAGCCCCTACATTTGCAGTGGACTGCGCCGGAACTAGAAAAGAAGGTATAGTATAAAGAGCACAGATCAAGAAAGATGAAAAGATAGAGAATTTTTTTTGTAGCTGTTGGAACCTTTTAGTTCGTCCGCTAATGTTTTGCTACAGAACCGACAAAGGAGAATGATGTTCCTCTGCTCTTTAGTACACGACAGTGTCAGTCGCTACCACTTATGTTTAGTGACCAGAGCAGTGCCTTCATCACTGAAACAGGCTGAAAACCACTAACACAAACATGCACTAGTGCTGATCAGAAGAATTCGACACAATATTCATGACTGAACGCGTAGTTGAATTCAGAACCCTCCGCTTTATAGGTTTGTGTTAACTAGTTCAGCCAACAACCCAAGATTTTGAACTTTGATTTACACTGCTCCACACCTCTATGATACTTTGAAATTAGTTGTTCGATATTTTTACTACTTCCGTCATTGTGCATCAAGTTAATTGCATTTCTCAGGAAATGTAATATAAGGGAAAATAAATCCTTTTAATATTCTGCACCATTTCAGTGTGGTGTAGGTCTTTGCACGCAATCTGCGATTAGTGACAATGAATAAATTGGACAATCAGACAATGTACTGAATTGTATTTGTGTTCTGAGAAATGTCATTTCCTTACAAAAAGAGCTGTGAAACGTGTTTCAGCCACTTTTGCATAAAACTAGCGAAATTATTGTTTCAATTATCACGTAGAGAACTACAGCGCAAACTCTAATTTGTAGTTTTAGTTGTTGCAGATTTGTTGTAGATACGTGGCCATATTTAAAAAAAAAAAATTTATACCAACTACAACTGCCTATGGTGGCCGGTTTTACAGAAAGTAAGACAAACATTTTTAAACTAATTTGTTACGTATTTGGGGTATTCGCACAGTGTGGTATTTAGTCATATTGCCATAACGTCTTATTATATAATTTTTTGTTTTAAGTAGGACCAGCACTCAAGTGAGGAGCCCTACATATGCAGTGCATTGCGCCGGAACAGGAAAGGATGGGTTAGTTTCGCAAACATAAATGAAGAGATAAGAAGATATATTTTTTAGCTATTTGAATAGCTTAAAAATATTAGTTTTGTTTTGCATACAAAATAAAATAATAAACTCTAGCTATACTTTTTTTAAATTTTTTTAAATGTTTATATAAAAGTAAATTTTCCAACACAAATTTCTTTGATTTGCCATGTTGTTTTCAGGTTCTTCTCTTTTTTACATTCACTGAGAAATGATAGCAGGAATAATTTCTCATGATACCATTTTCTTCACGATACCATTTTTATTCACGATAGGGGTGAATATTTTTATAACACGAAAATAAGTAACTTTGTAACTTTTCAAAACTATGGTTGAAGTCTTCAGATGATTTCGTAAAGCACCAATGAAATACATGTAGACATTGCTGAACCATCAATAAATTTTATTTAAAATAAGTAAGAATTATTTAAATCAAGAAGTATAAAAATATGCAGGTGACAAATTTGGCGTCTTAGACTGGTAGCAGCAGCTGATGTTTTTTCCCCTTGACACCTTCAAAAAATTTATTTGGCTGGTATCACCGGCAGCAGCTGCTTTATACAGTGAAAATAAAACAAGTAAAAACGTTATATTCGACCGGGTCGAATCTTAAATACCCTCCAAATATTTAGTAAGTGAATTTAAAATGTTTAACTTGGTGGGACAGAGTTCCTTTATATAATATCGTATGTCAACGCCCACTAAAGGGAGCGGAATTCAAAAATAGACAATATCATGTTTTCCACAGACGATCGTATGGGCATTGCTAGACCGTCTTAAACTTCATCACTAATCAAGATGGTGCTGTTGGCTGAAGTAGTAGAACACGAGACTATGAAGCGGAGGGTCGTGAGTTCGAGCCCGCGCTGAGTCATGAAATATTGTGTTGAATTCTTCTGATCAGCATTAGTTCGTGGTTGTGTTAGTTGTTGCCTGCCTGTTTCAATGATGAAGGCATAGTCACTGGTCACTGAACCTAATTGGCAGCGACTGACACTATCATGTTCTAAAAAGCAGACTAACAGCACCCACCTTCGTCGGCCCTGTAGCAAAAATTAGCCGGCGAAGTAAAAGGTTGAAATAGCTACAAAAAAACTGTCTATCTTCTCATCTTTCCTAATCTGTCCCCTCAATACTATCCCCTCGTTTTCAGTTCCGGCGCAATGCATTGCATATGTAGGGGTCATCCCCTGAGTGCTGGTCCTACTCCTAAAAAAAAAAAAAAAAAGAAGATACATATTTATTTTATAGGGTCCAATTCTCTTTCGAGGGTATAAAAACTGTATTTTGGCGGGGTCGCTCTGGCAGGGGCTGTGGCGGAAACATTTCACCTTTGTCATAAAACTCTAAAAATAAATGCTTGGGATAATTATATACAAAATAAAATTTTTTATTTTTTTTATAGGGTCATTTAGGGTGCAAAGGGGGAGGAGGGGGTAGGGCAGAAACAGGCAGTCATAAAACTAAAAATAAATGCTTGGGATGATTATATACAAAATAAAAAAAAATATTTGGTAGGGTCATTTAGGTGGTGAAGGGGGAGGAGCGGGTAGGGCAGAGGAGTAGCAGGTATCGTCTCAGCTTCGTCATTAAAGGTTACAAATTTTATTTTTAAGGAATGTAGGCTTAAGTAAAACGATTTGTTAAATTTTTATGCTATTTTTGCATATAATAGAGCCCACTAAAGTGGGCGGGGTCCAAAAATAATTTTTTTTATTTTATTGCTCCAGTTTAAGGCGTTGGGCCGTATTTGGCATAAAAATATATCATTTGCTTAACAAAATAACAAAAAAACTTTAAAAATTCGGTTGTTTTTTCTGGGTTGGTTTAGTTCTTCTAAGGGGAACTTTTTTCCCCCTTGCCCGATTCAGCCCATCTCCGAACTTAACCTGCTCTAAGCTTCAAAATATATTTATACCAAATTTCTAGAGTCTAGCTCTTTTCGTTTGGACTGAATCGTGATTTCCACAGACGGACGGACGGACACGCTCAGATCGTGTTAGATTTCATCACTGATCAAGAATATATATACTTTATGCGGTCTGAGATGAATATTTCGATACGTTACAAACGGAATGACAAAGTGATTTGGAGGGTATAAAAAGTAGGGTAAGTACGGATTTTGTTAAATCAAGTACAGGAAGATTAATTAAAGCACGGAACACTTTTCAATTTAAAACTAGTATTATTTCACAAACGTTTCAGTGCATTTAGAATTATATAAAAATCAATTCCAAAAATGTAAAAGTATTTATCAGCACTTTAGCACTTCATCTACATACGAATACATGCATACAACCAAAATGTATGTAACATCGTGTCAAACTTACGAATCCATTGAATTATGTAATCCATATGAGTAATTTACTCCACCTCTTCCTGTTAAATCAAAGGTAAACAAACACACACACACACACACACACACAAGCCAAACAAACATAAGCAATCACTTATAACCATTTTCTAATTGTATTGTGTAGACACAATTTAATCTCTACGGTCGACTTCTTGCACACGGTACACAATTCCTTTAGCAATTTCATGCTGTACTGATTGAGGTTGGGCATGTTAGAACATGTATTTTTTTGATATCGTTGTTGATTGTGTGTGTGCCAGTTCAGATTAGAGGCTTCTTAGTGGTTTCGTTACATTAATTTGCGTGCTTTGCTCATTAGGTATTTCCTAATTCGTATATTGGACTACAGATTACATCGAAAATCAAACTCAAATCATTCAAGCGTTAAAAATGTTTTATGTCACATTATTGCGTGTGTGTTCTTAACAGGGATTGGGATGTGGAGTTATACAAAGAAACTGCTTGTTAATAAATGACTAGAATATTATTCGGAATAACTATATAGTAGGGTATTAAATTAATCGTATTTATATATTAGTCGGGTAATTAATCAGTCTTTTGTTTTAAGGATTTGATTATTCGTTTAACTACTTAATAAAATTTTGTGTAACTTAAATATTTTGAATGTTCGTTATTTGGAGATTTTATTTGTGACAAAAAATGACAGAGAAGAGGAATTCATAAATATATGCGGCTGCATCCATAAGTCCGTTAGTTTTTTAATGAGACACTGGTTTTTTATATTACAAAATAATTTTATTTTTGATGTGTTAACATCTATACGCGCGCCTCTAGGGCAGTAAACTATCAGTTTCAATACATACGCAAGTGTAAGTGTAAAAGTTTGTCTGTTTGTTCATATAATTTTCCCACGCGATTTTCTCCGGAAATTCATAGTCGATTTTATTAATTTTGGATTAAAACGCTAGTGCGGGTTTCAACGAAGAGTTTAGGCCAAAAATTAAGGCGATCCGATATCGGCGAGCGGAGATTTAAGTGTTTTAATTCGGAGTATTAATTTGGAGTAAAATTAAAAAAGTGTTTTATGTTGATCTTCGGTTTTGTCTTATGCATAGCGACGTGTTATACGTACATATATAAAAATGAGATAGCAAGACAGCAACGTATGTAGCTTATGTACAAACATAACAATGTATGTATGTACATTTGTCTGTTGCTTTGCATTCTCTTTGTTTTTTGTGGGTTTAATATAAAATAAATAAACAAAAAGGTGTTAACACATCGCCCGTGAGTTCGAACACTCATTGATTTTTTTAAAATAGTCTTCTCAGAGTTCTTTACAATTAGTTCAATAATTCTTTAATTGTTTTAATCCTTCCGAAAAATATAATTTATCCAGATCATTAAAATAGGAATTTGTTTGTGAGATGATATCGTCGTTGGTGCCAAATCTCTTAACGCCGAGTAATTTTTTCAAGTTTGAGAACCAAAAATTGTCACTCGGGGCTAAATTCGTCTTGCGGAAATTGATCATGCAAAATTGAAACCACCCAGCCAAGTGAGATGCCTGTGGCTTTCACAATCTCTCTCACTTTCAACGTCTGGCCGGCTAAGCCGATGTAGTGAATTTTGTCAATTGTTTCACATGTAGAAATTTCAACTGGGCGTTCAGAACGTTCAGTATCTTCGTGTTTGTACAGTCGCATCAAAATTCAGTAAGCCACTTCTTTACCATGGAAATGGTTGGTCCAGAGTCCCCATAATATTTATCAAACTTAGCCTTGGTTTGAGTGATGGATTTTTATCGACAAAAAATAATGCTTAAGCAGCACACGGTATTCACTTTTTTCTAATGCGCGGTAGTCTGCTATTAACGGTTGGCAAACAAAAGTAAAAAAATATGTGATAGGAGTCAACTGACAGTTGCCTGTTTCAATTAATAAGTGGTGACAAACACAATACACATGAGCACTGATGATGAAAGGGTTGCGTCTTTCGAAAACAGCTGTTCTGCTCTACTGTGTAAGTTGAATAAAAAAAACTGATGTTGACTTGCCTTTGTTCCTTGAAATATTTATCATGTCTTTGTGAGATTTAAATTAAAAAATTTCGAACAATTAGCCTATAGAATCTTAATTCAATTTAATATAAAAGCCAGGAAATTTTAAAAGTCATGGACTTATTGACCCACCCTCGTATAATACTAAAAAGCCAAGTAAATGAAATTATTTTGCAATATTGTTTAAATGGCTTATAAGAATATTTAGAACTTTGTCTCTTGTTTCAATAAAACTGTCGGCGGAAGCAGTTAATTAACACGAGACTATGAAGCGGAGTTTCCTGAGTTCGACTCGGCACTCAAACATGAATATGGTATCGAATTTTTCTGATGAGCATTGACACTGTCCTGTACTAAACAGTAGAGGAACAGAATTCTTCTTCGCTGACCCTGTAGCAAACAAATAGCCGCTGAAGTAAAATTCCAAAACATTTTCTATCTTCTGTCTCCTCGGAGACGGAGTCGAGGGTGCGGAGTTAAACTCGGGATTTAAGGCTTCACAGCATCGTGTCAACTATATATGTACTTTGGCCAGCAGGAATATGTTCTTCAATTTCGTAATCAAACATTTAAATATTAACTCAACATCAAATAGGCCGGCAGGACCTTCATTAAGATCGTTTGTAATCACATCCTACGGTTTTAAGGTTTTCACAGCTCTTGGCTGAAGTAGTTGACATGAGTCTCTGAAGCGGAGGGTCCTGAGCTTAACTTCGCGCTCAGTCAGGAATATTTTTTCGAATTCTTCTGATCAGAGGTAGTGATGCTTGTGTTGGTTATTGTCGGCTTGTTTCTGAGATAACGGCATAAGTCACTTAACGATTACTGGCAGCGATTGGTACTATCATGTACTAAAGAGGTGAGTAACGGCACCATCGTCGGCCCTGTAGCAAAAAATTAGCCGGCGAAGGAAAAGGTTGAAATAGCTACAAAAAAAAACTGTCTATCTTGTCATCTTTCCTAATCTGTACCCTCAATACTATCCCCTCGTTTTTAGTTCTGGCGCAATGCATTGCATATATAGGGGTCATCCCCTGAGCGCTGGTCCTACTCCTAAAAAAAAAAAAATACTATCCTCTACTTTCTAGTTCCGGCGCAATGCACTGCATTGGTCTGAGTTAAAACAAAAAATAAAAAAATAAATTATGTATTTTTTTTTATCTTGGACCAGCACTCAGGAGATGACCTCTACATATGCAATGCATTGCGCCGGAACTGAAAAGAGGGGATAGTATTAAGGGGACAGATGAGGAAAGATGAGAAGATAGACATTTTTTTGTGGCTATTTCAACCTTTTACTTCGCCGGCTAATTTTTGCTACAGGGCCGACGAAGGTGGGTGCTGTTACTCTGTTTTTTAGTACATGATAGTGTCAGTCGCTGCCAATTATGTTCAGTGACCAGTGACTATGTCTTTATCATTGAAACAGTCTGGCAACAACTAACACAACCATGCGCTAATGCTGATCAGAAGAATTTAACACAATATTTCGTGACTCAGCGCGGAGTTGAACTCAGGACCCTCCGCTTCTTAGTCTCGTGTTCTACTACCTCAGTCAACAGCACCCACATTATATATATATATATATATATATATACATATATATATATATATATATATATATATATATATATATATATATATATATATATATATATATATATATTGTCTAGAATGTAATTTTATAAAAATTAAACAAAACATAATTTTGTAAATATGTTATTTAAAAAATTATAATTTATCAAATATTCTAATATATTAAATTCTATTTCATATGCCACCAGATACAATGTCTATTGGTTACTCGTGCCAGGATTAATGAACTTCCAAATAACAACAACAATATAACCAAAAAGGAGCAGAAACAGACAGTTGAAAATAATAACTAAATTTCGCTTTTCTTTTGGTTTGCCATCTAACGAAAAAATTGACATTGCGCTTATTAATTCCTGGCACGATTTAGAAAAAAAATATATGAAATAATACAAGAAACTATGAAAATAACGAAAATATAATAGAGATTTTTTTAGCTGAAAAAAAAAACTGATAGATTTGAAAAGGAAGTCATCTTGGCTGTCATGTACTTTTTATGGCTAATTAATAATAGAAAATGAATTTTTGTCACGTAGAGCAATATTTTTATATGGATTGATTGCTGTTAAATAAGACAATCAGTCACTTGGTTAATAAGTGTGCCATAAAAAAATATAAAATGCAAACCAATCAAAAACTATTTGAACAAATGCAACAAAAATTTATATCTTAAATATTCATTCAACAAAAGAAAATATTTTGCAGCAAATCTGAAATAATTTTTTAGGACAATCGACGAACAGGTTTATAATTCTAAAAAAGATGTATAAAAAATTTTCGGTTGAGCTCATCCTGCTAGTGACGGTCAAAGAGAAGAAATAAACTTATAAAAAAAGGAGAAAATAAGGATTTTTTCATTAAAATAAAAATAAAAACAACGAAAAATTCTAGCTGATAATCCAAAAAAGTGCTTTAAAGGTATTAATTCATGAGTGAATCTGAAAAAAGTCAGATATTCAAAACAAATGACCACGTGCGCCTACGACGGGCAACTGTGTGGTGCGGACTTCTGGCAGCGTGACTGGGGCCGAACAGGCCAAAATTGCTCTGATTGTGAACGATATTCGTTACAGGAACATGACAACGGAGTTCTTGTATCCTCAATTGGATGGCATGGATCTCTACGACACATATTTTCAGCAAGAGGACAGAAACAGTATCTGAGCTTAAACCATAGAAGAGCGAAATTCAGCTGCATACATCAGTGTGAAAAAGTCCGGGACAACTTTATGAAAAAATTAATGGCCTGTTATTAAACAGATTAAGCCTTGCTTGTACGTAAATGGGCTGTCAGAACGATCGTTTCGATATTTGTCTTGTTAATGGCTGGAAAATCCAAACACAAATGAGTGATTGTAAGTTTTTTTTCATCTTTGTGATTTTTATATCCTTTACAAAGGAATTCAATTTGTCAGTTCGTGTGTAACGCACCGAAATATTCCTCTAAGACCCCATAGAGTATATATATATTCTTGATCAGTGATCAACTCTTAAAACGATCTAGCCATGACCGCCCGTCCATTCATGCGTCTGTGAAAAACACGATACAGTCCAAATGAAAATAGCCACACCCTTGAAATTCGGTGTAGATAAATTCTGAAGGATGGTGTAGGTCAAGTTTGTAAATGGGCTAAATCGGGCAAGAGGGAAAAAAGTTCCCCTAAGAAGAACTAAACCAACCTCTAACAACCAACATTATTTTTAAAGTTTTTTTGTAATTTAGTAAAGCAAATGATATATTTTTAAATCCACAGCTTTGAACCCGGAGGCAGAATATCAAAAAAATGCATTTTTGATCCCGTCCTCTTTAGTGGGCGTTAACATAAAATATTTATGCAAAAAATAGTGTAAATATTTGACACATTGCATTTCGTAAGCCTACATTTTTTAAAATTAAGCTAAGATGTTCCCCGGTCCTCCTCTGCCCTAGCGGACCCACCCCTCACCTTCGGCCCTTAAATGACCCAATTAAAAAAATTTGTTTCTATAATTAATAACCCCAAAAATTTAATTTTTATTGTTTTATGGCAGAGGTGAGACCTCTCCCCCAAGACCCTTCCCGGACTGACCCCGTCCAAATAGAGTTTCAAAATTGGACTAAAAAAAATTTTGTTTCTACAATTAATAACCCCAAAAATTTACTTTTTAGTGTTTTATGGCAGAGGTGAGATGTCCCCCCCAAGACCCTTCCCGGAGCTACCCCGTCAAAATAGAGTTTCAAAATTGGACTTAAAAAAAAAAATTTGTTTCTACAATTAATAACCCCAAAAATTTACTTTTTAGTGTTTTATGGCAAAGGTGAGATGTCTCCCCCAAGACCCTTCCCGGATTGACCCCGTCAAAATAGAGTTTCAAAATTGGACTTAAAAAAAAATTTTGTTTCTACAATTAATAACCCCAAAAATTTACTTTTTAGTGTTTTATGGCAGAGGTGAGATGTCCCCCCCAAGACCCTTCCCGGAGCTACCCCGTCAAAATAGGGTTTCAAAATTGGACTTAAAAAAAAATTTGTTTCTACAATTAATAACACCAAAAATTTACTTTTTAGTGTTTTATAGCAAAGGTGAGATGTCTCCCCCAAGACCCTTCCCAGACTAACCCCGTCAAAACAGAGTTCAAAAAATGGATACAGAATTGTCTTAAAGGAATTCTGACCCAGCAGCCTAAACATTTTTAATTTATTTACTAAATACTTGTAGGGTATTTAAGATTCGACCCGGTCGAATATAGCGTTCTTACTTGTCTATTTTTTAATATTTTATTTATTTTTTTATTATAATTTTTCTATTATCGGTCATGCTACAGATTTCAATTCCGTTCAGAAACCGAATTAATTCCATATTTTAATTCCTAAGAAAACAAGGAAAGAAACAATATTTCGAAATTAAATCTCTTTCAACTGATTCAGTTCATGATATTAAAAATAAAAATTTTATTCCGAACAATTGTTTCGTTTAAGATTTTCTGAAGAACCAAAATACCGAATCAGTATAAACTCTTTTCGAATGGGGTAATTCTTTTTCTGCTCTCATTTTTTTTAATTTGAGTTTTATTTTGCTACATTCCATATTTCTTACGCTTCAGCTTCTTCTGGAGGTTTGCAATTATTGCCAAAACAGCATCTGCTAGTAATTTCCTTGGCTGTCGCTGCCATGAAACTCATGTTGTGCTGTTTATGGATTATGTACTGCTTGACAAAAGATAAACTATTCTAGCGATAAATGAATTGTGGTTTTGCGGTATACACAATAGGTGTATGTATGTATGTATGTATGTATGTATGTATGTATGTATATGTGGATACACGTGTATGTATTCAGGTGTATGCCTTCACCGTAATGAAAGAAAAGACGGATGATGGTAAAAAATTTAATTATGTCAATGTAGATAGAAGTTTCCATCGCACTGGAAAGTGGGTCAAACATTAAAGGAGTTGGATGGTTCATCAATACGAATAGTGCTGTGATGTCAATTCATTACGAAGCGAACGTTAGCGAAATACGAATATGATAGTTTACGAAGAAAATAGTAGCAAATCATTAATTAATTTTTGGAAAAGGTAAGATGTTTTTTTTTCTTGCTTAACTGAACACAGCTTGTGAAGTGATTTGCTGGCCTGCGGAGAGCACCCAAAATGTCCGGTGGACTGACATGTCAGTTTCTTGCGAATTGTAAAAGCTTTAGCTTTAACAACAGAGTAGCATGAGTCGCATGAATAATGAAGCTCCTCCTGCATGGCCCAGCACACCACAAAATATGATAATATTGAAAAAGTGGAGAAAATTGTAATGGAGCATCGTTGTATCGCTATTAGAAAAGTAGATGAAAATGTTAAAATTTGTTCCTGGGGCCAAATTACCGCATTCGATATCGAGCGAAATTTCCATACAATTTAAATACAAATTTCGTTCGATATTGAGTGCCGTAATTTGCCCCCTGAAATTTTAGGAATGAAACGTGTAACTTTTACGTCACCATAATACAACTGCTCACTAGTGATTGCATGAAAGGACGATATTTTAAGATAAAGATCGAATCGCTAAGGAACTATAAGGATATACAAAAAACCGACGATTGGAAAAAAGGGCTACATAGCTGTACTAAAGCTGAGGTGGTCTACTTTGAACAGGACAAAACTGGAATTGATGAAAAAATAGATATTAAAAATAGATACAACAAGTAAAAACATTATATTCGACCAGGTCGAATCTTAAATACCCTAAAAATATTTAATAATTAAATTAAAAATGTTTAACCTGCTGGATCAGAGTTCCTTTAAGTAATTTCTGTGTACAATTTTCGAATTCTATTTCAACAGGGCCATTATGGGAAGGGCCGTGGGGAAGGTGACAAAAATTGGAGTAAATAAGGAAAAAAAAATTGTTTGATGTGTTAACATCTATACACGCGCCTCTAGGGCAGTAACCTATCAGTTTCAATACATACGCAAGTGTAAGTGTAAGAGTTTGTTTGTTTGTTGTTGTTGCTTGGCAGTCGGTATTGAAAGTGATTATTGGGCGATTTTCATATAATTTTCCCATGCGATTTTCTCCGGAAATTCATGGCCGATTTTATTAATTTTTGGATTAAAACGCTAGTGCGGGTTTCGACGAAGAGTTTAGGCCAAAAATTAAGGCGATCCGATATCGGCGAGCGGAGATTTAAGTGTTTTAATTCGGAGTATTGATTTGGAGTAATATTAAAAAGGTGTTTTAAGTTGATCTTCGGTTTTGTCTTATGCATAGCAAAGAGAATAGTGACGTGGTTATACGTACATATATAAAAATGAGATAGCAAGACAGCAACGTATGTAGCTTATGTACAAACATATCAATGTATGTATGTACATTTGTCTGTTGCTTTGCATTCTCTTTGTTTTTTGTGGGTTTAATATAAAATAAATAAAAAATACTTTATATTAACTCTACCTCCGGGTTTGTGGGTCTGTGTTCATAGAAATCGAACAGGTACCGTGTAACAAAAAGGTGTTAACACATCGCCCGTGAGTTCGAACACTCATTGATTTTTTTTTTTTTTTTGTGGGGTCTTTTAAGGGGCAAGGGTGAGTGGAGGGGTAGGACAGAAGAATATAAGACAACATCTTTCCTTCGTCGTAAAAATTTAATTTTTCTGGAATTTGTCAAAAATTAATACTATTTTTACATATAATATCATTGAGTCAACATCTAGTAAAAGAGGCGGGGTCCGAAAATGGATTTATCTGCTTTTCTGGCTCCAAATTGAACGCTTTGGACCTTCTTTGATATAAAAATATATCATTTGCTTAACAAAATTACAACAAAAAAAAATTACTTCAAAAATTATGTTCTTTTTCAGAAGTGTGTTTAGTTCTTCTTAGGAGAACTTTTTTCCCTCTAGCCCGATACAGTTCATTTGTAAACTTAACCTGTGCTATCATTCAAAGTTTATCTGTACCAAATTTCAAGGACCAGGCTGTTTCCGTTTGGACTTAGTCGTAATTTCCACAAATGGGGGGACGGATGGATTTCATCACTGATCAAGAATATATATACTTCATGGGGTCTTAGAGGTATATTTCGGTGCGTTACACACGGAATGATAAAGTAAATATAATCCCCCAATCCTTTTTTGAAGGGTACACAAAATTTCAAAATTATGTTCTTTTTTAGAAATGGGTTTAGTTCTTTTCAAGAGAACTTTCCACTGGACCTATTTTTTTTAATTTTTTTTTTTTTTTTTGATGCTAGAGTTAATGTTGACGCCGTTGACGGCGTTTCAACGCCGAAAAAGTTGAAATAGATTAAACTTTTACGGCGTTGCAACGCGTTGAGATTAACTGCTCTCATACAATTTCATACGATTCAACTTTTCTTTTGCCATTTGACGCCGTCGACGACGTCGACATTAACTCTAGCATGAGGGTATAAAAATGAAATAAAGTCAAATTACACTATGCGACAAATGAAGACCTTTTAAAAAGTGCAAGGGTTCGATTCTACTATCAAATTGCAATAAAACCCTATACTTAATTTGTCCAATTTGGGGGGAAATATATGATTTTCAATGCCTCTGCGTACATGTATATATGCCATTTGAAAGGCCTTGTCTTTCCAAATCCACCGAGAAATCAAAGTTCGGCTGACTCTAGACTAGGGTACAGGCTAATAACTAAACCAAGGTAGAAACCACGGTTTTTTACCCGCAACTCAAGATTTTGGAGGTGTTTCACAAATTTCAAAGACGGAGTCTCGTTCTACACTACAAGACCTATCAGAAAAATTATATCATGTCCCAGGTATTTCACCTTTGCTCTATTTTGAATCCTTGTGCTGTTATCCAGAAAACAGAGTTTTATTATAAAAGTTTATTCTTTATTACCTATTTTTGGTATCTAGACACTTTCAGATTATATTGGTATGTTCACAAAAGTGGTTCAGCTTTACCGTGGCTACAATTTTCCCAAATATAGTGTACGAAAAATCAGGATTTCCTAAAAGTTATGATCAAAATATTTAAAAAAAAAAATTTTTTCTTTAACTTTTTTAAGAAAACTCTAAAATAAAATGCAATTTTGTCATAAATTTTAGCAAAAAATATTCAACCTACTCGTGGCTAAATTTTTTCCGAACATAGTTAAGCGATATTTTTAAGTGCTGATTAGCAATTTGACAAAAACTGATGACACCTTTTTTTGGGCATCATGGTAATATTGGGAAACTTTGGAGGCCCATAAAAACAAAACGGTCACCAAATTGGCCAAACTGAGTATAGGCTTTTAATACAAATTTGATAGTAGAATCGGACCCATATAGTCGCGATCTTGCATTTTTTGCACTGTTGCACAGTGTTATATATGTGAGTATTTTTTTTTTAATTTTTATGTCGAACATTCATATTTTTATATTAAATTGACAGGGTAATTTTTCGAAAAATTTTTTAAACTCTGAAAGATATGATAAATATTGCAAGGCACAAAGGAAAGCCAATATCAGTTTTTAATTATTCATCACAACAGAGCAGATCAGATGTTTTCGAAAACCGCTACACAGTACTCAAGAGTATTTTGTTTTCAACTTATTTTTGAGCAGACCTCGTACAGCATTTATCATGTATCAGTTTATATAAATTCTACCTCATTCTCTTCGATTGTTTTTAGTTTCTTTTATTACAATATACAAAACAAATAAGAGAAGCGCGACTAAAAAATTACTCCTTATCACCCCCCCCCCCCCGCGGTGAAATTTTGTTTTTACTTTCCTCTAAATCGACAGTAGGCTTCGACCTTCAGTGAACTTCAATAGGAGAAGATCGAAAAAATTGCCTGCCTAAAAAATCAACACTTAAAATAAACAATTATTTGTGCAACAGAATGGCAGCTTTCCATATTGTGAAACAGACTGGTAAAAGCGTGACTATATGCTGAGTGACAGTCATTGCTCTCTAAGTGATTTGAAAACTTAAACCAGCTAAAGAGAAATAAAATATCTAGTGCGAATATTTCGATATATTGAATATAATGATTGACGGCTGCCATCTCCGTTCCAGCAGGAGCTGGAGAAGTTTAATTTGCGAGCTAACTGTGTAAGATGGTTACAGAGGTCGCTCAGCTAGTTTATGAGGAACACGAAACGCTTATTTAATTTGCGGTTTAATTCTATGAAGTTAATAATGGCAACTTATTGCCAAATTAACCCATTATCACGTATCGTTTTAAGCCTTATGGTGTACTTGTTTTCATACACACACCTTCACACAACGTGTGCATACAGGCTTTCCTTTGCAATTGAAATGTACACATATGTGAAAAAATATATATTTGGCACAGCGGACCGGAGCAATCGTTGGAGTTATTGTCGAGCTTTTGAGTTTGCTTAAGAGAAAATGTTTTCCTTAGTTGATGGTAGTTTATGTAGGAAAGTGCTTCAGTCTTAATAAAAACAAAACATGCTTCAAATTGCTTATAACAAGTGCCGTCTTGTCAACAGCATTTCTGTTTTTGTTTTTTACACTTAAGAGAATTTCAAACAAAAGCCCACAATTATACATTTATGTACTGATAAGTTTTCTTATGGCTCTCTGCTTGTCGGAGAGTGACAACAAATTTTTTTCCAGAATTTTTTAACCATTGAAATAAAAGACAGACACTTCCTATGACTGCTGGTGTATGAACGTTATGCAGGAAACTAAATATTTGTAGGAAAACTGCATGAAATGTGTCAAGTGCTTCAATTTTGTTTTTGTTAACAAATGACAAGCAGATAAATTGCATATTGTCCTGGAGGGAGCTCTCATAAAGATTGTATTATTTGATATAAAATTTCTTTTAGATGTTGGAGCAAATTTAAACGCAAAAATTTTGATTATTTTTTTTTTGGTGCAAAGTGTTCCTTTAAACTCTTTAAAATGCACATACATAAATTTAAATTTGTATTTAATTATGGGGCTGGGTTTGTTAAGGTAATTTGCTATTTTCTTTTGAATAATGACTTCTGCTATTAATTATCTTTCGTGTCTAAGATTTTAATCGTTCTTTTTCGCCTTGACAATTTTTATACCCTTTACCAAAAATTTGAAGTGGTTTGCCATTCCGTGTATAATTTCCCCATAAAGTTTAAAAAGTTTATATTTTAAAATGCAATAAAACGAAAACGGTTTGAAATAACGCCAAATTTATCTTTCTTTTTGTGTTGTACAATTATTCAGTTTAGAGATGGATGGTCATGTGGCTTCAACTTTTGAAGCATTTGAACTTTGGAAGGCGTCATACCGAGATGTATTCGCAAAATGCGACGTAAACTTATGAATGTGGAAACCGAATAAGCGATTTCCGTCTGATAGCATGTCTGTACCAAAAAAAAACTAGAGACTTGCCTTGACGTATTGGCAACAGTCTTAAATAGTTTGCTATGGAAAATCAGAAAAATTCAAAATACGATTCCAGAGCTGGAAAATTTCAACTTTTATTTGATATATGAAAATACCCAGATAAAATTAATTTTATTATTTTATACTTCGAGAAATATTAAATTGTTAATAAAAATCCAAAAAGACGGTTTCAGAGTTAGACAATTAATTTTTATACCCACCAAAAAATAATATGGAGGGCATATTCAGTTTCTCATTCCGTTTGTAACGCTGCGAAATATCTATCTGAGACCCCATAATATATATATATATATATATATATATATATATATATATATATATATGTATATATATGTATATATATATATATATATATATATATATATATATATATTTATTCTTGATCAGTGCTGAAGTCTGAGACGATCTAGCAATCCCCATATATTCGTCTGTGGAAAACATGATATAGTGTATTTTTGGACACCGCCGCCTTTAGAGGGCGTTGACGTACGATATTATATGGAAAAATAGTGTATATATTGAACAATTTTTATTCCTTAAGCCTATAAGAAGCTGAGATGTTCTCTGATCTTGCAGAGATAAAATGTCTCCTCCGCGACCCTTCCCGGAATGACTGTGTCAAAATAGACATTTAAAATTGGGTACAGAGATGTCTTAAAGGAACTCTGTTAAACATTTTAAATTTAATTACTAAATATTTGGAGGGTATTTGAGATTCGACCTGGTCGAATATAACGTTTTTTCTTGTTTTTCTTTTTTTGGTAGACAAGAGTAAAAAATTAAAACAAGTTTTTATTTTTATTTATATCTTACAATTGATTGATAAAAAAAAATCAATGAGTGTTCGAACTCACGGGCGATGTGTTAACACCTTTTTCTTTATTTATTTTATATTAAACCCACAAAAAACAAAGAGAATGCAAAGCAACAGACAAATGTACATACATACATTGTTATGTTTGTACATAAGCTACATACGTTGCTGTCTTGCTATCTCATTTTTATATATGTACGTATAACCACGTCACTATTCTCTTTGCTATGCATAAGACAAAACCGAAGATCAACATAAAACACTTTTTTAATATTACTCCAAATTAATACTCCGAATTAAAACACTGAAATCTCCGCTCGCCGATATCGGATCGCCTTAATTTTTGGCCTAAACTCTTCGTCGAAACCCGCACTAGCGTTTTAATCCAAAAATTAAAAAAATCGGCTATGAATTTCCGGAGAAAATCGCGTGGGAAAATTATATGAAAATCGCCCAATAATCACTTTCAATACCGACTGCCAAGCAACGAACAAACAAAGTCTTACACTTACACTTGTGTATGTATTGAAACTGATAGTTTACTGCCCTAGAGGCGCGCGTATAGATGTTAACACATCAAAAAATTTATTTACATGAGAAATCAGAAAAGCCAAAAAGACTAATCCAGAGCTGGAAAAACCACTTCTTTTCTAAATATATATGTAACTTAATCAAACATATTTGATATTTTAGAAAAAAAAATTTTATGGAAAATCAGAATGTTCAAAAAGAGAGAAAATTGGAGAGGGTCTGAGATCCTCAATACTGTTCCAGAACCACGTTGCAGAAGAGAACATATGACTGGGCACAGCCGAATAAAGCACTTTTACCTGTTGATCTCTTTTCTGCCGGGATACATTTGTGCATAACCGGATAACAGAGTAAATACGTTATTATAAAGGTAAATACGTTATTATCAAGGGTGTTTTTTTTATAGAGTGACACAAGTTGAAATCACAGTATAACAAGGAAATATATTTTTAGTATCAATGAAATGGACATTGTTTGAAAGAAAATTTTATGAATTTTTATGAATGGCCACCACGGCTGGCACGTAGAAGGCGCAATCTGGAACATAAATTTTCAACACCTAAAAAATATGAGCCATAAAGTGGAAGGACACAATCCCAGTTGCTGACAACGGCAACGAATTGATTGACTAGGATCATCTTTAATGTTTTCCTGTACAGCGGCTATAGCTTCTTTAGGGCGCACTGTTCGGCGTCTCACGTTATGCACATGATCAGTAACAGTAAATGTGCCGCGAGAACGATCTATTGCTCTTCGAATTAGCCGCTCTGAAGGACGATTATGTACGCCATGGAAGAAGTGAACGATGAGTTCTATGTATAGAGCAATTATTTTGATTAAAAGTTTCAAGAATTTGCACGCGTTGCTCTGGTGTTGTGACACTCTACACAAAACACGCCATATAATAAAGGCCTAATTCATAAAAAATATTTTATATTTATAAACATATATTCTGTTTTGGGCAATTTCAATTACACAATTATTGCTTCAACCTGTAGATTAAATTATTCATAATAGACTTGGTTAATAGGACACAAATATATGGCTGGCTGCTGGTTAGTTTTTTCCTTTGGGTAAGTCTTCAAATAATTCCGATTCATTTTAATGTTAATAATAAACCTAAAAGAATGGTTGACTAAACATCTAGGTGATTATTTTTTCAACTTAAGTACATGAAAAGAATACATATAAAACTTTCTATTTACTTTGCTACCAACACAAACCTTTATTATTCTTTAATTAATTTCAGTAACTTAATTTTCAAACCAAACACTTGACAACTCATTACAACTATAGCCTTCATGTTTGTTTTGGTTTGGTTTTTACATGAATTCAAAAAAAAAAAAACTAAACAATTGTGTGCACAAGATGAAAGAAATAACATGAAAAGTAGGAAAAGTATTGTTAAGCAAATACTCTCACTAAAACAATACTTATTACGTGTTAAAATAAAAAGTAGAAGTGCGAGAGTACAATTTGAAGCAGATTGTGGGGAGGAAACACGAAAATGGTGGTTTACGAAATGTGTTTGTTGAGCGTAACCAGATTGCGAAATGAATAATAACCTATAGAGCTTTCCTAGAACACAAGCAATAATGGAAGTAGCAAAACACAGCAGTCTGCATATCGGTAAAAATTATGGTTTTGTTTCTTTTTACCGACTTCATAAAAAAGGGAAAGGGTATGACATTCCATGTGTAATTTTCACAATATTCATATGTGAACCCATACAGTATTTATATTCTGGGTCGCCATGAATAGCCAAGTCGAATAAAAGATGACCGTTTGTCTATCTGTCTGTCTGTACTTCTGGATGTACGTGTAATCAGCTTTCGAAAGTCTAAAGAGACTTCGATTGTGCATAAATTTTTGGGAAATAGTCTTAAATAAGATTCCAAAGCGGGAAAGTTTTATCTTAGTTTTGGCATATAAAATTTTTGTTCTTTTATTAATCAAATCTGTTTTTATAAATTTAATTCAGTAGTGAAAATTAAACAAAATCGGAACAGACGATTCCAGGCTGAGGCAATTGAAAATTTTTTTTGGCATATAAATATAACCGACTAAAATATTTATTTTTATTTTTCTTTATTTATTCAACGCATTCAAAGTTTTTGAAAGAAGAGTATTACTTTTAGTAACCAAAAGAGTCAAAAACAGCTCCTGAGCTGGAAAGTTGTAACTTTTTTTTTAATAGCTAATTTTTTTCGGAATAAATAATCAAAAGAGTGAAATATAAATTACTATTAAAAATCAAAAAGATCAAAAAGTTGATTCCAGAGTTGGAATAAGTGTGTTTACGGATACTTTGAATTAGAAAGGTCTTAACTCGTATTATTATATGTCACAGATAAAAACAAAAAATCGAAATTGATTATACGGGGGATTTAGCTACTTCCTATGACCATTTCACTGAGGCTAATGCATATCATCAGAAAACTTTTACAAAACATTTCTTAGAATAATTAAAGATATTATTTTAAACTTCGACTCAATTGAATCAGAAGCTTAAATAAGTATCAAAGTTATAACAAGAACACAATAATCACTTATTCCTTTTTCATTTTCTTACTATATCATTACACTTTCCAGTATGATCAATAGTGTTTCTGTTATGTTTTAGCCTTCTCCTATAAAGTTAAAATTATTAGACTTAGGGCCTTTAGTACTTGCTATCATCACTATTTATATACTGCAGACTTACGTTGATGAAGAATATTTAAACCAACACTTTAATAAACTAGTGGAGCCAACACTTCAATATACAGAATCTTGAGCAATCGCATACCCTAATGTTTATTTGCGCATGTATAACATCAATAAAGAACTATTGCACGCAAAAAATGTCATTGAATAATATCACAACTGCAAACAAGAGGGCATTCTCTTTGTAATTGAAAATGAATTTATCTTTTGTTTCAATTCAATCATACAAGTATAAATTATAAATGAATGTTAAATATATAAACAGCAGTATAAATTAGTTAATAAAAGAGGCTGGTTATTGAAAATAATATACTACTGAGAAGCTTGCAGCAGAGACAGCGCTTTTTATATATATATATATATATATATATATATATATATATATATATATATATATATATATATATATATGTATATATTGACAGGAATACAAATGGGTGTATATGTATTTATAAATTAATTTTAATTAATTAAATAAACATCAATAGTCAAGAATTTATTACAATAAACATTCAAATGCTGCATACAAATAAATTATGACAATAAAATGTGAACAAAGAGAACTTAAATAAAAGAAAAACTAATAAAATGTATGATTTGTAGAAACCCTGCAGGAGATGAAACTAGTATCAAATTAGCACTAATACAAAAATCACCAGTACTAGTTCCCAACTGTGAACTTTCCTATACCATGTTAATGCTCAAATTAACATTAAGTGTGTTTGGCAAATTACTAGTACCATTAGTACTAGATGAGTACTAGTATAATTTCTTCTAGTCGGATACAATCAGTTCTGCATAACGAACTGGTTTGTATATAAAAAAACCCAAAATTTATTGATTTTTTAAACCCAATGAAACTTGTTAAGTCTTTGTCTTCACAAGCAATTTTTGGTTTTTCAATTCTTAGTTTATAAGAGGAAATGGAAAGTTTCTTCAGGGCACACTCAATCCACTAGCACCTTGTACACCTTGAGTTACGTTTGGTATTCCACCATATACCAAACACTAATGAACATACAATATATATCAGTTTTTATTATTTTAAAAAAGATCGCTGATTTTACATACGAACATATAAGTATATTAACAAAAAACACGTTTAAAAAATTTTAAAATTAGCTTTTAATTTTATTTATTTTTTTTAAATGTCACTTTTTTAACTCACAAGAAAACTGCGGCTTACTTACATAAATTATCGTATAAATAAACTGATATGCAGGTGACAAAGTCTTCTAATACTATTCTTTGTTTCAAATTTGGATTTGTTTAAAAATTGTAACAATTAAAAATAAAAGAAATGAAAATGCGAATTAGCAATTCGCTTTAAAACATGATCAGAAAGTAATATGAAATTCTACAAGTCAAATCAATCTACAAATGAACTACTTGAAGTACTAGTACTTTTCTGTATATGTTCAATCACCTTTTGAACTAGTGCTTGCTATACTAGTAATCGTACCAGTAGCTCAAAGACAATTAACGCTTATCCTCCTGCAGGGAAGGAATATATAATATATATATATATATATATATATATATATATATATATATATATATATATATATATATATATATATACATATGTATATGTGACAGCGCATAGAGAATGGGACCTATGGGTCAAAAAAATCAATTTTCACTTTTTTTTTTGTTGTGGACAACATCTGAGCATCGAATGAGACCGATCCCATGCCTTAAAAGTGTTCCCTCCCAGAGATATGCGCGTTTTATGATGTGATGGTACACCAAAGATACACGTATTTAAATCTTTAAAATGGCTCTCCTGAACAAAACCGATGTTTACCCTTAAGTTCCTTTCTATTTTGCGCGTCATATATATATAAATTATATAACGTACGCACACATGTTTTGTTGTTCCTTAGAGATCTTCAATCTTAACACAATACAGGGCGTATCATTTATATCTAAATTAATTGCTTATAGTAGAATATTGCTCATACGCTCGTTAGCACTGAAGCTTACCATTTCAAGTAAAGACTTACACCACATGCCATGGTGAAATAACTGCAAGGTGGCAGTGCTACAGCAACAAATACAATGGAATTGTTATTTGTGTAAAGTACATATTGGTATATGTTCAAAATTACAGCAACAAAAAACACATAATTGCTACACACATCCATAATTACTAACAATCCTGAAGGAAACGTGGGATTAAGTGTATCCATGTCAATATTTTTGTCAACAATTATGGTGTCTTCCTGGTGACACTGTCAACAAATTGTTTTTTTTTTATTTGTTTTTGATAGGTAGAGAAAATTGTTGACGGTTAAAAGAAATCATCAAGCTGATGGGTTCAAAATCGGTGGGTAGCCGACGGCAACTGTTGCTATTGGCCTCGGTGATATCGTCAATAGTAAATCAGTACAATCTTACCATTGACATTTTCGCCATATAGTCCCATAAAAACTACCTAGTCAGTACTGACGCAGTCCACTGGTAGATTTCGTAACACAAGCCTGTGTTAAATGTCAAAAGTAGATAGTGGAGTGGGTATATTCTGTGTTGTTCAGTATTTCTAAGCTCTGCAGCCGCTTTTCTTCAGCACCAGAAGTGCCAATTTTGTTTTAGAAATAAAGAAGATCTTGCGTCCTTGCTTAATCAATTATTTCTGTTTTTATTTAGAAAAATTACCAACTTATGTACTAACTTATTCTATTGGTTAGCATTATTCTGGGGTACCAACAAATCAATAGTTGATTTGCTGTTCCCACGGTCTGTGCAAATTTTACCTTAGTTCCCATAAACCATAGGCACGTGAAAAACATTATTGCGACAAAGTTTAATTTGAAACTCTTTTGGGCGTCAAGCCCAGCAACAAATCAATATAAGAAAATTTCAATACAATTTCATATTACAATTATTCGCATAGCCAACAGTTCATTAAACTTAAACAGAGTTCATGTTACAATTTAATTCTCATACAAATTATTTTATACAAACAAAAAGAATGCTTATTATTGGTCAGCAATAAACATAAAATAAATGAAATTCTTAAGCTATTACAGTACTTACTCTATATATACACATGACAGTACTAATTTTATATATGCATACACTACAATAGCATTAGTTGGGGTATAATTTGTTAGTAGTACTGGTGACATCGTCAATAGATAATCACTATAATTTTACTATTGACATTTCCTGCAGACAACGTTCACATATACTTGTATTTGTATATGTAAACATTTTTGGTAATTGTGCATGAGCGTAGCAACGCCTTGGAAAGTGGAAAAAGTGACAGTTCTAAGAATTGTTCTAAATATTAATAAAAATTTTTTAAACATTCGTAAACAAACTAATTAAGCCACCCTACACACGACATGTTTTTCACATCTGATATGTGAAATTTCCGACTACAAAACGAATACATGTCGTGTGTTGCCTTTCAAACATTGCTTCTGTGAAAATCAGACAAAAAGTCGTCTGACAAAATTTCAACTAGAGCCTGTTCTATTTTCCTCTGACAAACCTTCTGACATCACCTGTTTTTATTACGAAAAATATGTTGTAAGAATTCTATACCGTGACGAAACCAGCAGCGGTGGTCCACTGCTAATGAAAGCATTAGCCGGCCAAAGTTGATATTTTACAATACCGATGTATATGTATGTTCCTTTAAGCATTTAATAGAAATTATGCACATAAATACATAAATAAAGTTTCAGTACTATATCCTGATTTAACATCTTCAAATTAAAAGAAAAAATCATAAATATTATTGAATTCTTTAACGGCGCAAACAAACATGTTTGTGGTGGCAGCATGATATTTTGAAACCCACGACCTACTTTGGCGTTTGCAAAGACTATGCAAAATGCATAGACCAGTTGTTAAAAAAAAAAAACAAAAAACAATGTCAGAAGCAAATATTATTTAATATTTGTGACCAAATATTATTAACCTCCTGTACAATTGTTGATTTTGACAGACATGCAGAATTACATATTAACTGTGTTCCAGATGCAGCCCGAAACAGCCCGAACTCGCCCAAAATTACCCAAATGCTTTCCAGATAACAATTTTTGTGCAATTTTTAGAGAAAATGAGAGAGTAATTTTTTTCATTTCCTGTACAAAGTCGCCCGAACTATTTCTTTGGGTAAGTTTGGGCAAGAATTATATTATCAGCTGTTTTTTGTTTACATTTGAAAATAAAAGAGTAAAAAGAAAATTTACAAATAAAGGAAAGAAGTTGTTAATTGAAAATTGGTTAAAAGTAAAATGGAAGATTTTTCAAAAAAAATTGAAGTTGTTAGTACATTTGCGCATATTTGTTTAGTATACAAAAATGCTTTTTCAGATTAGTGAACAACTTATGGACACATCAAGTAAGTCTGATGAAGACGACATGTTACATTTACAATGATGCTAATCTTTCATTTCATGATGTTGAGCCTTATTCAGTGCATAAAACCACTAAAATAAAAATTAATTTAAAAAGTAAACAACACTAGTTTTTCAAAAGATATAATTATGTTTTTTTGCGTTCCAGCAAATTTGGGTAGATTTCGCACTTTGAGAGAGTAATTTTCATTTTACTCTCATTAGCCCAAACTTGACCGAAAATACTTGGAACAGACCTATTAGTTTAAAAGTTGACATGTCAGATGTTAATAATATGTTGCGTATGGCAGGCTTTAGTACATACGCAGCATTGAATTTAAGCTTAACAATATTGTTGGCTTCTTTTTTATTAATTTTTAAATAATTTATTTTAAACTAATACGGGTGGTTTCTTTCCTAGAAAAAGTGCAATATTTGTTTTACCTTTAAAAAAAATTACCACATTGTGTTTTGAAACCAGTGAATTTATTAGGAATTTGTTTACCATCCCTTAGGGAAATAAATTTGGAGTTTAAAACTGAGTTTAACTGAAAATTTTTACCATAAAAAGCAAAAATGTGTTACATGTTGGTTGAAAAGAAATCACCATAAGAATTGTTCGCAAGTAACACAATATTCATATTTTATTAGAATATATATCTGCATGTATTTGCATATATGTAAGTTTACGCTCGCAACTGTATACAGATAAAAGGTGTTTTTTATGAAGTTTTTTTTTATACGAATCACTTTGTTGTCTGAAAGATTGACATGATTTACAAAATTAAGGCCCAGTTAAAGTATATATACGGATGCGACTTTTTTCTAAAAAAACAGAATACAATAACTTGGCTAAAAATTAATGATTGAACTGAAATTCTAGGGGTTGATGGCTGAAGTAGTTAATATTTGATCGAATTTTTCTGAACTGCTGTAATGAATGGTTCTTCTAATTATTGATGGTCTACTTAAAGGACGTAAGCATAGCCCTGGTCCCTGAACACTACCAAATGCGATTGGCATTATAATGTAAAGGGTTTTTTTATAATAGAGTTTCACAAGTTGAAATCATAATAAAACAAGGTAATATATTTATAGTATTAATGAAACGGGGGATGCATTGGAAAGAACATTTTATGAAATTAATGTTTAAATCTAGGGCCAAATTACCGCATTCGATATCGAACGAAATTTACATACAATTTATTATACAAATTTCGATCGATATCGAATGCCGCAATTTGGCCTCTGATTTCTGCCAAGTTGCCGCCACAAAGGGCGCGTAGAAGGCTCGCGACACCAATTTCCAACTGTGGGTGCTGTTGGCTGAAGTAGTAGAACACGAGACTATGAAGCGGAGGGTCGTGAGTTCGAGCCCGCGCTGAGTCATGAAATATTGTGTTGAATTCTTCTAAACAGCATTAGTGCGTGGTTGTGTTAGTTGTTGCCAGCCTGTTTCAATGATGAAGGCATAGTCACTGGTCACTGAACATAATTGGCAGCGACTGACACTTTTGCCTGTTTCATGGTGTCATTAGATCTTGTTATTTCTCACAATTACATTTTAAAACAAAATAATTGGAAAATTTTATTGTTTTTTTAAATGTCTAAAAGCTTTATGGTTGAAAAAAATTAAATAAAAATGTTAATCATTTTCCATTTTGTTTACAAAAATCTCCTGTATTAGTTTATAAGAATAACTATTTGATACAATTGTATCAATAGTTTTAATAAAACTATAAAAAATATTTTATATTTTTATAAAAAATATATTAGAAATCACACGTAATAAATAGCACAGGTTATTCAATTTCTCAGTCATTCCCTTGGTTTTGTATAAAAAAACATAATATTTTCAGTTATGCCTTTACATTCCTATTTGATCTTTTCGATTTCTTAACGCCTCTAATAATTTCGATTACTTCTTTTACTGAACATGTTCATCCACATCCTGGCAAAGTTCACTACTACACATTTCACAAAAACGTTAATTTCAAAACTTTTTCTGTTATTGTTCTGTATGCTAAACATAAAGTAGTTTCCAGCAGAAAATATTCTTGAGCTGCGGAATACTATATTCTATAGAGTAATACAGTAGAACTCTTCTATAATACCATAGGGGAATATAGCACCTGATGTAAGACAAAGCAGCTAGTTTTTCGAAATGACACTGAATGAAGACATTTTGTACATACATTTGCATATATTATTGAAAAAAATATATTTATTATTCGGCGTTTTTTTTTGTGTATTACATATATAAAATATTTTTGAATAAGGGCGTCTCGGTCGAGCACTGCGAAATCAAAAATATTGTACGTGCCAAAACTGAAATTGTCAGCTTCATCCAGCCCCATGATGGCAAGACTTCATACTGTCGACAGCATGATTAAATGAAAATGAAATATGTACTCAAGTTTTATTAACGTTAAATTTACTTTTGCTTTTTATTATTTATAAAAAGGTAAAAAGTATTTTCGCATTGTTTTGCCAATATAAGCAGAAGCAGCAGGAGTTTAACAATATCGAAATTGTTTAACAATTGAATGTGAATATTTGTATGCAAAATAAAAAGCAGGCAAAGTTTTCATGATGTCATATATTATGAGTTTTATTTATATTTCGTAATACATACATACATATGTATGTATGTATATATGTATGTATTACAAACTTGGTGAAAAAATATATAACAGTGCGAGCCACAATTTTCACAGATGGATGTACTTGTGTAAGAAATTTAGTGTTCTTTACCGGGGTTCTCTAATTTTAGTTTCTCACCTTCTCGTGTATGAAAAGCGGGAACTCCCCCGAGGGCTCCCCCCCTCACATGGGAATCTGCATATCATTTGCACATTCCCATCTAGATCACCTTTAGGGGCATAATTATAACTTAAGGTTGATTAAGAATAGGATTTTAGCGGATGTAT
This sequence comes from Linnaemya tessellans, assembly GCA_951800035.1. Taxonomy (NCBI): domain Eukaryota; kingdom Metazoa; phylum Arthropoda; class Insecta; order Diptera; family Tachinidae; genus Linnaemya; species Linnaemya tessellans. Next base: position 25,095,190 of record OX637536.1, read on the forward strand.
ACAAAATATTCATTATATTATAATTAAGCAGATAGGAAAACCCTGACTTTAACTTTACTGTATCAAAGTTTAAAACGTTCTTAGTTGTCAGTTTAACAATTTTATATGTCTATGCAAAGTTTCGACCACCCTTGACCACTCCTAAAATAGAAACTACACTATGTTATTCCTGGGATCTTAAAAAATCTCTATGCTAAATTTCACCTAGATCGGATCAGCGGTTGAACATTTATTAGTAAGGAAAAAAGTACAAGTCAGTATAAAATCTACAAGTCATCATAAAAGTGCAAGTCATGATAAAAAGTGCAAGTCGTCATAAAAAGTGAAAGTCATTATAAAAAGTGCAAGTCATAATAAAAAGTGCAAGTCATCATAAAAAGTGCAAGTCATCATAAAAATGGAAGTCATCATAAAAAGTGCAAGCCATCATAAAAACTGCAAGTCGTCGTAAAAAGTTAAAGTCATCATAAAAGTGGAAGTCATCATAAAAAGTGCAAGCCATCATAAAAAGTGCAACTCGTCATAAAAAGTGAAAGTCATCATAAAAGTGGAAGTCATCATAAAAAGTGCAAGCCATCATAAAAAGTGCAAGTCGTCATAAAAAGTGAAAGTCATCATAAAAGGTGCAAGTCGTCATAAAAAGTGAAAGTCATTATAAAAAGTGCAAGTCATCATAAAAAGTGCAAGTCATTATAAAAAGTGCAAGTCATCATAAAAGTGCAAGTCATGATAAAAAGTGCAAGTCATCATAAAAGGTGCAAGTCATCATAAAAAGTGCAAGTCTTTATAAAAAGTGCATGTCATTGTGAAAAGTGCAAGTCATCATAAAAAGTGCAAGTCGTCATAAAAAGTGAAAGTCATTATAAAAAGTGCAAGTCATCATAAAAAGTGCAAGTCATTATAAAAAGTGCAAGTCATCATAAAAGTGCAAGTCATGATAAAAAGTGCAAGTCATGATAAAAGGTGCAAGTCATCATAGAAAGTGCAAGTCTTTAAAAAAAGTGCAAGTCATCAAAAAAAGTGCAAGTCTTTATAAAAAGTGCATGTCATTGTGAAAAGTGCAAGTCATCATAAAAAGTACAAGTCATCATAAAAAGTGCAAGTCATTATAAAAATTTCAAGTTATCATAGAAAGTGCAAGTCATTAAAAAAGGTGCAATTTTGTAAATATTTCATTACTTACCTCGACCTCAGTTTCTGGTGGAAAAGTCTAAAAAAAAGGAAAAAGGGAATAATAAGTATATATAAAAACGATTTTTAAACATCTAGTAGTGGTTAAATCAAAATAAGTATAGTTTTATTAAAATGGGTGTCCTGCATACCAAAGTGCTGTGAAATGACGAAAGACCATTTTTATTATCCACTGTTTTAAAAGAGAAGTGAAATAAATATTCATACATACGTTCGGAAAGTTATTAATATTTTATAAAATTTTAAGTAAATACATACAAACATGGATGTATATATTGCAATATATTCATGTACATAAATTTCTTTCATTCATTATTTTTATTTTTTTTCTTATATTTTTATTTCAGATTAAATTTGCATTAAGAAAGTTTCTGTCGTGATAATTCTGATTTTGTAGGGCAGTAAGAGAGTGAAAGTGAAATGTGCTGCTATAAAAGTTTGTCGGAACTCAAAGTTCATTTTGTTTTGTGAATATAAAAAAAGGTACTGGAAAAAGCGTTTTTGCTTTTAATTTCAGTAACATTTCATACATCATTTATGGAGATGTTTTTCAACACTTTGGGGTACTAATTTCATATATTTGAAGAGCGACTGCACGAAAACCCAAATTATTGGGTGCTTTTTATAAATTTTGCCTCCAAAAGAAATCTTTAAAGCTAGCTTTTATTTAAAACATGCTATTAACATAAACGTGCTTGCAGAAATAAATGCACGGCGGTAATTACCTTTTACTTGCCACAATGTACACGTCCTCGTACTATGAGTCAATGCGCTAGTACATTTTTATTCGTGTACGTCATTAAAAATTTATACACAAAGTGCGTGACTGCAGTTGCTGTAAATTAACACAGTTAAATAAAAATTATTGCCTCAAACATTTATGTGCAAACACGAGAACAATTACCAGCCATCATACAATTACTTGTATTTTTACACTTTTCAAAGGGTGAAAGTTGCTTGCAATACACCATTGTTTTAATTTTTTTCCATTAAAAGGTTAATTATGTTTAAAAAAATGAGGCAATTAAAAATAATATGAAGTACTTTCTGCAAAGTAAGAAGAAAAAAATTTATTCTAGAGAAAATCATTGTTTAAACAATTGCTGATTATGACAAAAATGCCAAGTTTCTGGCAGGTATTTAAAAATTTATATATTGAAAAAGAAAATTTTGTTAGTCGGCATGCGGAGACTTAGATCAAGTAGAGTACGCCGTAGTGACTGGGGTAGCAGAGTGTCAATGGCCCTGGCAATAACGCCAGTAAGGTAAGAGCCTGCAAACTCACTTCACTCCCCTCACATACGTTAACGTCTGCAGCTTTTATCTTATCAGTCCGGTTTACGATTTTTTCGGTCGCTTGTATCTTGTACTACACTTCGCTGCTGAGGAGTAGTTCCTGACATGCCAAACAATTTGACGAAAATTAACACAATCATGCACTAATGCAGATTAGAAAGATTCAATTCCATATTCAATGATATATTTTGGATAATTTTTAATTTTTTTTTGTAATTTTGTTAAGAAAATGATATATTTTTATATTAAAGAAGGTCCAACGCATTAAACTTGGAGCCATAAAATAAAATTAAAAAATTTTAGACCCCGCCTTCTTTAGTGGGCGTTATTATATACAAAAATAGCGTAAAAATTTAACAAATTGTTTTACTCAAGCCTACATTCCTTAAACATAAAATTTTTAAGCTTTAATGACGAAGCTGACACGTAAGCTGGTAGTACTCTACCTTACCCCCTCCTCCCTCTTTGCCTCCTAAATGACCCTATCGAACATTTTTTTTTCTTAAATATTGCATATAATTATCCCAAACATTTATTTTTAGAGTTTTATGGCAAAGATGAAATGTCTCCCGCACAGCCCTTGCCAGAGTGACTCCGCCAAAGTACAGTTTTAATACGCTCCAAAGAGAATTGGACCCCATAAAGTATATACGAGTATATTCTTAATCAGTGATGAAGTGTAAGACGGTCTAGCAATGCCCATACGGTCGTCTGTGGAAAACATGATATTGTCTATTTTTGAACCCCGCTCCCTTTAGAGGGCGCTGGCGTACGATATTATCTAAAGCAGCTCTGTCCCATCAAGTTAAACATTTTAAATTTACTTACTAAATATTTGGAGGGCATTTAATATTCGACCCGGCCGAATATAAAATTTTTACTTGTTTATTTTCTTTATAGATTTGGTACCACAGAATATTAAGTTTATCAGTTTCGCGCGGATCTTACCTACCATTTTTTCAACTAATACTGAGTTCAGACATACACCTTAATTGATTTTGTCGCAATTAATGCCATTATTGAGCTCAATTATTCAGTTTAATGAAGAAATTGCTCAATTAACGTTTAATTGCTATAACATCGAGTAAAATTATAAATGCCACCACTGCTAAAAAGTGTGTTTAGTGAGCAAAACTCGCCTCACTGAACAAAGTTAGTCGAGACTTAGCACCTAAAAGATATAAAAAGTAGAAAAAACCATATATAAAATATGTCGCGCCATGTTGAGGTTAAAAAAAAAAGATACTCGATTTAAAATTGAGGTCTTCGTACATAATGAAATAGTTTTACTTTTAGTTGTCACACGTTAATTGAATTGACTAGAATTTGCATATGTGAACAGAAATATAATTATGTCAATAAAGTGAATATTGACTCAATTAAAACTGCATGTCTGAACACCACATGTGTAACTCAAACATAATAGTAATATATCCATTTAATCTGACCTACAAATTCTATTACATCAGGAAGTGGTTAACGTCTACGTTTTCAAAATATATCATGAATATGGAATTGAATCTTTCTAATTAGAGGTTGGTTTAGTTCTTCTTAGGGAAGCTATTTTCCCTCTTGCCCGATTTAGCCCATCTCCGAACTTAACCTGTGCTATCCTTCAAGATGTATTTATACCAAATTTCAAGAGTCTAGCTCTTTTCGTTTGGACTGAATCGTGATTTCCACAGACAGACGAACGGACGGACGGACATGCTCAGATCAACTTAGATCTCATCACTGATCAAGAATATATACTTTATGGGGTCTCAGATGGATATTTCACTGCTTTACAAACGGAATGACAAAGTGAATATACCCTCCATATTATTTTTTGGAGTGTATAAAAATAGAACTGCGATGCAAGGAATGATGAAGCAGGTGGCAACGCTGTGTCAACTTAATATTTTTTATATAACATATTTGATAACTAACGCTGTCATAGTGAAAGTTAGATATGAAGTAAATTTTCTGAAGATATAAAACGTGCATCATATACTTCCACAACTTTTGTGAAAAAAAAACCAGCATTAAAATAATAAAAACTTCATGCACAATCATATACCGATTCGCATGTTATGTACTCGTGTGGCTAAACACACACACGGAGTATTTAAATAAAAAAATACTTTTAACAAAAATAACATACATATATAAAAAATTGTTAACATGAAAACCACAATGCTGCCTTTTGGAATTACTTATGCTGTTACCACAGATTCATAGCAAACCGCAAAAAACAAAATGAAAATGTATTCCTACATCCTATTCAGATTTCATTTGTGTGATCTAAGAACATATTATGATAACATTAGCTGAACATGCAGACAAATTATAGGACATGAATGTACATATAAAATGTATTCAGGAAGGATGCTGTATCCTTGTAGAAAGTCTATGTCCCAAATTTATTTGGAAACAATAATACACTAGAATAATTCCTGTCAAATCCTTTTCAATTTCTGTGCATAAGAAATAACAAACAGTAGACAATCGGTTAGGCATGAGTTTGAGCTGAATATTTTAGCGAGGTACCCGCTGCTCATACAGGGTGAATCCTTTTGTTGTTCAGTTGCCAGTGCACCGCACCACGCATTACATAGAGAATTCGTTGCTTGGCGGAACGGTTCGGAAGTGGAACACACTTCCTGCAGAGCTCTTTCCTGCCACTTTTAACCTGGAGAGGTTCAAGTCGAACATCCTGAAATACGAGTACTACTATTTTTAACCGCCTTTCCATAACCAACTTTACTGGTTCTGGCACAATGCATCTCACATGGGGATGACCTCCTCAGTGCTGATGCCAGACACTCACAGGTCATCCCTATAGCTGGAATTTAAATTTGTGTAATAAATTTGTATTGTCTGGAAGTGCCATTGACAAATAGTTACAGAATAAAGGGGATTAAGGCCGAGACACATAGAATCCGTCATACGTTATACGTCGTCTTTTTCAACTGACTTGAACGTACTGACGGAGTACTTTGTTGACTGATATTAAATCAATTGTATGTTCCCCATTTTATTTATTTATGTTAAATTTATATATTTTATAAAATTTATTTGTATATTATTTAATTTTTCCCGAACACACAATACAAAAAATTTATTACAACAATTTGAAAAATTCAGCGATTTCTGTCAAAGTATTCAACGTACGTCAAAAGTTAAAAGTTGGCCAACTTTCGTACTTTGCTTTGACGCAGAAGTACTGAATGTGACAACTCGCATAAGAAAGCATGTATTTCAACTCAGCTGTCAGTTGAAAAAGGCGACGTATAACGTATGACGGATTCTATGTGTATCGGCCTTTAAGGCAACTAAATTAAGCACACTCCCAATATATTCACCCCTATTGTGTTTGGCGTTTTACGCCTGCAAATTCAACAAATTGTAATAGATAAAAGACGAAAAGCTAACATTTTCTTTAATCTATTACAAAATGTCGAGTCTGAAGGCGAAAAACGCCAAACACGATAAGGGTGACTATCTATCAAAGGTGACGACATTTCGTAGTCAAGCCTTGGCGATCCCTTCAGCATATTAAGTTGTCCCTGCATGAGAAACTCCAGTAATCAGAAATAAGTCAAACGGGTATGTTCTGACACTCGCATCTCGCATAACATTTGCGATTGTGACTTGAACTCGCAAGAGAGGTGTTCTGTAAATCGCAATCGCCAGATTTTTGGCGAGTTCACATCGCAAGAGTATACTGAAGTGAACTGATGAAGTTAGACTAAACTCAACTTTAAATAAACAATAAAATTATGAATAAATTAAATTAAATATGTTTTCTTTTTATTTGCATCAAAACTAGTCCTTTTTCTTACAATTTATATTAAATATATGCAATTTAAAAAATGTTGTTTGGTTTTGTTAATTTTGTCTGTCCATTGTTTTGTTATGAACTGGCGATTTCAACAAATAGCTGATCTAAATTATCTTAGCAAATCGCAAGTAAAACGCATGAGTTGCAGAACATGCAAAAACAAATTTGGCGATTTCCAACCCACATGCGTTTTGACAATCATGCGAGTGTCAGAACATACCCGCATATATGAAAGCTGTGATGACTTTCGAAGAGCATTTCAAAATTGTAAGGCAGCTTTTGTTATGAAGCTTCACAAATTCGGTGCAGCCAGTAGCAAAGATAAATAATTCCAAGACTTAGACGTGATCTTTAACGCCGATGCGAACTGTATGCATGCAGAATGGACCGAGAGTGGCTATTTGAAAAATGTCTATCAACTTGACTGCCCATGACAGCAGAAGACAAGAATTTATAAGCAAAACTAGTTAAGAAGAAAGATCTAAAATCTCGAGCTGAGTACTATCCATTATATATATTGGCACTTTTTCAATGAAAGTCATGAAGACGTGGCAGGTTTATTTCACAAAAAAGTTTTTCCAATTAAATCTGCTTAATATATCTCAGAAATCGCCAACGTTGATGATTTAATTCCAGTAGACTAAATAACTCTGTTCAGCAGAATATGTCTGGCATCTCTAATCTTCCATACGAGTACAATCTTAACATACATTCATGAATACCAACGCTTTCTTTTTTGAAACACTGCACATAACCACGTGCGCTAAAACAAATTCACAAACTAACAATAGATAAGAATGTATGCGAATAAAAAGAATTAAATACAATTACATAAAACCACACAATGCATACAACGGAGCACTTCATATGCCGTTTGAATCGAAATAGAGAAAGAAGTAATCTAACAATGCCAAATAAAGAAAAAATTAAATGAAAAAAAAAAAAAAAATAAACAGCCTTCTGAACAATAGAATTAAAATAAAGAAGAAAATAGCGTGAAATCCCGTCATGTATACATGAAACAGCGGTAAGTAAAATTAGTTATTGTCACACACTTTTTCAATATTTTTTTTTAAATGGAATTCTGAGAACAATTTATTTATTGTCGCTTTTAAAGTAGATGTTAAACATCAACTTTACGATGTTGTTGCACACGCGAAAAGTTTTTTGGCAAAGTTGAACTTTCTCATTTTACCTCATATACTTTAATCCAATTCAAAATTAATAGGGAAATAAATATGCCATTAATTATTCCCATCATATGGAATGAAAACAAGTAAAAACGTTATATTCGACCGGGTCGAATCTTAAATACCCTCCAAATATTTAGTAAGTAAATTTAAAATGTTTAACTTGGTGGAACAGAGTTGCTTTAAGACAATTCTATAGCCAATTTTAAATCTCTATTTTGACAGAGTCATTCCGGGAAAGCCCGTGTGGAAAGCGTTTCGCCTCTGCAAGATCAGAGAACATATCAGGTTCTTATAGGCTTAAGGAATACAAATTGTTCAATATTTTCCCTATTTTTACATATAATAACGTACGTCAACGCCCACTAAAGGGGGCGGGGTCCAAAAATTTACTATATCATGTTTTCCACAGACGAACGTATGGGCATTGCCAGATCATCTTAGACTTCATCACTGTTTAAGAATATATATACTTTATGGGGTGCAATTCTCTTTGTAGGGCATTAAAACTGTATTTTGGCGGGCTCTCTCTGGCAAGGGCTGTGGGGTAGGCATTTCACCTTTGCCATAAGACTCCAAAACTAAATGTTCGGAATAATTATATGTAAAATTTATTAGAATTTTTTTTATAAGGTCATTTGGGTAGCAAAGGGGGAGGACGGGGTAAGGCAGAGGAGTACCAAGTTACGACTCAGCTTCGTCATTAAAGCTTAGAGTTTTTATTTTTAAGGAATGTAGGCTTAAGTAAAACACTTTGTTAAATTTTTACACTATTTTTGAATATAATAACTCCCACTAAAGTCCAAAGGGTCCAAAAATAAATGTTTTTGATTTTATGGCTCCAAATTTAACGCGTTGGACCCTTTCTTGATATAAAAATATATCATTTGCTTAACAAAATTGCAAAATAAAAAACCTTAAAAATTATGTTGCTTTTTTTTTTGGGAGGTTGTTTTGTTCTTCTTAGAGAAACTTTTTTCCCTCTTGCCCGATTTAGCCCATCCCCGAACTTAAAATGCTCTAAGCTTCAAAATATATTTATACCAAATTTTAAGGATCTAGCTCTTTTCGTTTGGACTGAATAGTGATTTCCACAGACGGACGGAAGGACGGACATGCTCAGATCGTCTTAGATTTCATCACTGATCAAGAATATATATACTTTATGGAATCTTAGATGGATAGTTTGCTGCATTACAAACGGAATGACAAAATGAATATGCCCTCCAATTCTTTTTTGGAGGGTATAAAATAACTTCATAAGACTAAGATCACACTCTAAGCACAATGTCCGGACGTGCAATTAAATTTCATTTATAGAAATGTATTTTTTTTCTCGTTTTTTAACTCGAACCAACACTCAGAGGATGACCCCGACATATGCAGTGCATTGCACCGGAACTGGAAAGTAGGGGATAGTATTGACGGGACATATGAAGAAAAATTGGAAGATAGAAAGTTATTTGTAGTTATTTGATCCTTTTACTTCCCCGGCTAATTTTTTAGTACCAGGTTAACGAAAGAAAATAGCTTCTCAAATAAAGGGTGTTTTTATAAGAGCTTGCTGATTTGAAATTTAAATGAAACACATGCCAAATTAGATAATTTCTTGTCATTTAACATTTAAATATAATTTCGGGCATATGGCTACAATTTTCGACGACCTTTTCAAGCATTTGAGGGCGTATTTCAGCAATGACACGTTGAATACTGGTTTCCAAAGCGTCAATCGTTGCTGGTTTATCCACGTAAACCAATGATTTCAGGTATCCCCACAAAAAATAATCGAGTGGCGTCAAATCACACGAACGCGGAGGCCAATTCACCGATTCCATTTCTCGAAATAATGTTGTCTATGAAATGTTCTTTCAATAAGTCCATTGTTTCGCCCGCAGTATGACAAGTGGCACCATCCTGTTGAAACCACATTTCGTTTACATCCATATCTTGAAGTTTTGGCACCAAAAATTCATTGATCATGATTCTGTATCGATTTCAATTCACGGTAACGCGTCGTCCTTCCTCATTTTTAAAGAAATAAGGACCGATGATTCCACCAGCCCATAGACCGCACCAAACAGTACATTTATCGGGATGCATTGGTAATTCTTGAACGGCGTGTGGATAATCTTTCCTCCAAATACGGCAATTTTGCTTGTTGACATATCCATTCAACCAAAAATGCGCCTCATCACTGAAGAGAATTTTGCGGTAAAAGAGCGCATAAACATTTTTAATTGAACACTGTTTTTGAAAATAAATTTCCACGATTTGGAAGCGTTTTTCTGGAGTTAACCAGTTCATGATGATTAGCCAAACAATACTGAGTAGAGAGGTCACTTTAAACTGTCAAAACAGCTGTCAGACAAACAAACACCCTTTACAAAACGTATGTGATGTGAAAACCTTAAAACCATTGGATGTGCTTATAAACGAGCTTAATGAAGCAGGTCTATTTAAAGTTGAGTTAATAATTAAGTTGTTTCTTAATAATTTAGAAAGGATGGTACTGCTGACCGAAGTATATGCTTAGTTAACAAGAGACTGTGAAACCTAAAATCCCTAGTTCGACTCCACACTCATTCTTGAATATGATATCGAATTTTTCTGATCAGCATAGAACCATTAATATTAAAAAAGGAAAAGTTATGTGGCTCTTCAACTATTTCATGAAAAATAAAAAACACCGATAAATAGAATATATAATATAGAATTACACATACAAACTGGAACTTTGTATAACAATAATTTCTCAAGCATTGCAAGGATGGAAATAACTTGTAAAAAGAGCACTCAACTTTAAAATAGAAGTCTTTAATATTTTCGTTATAACAACTTTTCATTTTATCGGAGAAATTTATTGCTGCTAAGGTTTACTCTCGATGCAATAATCCCATAATGTTTTTGTTGCATTTGTATTTTTTGTTTCGCTTCATTCTTCATTTGCAGTGCTGTTTTGTTGTTCTGTTTCCGCTATTTGAGGTCGGATGTGAATCTAGTATGTCATGTCATACTACAGCCATGACATCAACGAAAATATAACAAACAATTGAAAGTAAAATAACAAACACACACACACAAAAACATACAAAGGACCCCCAAAACTAATACATATATAAAAAAATTACTACTTGTTTGATGGTTTTTGTTTAAAGCTGTATTCTTTTGTTCTTGGAGTTTTGTTTGGTTTTTATTGATCGATGATTTTTGTTAAAATCAAAAGATATAAATAAAATTAAATTACAAAACAGAATGTTATATTTACATATTTGTATTCTTTGTGTTGTGAATATAAAATGAATTGGTTGGTTAGTGCATTTTGCATTCCATAACAAAACATTCCACAAAATAAAAAGTTGTGGGAACTTTAAACATTTCCATACAGACAGAGTACGCTTAAATTTCTATTTATAAATTTTAATTACAATTTTATATATAAAATATATAACTATTTGGTGAAGATTAAAAAAATAGCTTTTGAAAATCCACTGTGTGAAGTATTTCATTTGGAAATAACTTTCCAAGAGAATAACATCCCAAAAGTAAAATTGGGGCAATTGACTCTTTTTAATAAAAACCCGTTTTTCTCTGTATTTCTCTGTGTTACATACGGCATGGCAAGGTGAATATACCCCCCAATTCATTTTTGTAGGGTATAAAAACATCTGTCAAAACTATATGCCAATTTTAAATTATTTAATTAATAATTAACCAGTTATCCGCTTAAATACACTGGTCTCACATCAGACACTGAAACGAGATGCCGACTTTAACTTTAAATGTGAAAACACTTAGACACGAAGTATATTATTGAATAAAACTTAAATATTTTTTTAAAACATTTACGCCTCTTTAATATTAAACGTTTAGGTATCATTTCATGAAAGAAGTAAAAACAATTTCTCCGCATTTAATTTTATTTTGTTTCCATATATAAACATGTAACAAGCGAATACTCAATATAATGATTACAAACATTATAATGGCAACAAAACTAAATGAAATGGACTTGGGATACGATTGAAAAAGTGACGCTTGATAGCACAAAATTTTTATTTGCTGAAGGGCACAAAATATTTGGCACGTCCGAATATTATACTCGTACTCCTACTTAGGAGTATTTTAATACGATTCTAGTTTTAAAAGTACTTAAATTTTCAAGCAGTATTAATGGTTAACCTATTCGTATAAAAGTTTAAAACGTTCTTAATTAAAACGTTTAATAATTTCATATGTCTATACAAATTTTCAATCACCCTTGACCACTCCAAAAACAAAAAAACCCCTATGTTATTCCTCGAATCTTAGAATATCTCTATGCCAAATTTTATCTGTATCGGATCAGCGGTTTGAGCATGAAAAGGTAACTGACAGACAGACTTACCTTCATATTTATAGTATTAGTAAGGAAAGAAGAGCAAGTCATCATAAAAAGTGCAAGTCATCATAAGAAGTGCAAGTCATCATAAGAAGTGCAAGCCATCATAAAAAGTGCAAGTTACAATAAAAAGTGCAAGTCATTAAAAAAAATGCAACTCATCATAAAAAGTGCAAGTCATTATAAAAAGTGCAAGTCATTATAAAAAGTGCAAGTCATTATAAAAAGTGCAAGCTATTATAAAAATTGCAAGTCATCATTAAAAGTGCAAGTCAGTATAAAAAGTGCAAGTCAGCAAAAATAGTACAAGTCATCATAAAATGTGCAAATCATTATAAAAAGTGCAAGTCATTATAAAAAGTGCAAGTCATTAGAAAAAGTGCAAGTCATCACAAGTGCAAGTTATTATAAAAAGTGCAAGTCAACAGAAAAAGTACAAGTCATTATAAAAAGTGAAGGTCAATATAAAAAGTGCAAATCATCATAAAAAGTGCAAGTCATCATAACAAGTGGAAGTCATCATTAAAAGTGCAAGTTATCACAAAAAGTGCAAGTTATTATAGAAAGTGCAAGTCACCAGAAAAAGTACAAGTCATTATAAAAAGTGAATTTCAATATAATAAGTGCAAATCATCATAAAAAGTGCAAGTCAATATAGAAGCCGCAAGCCATCATAAAATGTGCAAGTAATTACAAAAAGTGCAAATCATCATAAAAAGGGCAAGTCATCATAAAAAGTGGAAGTCATCATTAAAAGTGCAAGTCATTATAAAAAGTGTAAGCCATCATACAAAGTTCAAGTCATTATAAAAAGTGCAAGTCATCAAAAAAAGTGCAAGTTATTATAAAAAGTGCAAGTCACCAGAAAAAGTACAAGTCATTATAAAAAGTGAAGGTCAATATAAAAAGTGCAAATCATCATAAAAAGTGCCAGTCAATATAGAAGCTGCAAGCCATCATAAAATGTGCAAGTCATTATAAAAAGTGCAAGTCATTATAAAAAGTGCAAGTCATCACAAAAAGTGTGTCATTATAAAAAGTGGAAGCTTATGCGCTCATACCAGCATGAAGTATTAAAGTTTGTTTTTTTTTTATTTTATTATACTTATTACCCGCGACCTTCTCTAAAACCTTTAGGAAACAAAATGAATAACACACAACAGAGTCAATGAAAAAAAAAAAAAAAAACAGGAAATGAAAGTGATGTTGTTTTCCATGAATCTAATTATCAACAAATATTTATATAAATTAAATAACAATAAAATTCCTCTACCACTTGTGAAGTCCAAAGGTAATATGTGAATTATTTTATGAATTGCAAACAAACAAAATTGAATTGAATTCCACCGGTTAATGCGGCCTCAAATAAATATTTGTATAATTATGTAATCAATTGATAGGTTTATTAATAACAATGATTTCCTAGCGCTTGTATTGATAAAAAACATTTTATTTTTAATTAATTCTTTTCAATAAAACAAATAAACTACATAATTGAATCGAGTAAGAATGGAAAATTATTTCTATTTCAAGTTGCTGTAGAATGTTATAATTTGTTTGAACTGCAGAGCATTTAGCAGTACACAGAATCATTTAAATATATCGATATTCTGTACAGACAATATAATATTAGAGATAAGATATTATCTATTACGTTTAGAAAGCAACATCGGTTTGCTTTCTAAACAAATATTTGCTACAGGACCGACGAAGGAGGGTGCTGCTGTTACTCTGCTTTTAGTATGTGATAGTCTGCTTTAGTACATGATAGTATCAGTTACTGCCAATTATGACCAGTGAGTATGCCTTCATCATTGAAACAGGCTGACAACAACTAACACAACCACGCACTAATGCTGATCAGAAGTATTCAACACAACATTTTATGACTCAGCAGGTAGTTGAACTCAGGGCTCTCCGCTTCATAGTCTCGTGTTCTACTACTTCAGCCAACAGTACTTACATTATTTACAAAGTATTTACAAAGGGCACTTATTGATTCCGCTCAAAAAACATTTCATGTTTTTCTTTAATCTATTAAAAGCTGTGGTATCGATGCGACAACCGTAATAGGGCCCAATATGGTTTGTAAATTTTAACAAATAAAATAAAAATCAATGAGTGTTCGAACTCGCGGGCGATGTGTTAATACCTTTTTGTTTATTTATTTTATATTAAACCCACAAAAAACAAAGAGAATGCAAAGCAACAGACAAATGTACATACATACATTGTTATGTTTGTACATAAGCTACATACGTTGCTGTCTTGCTATCTTATTTTTATATATGTACGTATAACACGTCACTATTCTGTTTGCTATGCATAAGACAAAACCGAAGAGCAACATAAAACACTTTTTTAATATTACTCCAAATTAATACTCCGAATTAAAACACTTAAATCTCCGCTCGCCGATATCGGATCGCCTTAATTTTTGGCCTAAACTCTTCGTCGAAACCCGCACTAGCGTTTTAATCCAAAAATTAATAACATCGGCTATGAATTTCCGGAGAAAATCGCGTGGGAAAATTATATGAAAATCGCCCAATAATCACTTTCAATACCGACTGCCAAGCAACAACAACAAACAAACTCTTACACTTACACTTGCGTATGTATTGAAACTGATAGTTTACTGCCCTAGAGGCGCGCGTATAGATGTTAACACATCAAAAAATATAATACATAAAATGAGATATTCTTCTCAACAGCGTAATGTTTCTGCTGGGCACATACACATGCTTGACATAACCAATAAATGTCAATACGAAAGAGCAACTATTGACTGTGAGCTACAATATATACCGCACAATAAGTCTTTATGACAACGATGATATTTAATTTAATATGCAAATATTAGAAAATTGTCATCCTAAATAACGTGCACAAGGCAAAATTATTCTAAACCAAAATATATTCTGGCAACTCTGCATATACTTCAAGTCGTCTATAAATTTAGCTCCGTAAAAAATTTATAAAAAGTGCTTAATTTTATATCAATAAATTTGGAACTGTGCTTATTTGGACCTGTGATTTGTTGCTGAATGAGATATACGATTGGTTACTAAGCTGAACTGTTGGTATTGTTAAAAGGAGAAATTAATTTAACATCATCATTGGTGCTAAGTATCCATACATACATATTATCACAAATATACGAACATACATACACATTACGTTTATACATACGTACTTCGTTTTTAGCAAGTGACAATTTTTTGCCACCTGTGTGATCAGCTGTTTCTGCTGTGCTGTGATACATTTTATATCAACCTTAACTGGTTTGTGAATCTGATTTGTTTCTGTGTCGCCATCTGTTGACTAATATATTATTTTGTTGAACCCAGCGAACATTTACTCTACGATTTTTTTTTATTATAATAAATACTCATAATATGTCTTGCATAAATAAAGCTTGTACTCTTGATACGGATTATGATAATATGATTTGCTGCTGGCTGTGCCACAACCTATGCCATTTTATATGTAGTGGACTATCAGTAATTGTAGCTGATGCTGTATCTAAGAGCGAGTCTCTACGTTGGTGTTGCAATGGGTGTAAAAAGATTGATGTTCGTTTTTACAGATTCTTTGAAGGAACTAAAACCAAATTTGTTGAGCTCCAGAATGAAGCAATCAAGCTTTCGGATAGTATTTCGAACTATGGCAAACTTTTTGATGACTACAAGTCATTGGAAAATTTGAAATCTCCTATCCAATCTTCACCTAAGCGTAGAAAGTCGGCTAGGAAAAACAACAACAATAAAAATAAAGATGTAATACATATTCAAAATCAAAATGAAAATAATGCTACGCATACACCGAAAAATACTTTAAATAGTATCAGTGTTACTTCTGATAAAGCTGCCGCTCATGTTATGGATTATTCGTCAAACACAAACTTGCATATTGAAAAACCTGGTGTATCGTCACAATGCGTTCCTGATAATATTTCAACCCCTGTGCAAGCTGTTGACCAGGTTTTTGCCCCAAATTGTAACAACAATCAACGTCTATCTGCCGGGAGGGTTAATAGTAATAGCATTGTGCCCGCTTCTCACAGGGAATTGCACGTAATTCCTCCCAACAAGCATATATTTATATCCCGATTTGCTGCTGATACAACGTCTGAGGATATTGAGTATTTCATTAAGTCTAAACTTAATATAAATGTCGATATCTTTGTCCATAAATTTAGATATGCGCAAGAAAGAAGTATAACATCTTTTAAAGTTACAATTCCGTTTGAGCATTTTAATAAAGTTATTGAGCAATCTTTTTGGCCTCAACACGCATTAGTTCGAGAATATGAGCACACTTCATACCAACAGAAAAGAAATATTGCTCGTATTTCTCCTAAAGAATCAGATGTTCCAAAAAACTAATATTTTGTTCCGATAATCAGCTGCACCTATTATATCAGAATGTCCGTGGATTAAAAACTAAACTCACTAAACTTTTCTTACAAAGTTTCTGCATCAATCATCATGTTATTGTATTTACCGAAACTTGGCTGAATAATACCTTTTTAAACACAGAGATACTTTGTGATAAATTTAATATATTTCGTCGCGATAGAATTACAACTACTACAGGTGGTGGAGTACTAATTGCCGTCGCAAATCATTTTCCAGCGGAAGAAATAAGAATTAGCTTACCTGTTGATTTAGAGTTTATCGCTGTGGTTCTTAAAGTTAACAAGATTAGCATATTCATAACATGTTCTTATATCCCACCTCAATCTGATCCAATTCTATACAAATACCATACTGATGCTATTAAAATGGTGTCTTCTACAATAAATGCTGCAGATTTAATACTTGTATTTGGTGACTTTAATTTACCTCACATTAGCTGGGAGTTCTCCAATGAATGCTACTGTTATTTACCCGTAATACTTGATGAAAATGAAAATGACATTTTTAATAATTTATCCGGCGTGGGGCTTCACCAAATCAATGGAATACAGAACTATTTGGGTAAACTCCTAGATTTGGTATTTGTGAATGAGCCAGCTGAATTTACTTTAAACCGTACAGATCCTCTTGTATTGCCGGAAGATCGTTATCATCCAACGATTGAAATTAGTTGCAATTTACATTATACTAATCAAACTAAAAATTCTAGTAAAAATGAAAAGATTTTCTGTTTTAATCGTTGTAACTACAATGAATTGAATAATCTAATTTGTAATACTAATTGGCTTCAGCTGTTGTCTACACCGAATAGTATGTGGGATTCAGTAGACACTATGGTTAACATTTTTTATAAAATTATGTTTGGCTATATGGAGGAATGTATTCCTAAGTATATACCTCATTTAAATGGCGGTCCACCGTGGAATTCTAGACAACTTTCAGCGTTAAAAAACAAAAAGAATAAATACTACAAGAAGTACAAAAGCACTGGATCCTCGTTTTATTTTAGTAAATATTCAGTTCTACGTGCGAAATATAATTTACTAAATGTACAGATGTATAAAAACTATCTTCATGTCACCAAACTTAACTTTGCCCATAACCCTAAATCGTTTTTCAACTTTGTAAACTGTAAAAGAAGAGCTTCGGGCTTTCCAAAAGTAATGAAATATTTACGTTCCGAGTCCAGTGATGAGCCTACAGTTAGCAACATGTTTGCGAAATATTTTGCTTCAACATACTCCACTGTTACGTATGAAAAGAACACTATCTACCCATACAAAATCGTTGATAATTTTACTATTTCGCCACCTGTAATAACTACCAGTCACATCTTTAATTGTTTAAATAAAACTAAGTCATCCAAGATTAGCGGCCCCGACGGGATTCCTAGTTGTGTTCTAAAAAACTGCGCTTCAGCTCTAGCAATGCCTTTGTCCATAATTTTTAATACATCATTAAAATGCGGTTACTTTCCTAAAATATGGAAAAAATCGTTTATTATTCCCTTGTTTAAGTCTGGAAACAAGTCTGATATCAGCAATTACAGAGGTATTGCAAAACTGAGTGATTTACCCAAGCTGTTCGAAAAATGTATGATTGATTGTATAACCCATCAAGTTTATCCTATTTTATCCCCATTACAACATGGTTTTCGTAAAGGATGTTCCACTGCAACCAATATTCTCCAGCTTACAACATTAGTAAACCAAGCTTTCAATAATGGCTACCATACTGACGCAATATACACCGATTTTAGTAAAGCTTTTGACAAAGTAAATCATATTCTTTTATTAAAAAAATTGGATTTATTGGGTTTTAGTAATATTTTCATCTCGTGGATAAAGTCATATCTTGTATGCAGAACGCAATCTGTTAAATTTAATAATGCAGTCTCAAGAAGTATTCAAGTTAAATCTGGTGTGCCACAAGGTAGTCACCTTGGCCCAATTCTATTTTTACTTTTTATAAATGATCTACCGGAGGCAATTAAACACTGCAACGTATTGATGTATGCTGACGACGTTAAGATATTTTTAAGTATTAAACAGCCAGCTGATCATCTTCTTCTACAGAATGACCTGGATAATTTTTACAAATGGTGTAAAATTAATTTAATGGAGTTAAATTTAAAAAAATGTAAACATCTAAATTTTTCAAGAGTTCGTGGTTCTGTATTTGCTTACAAGTTCGATTTGTACTGCTTAGACACTGTTGAAACATTTATGGATTTGGGCATATTGTTAGACTCAAAACTAAGTTTTGTGCAACATATAACGATGTCTGTGAACAAAGCGCGTAGCATTTTAGCTTTTGTGAAACGATGGTCGAAGGAATTCAACGATATTTTCATAACAAGACAACTATACATATCACTCGTAAGGCCAATTCTAGAGTATGGTTCCATCATTTGGGATCCTTACTACCAAATACATATTGATCGCATTGAGTCTGTTCAAAAACAGTTTCTTATTTTCTGCTTAAGAAACATTTACCATGACCTAACTCAACTTCCGCCGTATTCAACAAGATTAGCTGTAATTAACCTGCCTACATTAAGAAGCCGGAGAATAATGCTCAATGTAGCTTTTTCTTATAACTTAATAAATGGTAGAATCTGCTCCGAGTTTTTATTGAGCAATGTCACGTTTAACATTCCACAACGCTCATTACGATCATTTCAACCATTATTTGTTAGAACTTTTCGTACCAACTTTGCTATGTCTGATCCACTAAGAAGATTATGTTGTTGCTTTAATGAAATGTATAATTTTATCGATTTTTCATTAGATATATATACTATTAAAATGAATATAATACTATTTTTAAATAACTAAATTTTAATACCAGATTTCTGGTTTATTGTAATAATATAGTTTGTAAGGAATTAATCCATAAACTAAATAAATAAATAAAAAAATAAATATTTCGTTATTAATTTTATTTGTTATCCCATAAAAGATCGTCGACCTTAGCAACAAAGAACTCGAAAACTGAACCTGAATATTAACACACAGACCGAAAGGAAAACAGTTTCCCTGTATAACAAAATCAAGTTTACTAAGAGTACCAAAAAAAAAAGAATTCTAATCTAATCTCATGTGAATGCAAAATCTGAAATGTATTCACCCTTTAATATTTGATTTACAAAATTTATAAATTTCAAAATAAAGTATTCATTCCTGTGGAATAAAATTTTAGTGTCAAAAGTTCAACTGCGATTTTTAAAACCAGCAAAAAATACATTAAGTGTGCCAGTGGTATAAAGCATGGAAAAATATGTGTAAACAACCAAATGGAAAAAGTTTTCCCCACAAAAAATATCTGTACTGAAGTTCCTGTTAATGCTATTAAATATAATGGAGCTCATGGACAAGAATAATATTATAAAAAAAATTATTATATATACGAATAAATAAAAAAAAACTGACATTAATGGGAGAACACATGTCGCGCATACAAAACAGATTGTTGGATGACAACTGCCAACCAACCAACCAACCAACGAACCACTCACTCACTGTAAACTTTGAGCGGAAATGAAAGCAAACCAACGTTCAAGCAGGAAAAAAAAACATTTATATGTAAATGTGTAAAGTATGATTAGAATGTCAAATCTTAACGAAAATATGTAGTGGATGGAAATTTTGTCAAAGCCTTGCCAAGCAGCGTTTACAAATTGAAATGAATGACACCAGATTATTAATATAAAGTGTGCACCCGTACTAGCGGAATCAATATAAATACATACTCGTATTTCGGTTATTGTATATTTTACTAAATATTAATATAGATTAATATGAATTTCGGGTGCCATATAATATTTTCAAATTAATAACGCACGCACGCACGTCATTTTTACCATGGATTCTTAGAACGAAACTAACACAATAAAATGGTCTTATGTGAAATGCATTTAAGCATTGCCTACCTTAATCGAGGTCTTATCTAAAGCGTGTAAGAATTGTTGCTCCAATTGTTGCTTTCTGCGTGCTAGCATTCTTCAGTAAAATTCATTTCGATACAACAGTAATGCTAGGAACACAACTGCGACGAACGACGAATTTTTGGTCGCGAATATTCGTCGCCAAAAATAAAACACATTGGTGTATATGAAAATGCACACAATCGTGGCGTTGGACGAAATTCGTCATACTCAGCGAAAGTTGAAATAGATTTATTTCTAATTGTTTCGTCAGCGAGCGACGAACAAATCAATATGAGGTGCCCAGGTTTCATATACTCAAACTGGTTTTTTGTGGGAAAACATAATTCACTGCTGTATTGTTGCATCTAGCACGAAAATTTTCAGTACATACTAAAAATGCATTCACCATTTCAGAAAAATTTATCATTCGCACGACTTTTTATTCATTTTGCATACTTTTTATAATATATTCTTTCTTCCTATTTCCTACTTTTTCATATGGTCACCCCCAGCAGCTGTTAAATGAAAAGAATAATTTATTTACAGAAAAAATTTTAAGAAAATAATTACAAAAAGGAATTTGTTCTGGAAAAAATGGACACCACCGGGGTAATTATTGAATGTCTAAAGAATCTGGCATCAGAGGATTACAAAGTTTTTTAACCAAATTTACAATTTTTTTGTTTATTATTTTAATTTATTCGTCGTTATTGTATTTCATACGAGGAATTTATAGAGCGAATTTTTACGAACGAATTCGTCGTATTGAACGAAATTCGTCGTTCGTCCCAGTTGTGTTCCTACCATAAGCCGATATGATAAATTACGTTAGTATGTTATTGGCCGTGCAATCGATTGCCTATATATAAAAACATAATGGATCTTATTACAGTTGTCGAAACGATTCAAGAGATTAATTAAAACGTTTATATATTGCTTCAATCTGTTACAAATAGTTGCGTCGACTCGACACCCGTAATAAGACCCATTATTGACTACAATGAAAAATATTTTATTTCAATTTTAATCTATTCTTATACCCTCCAACAAAATAATTGGATTGTATATTCACTTTGTCATTCTGTGTGTAACGCAGCAAAATATCCCTCTAAGACTCCAGGAAAAATATATTTGTTTATCTTGGACCAGCACTTAGGGGATGACCCCTATATATCCGATGCATGGTGCCAGAACTAAGAAAGTTGATTATGGGAAGGAGGATAGAAGGCGTAGTGTTTGTGGATGTTCGATTTGAACCTGACCAAATTTAAATTGGCAGGAAAGACCTCTGCAGGATGTTCGTTCCACATACGAACCGTTCGGTTAAAGAACGAATTCTCTATGTAATGCGTGATGGCGTTCACTAGCAACTCAACCACAAAAGGTTTTCGGGCACAAGGTCCCTTATGGCCCTAGAGCCTATTCCGTTGTAGTATCGTTAAAGGCCGGGGTACGTAGAATCAGAGCTCCGAAATCTTCGAGTTTCACTCTTTACTCGAATTCGAGCGCGAGTACTCCTGCGAGTGAAAAAAAATATCGAGTGTACTCTATTTTTCTATGCCACTCGAATAAGAGCGCATATGCTTTGCTCGATTACGAGTGCGAGTAAAATACGCTCGAAATCGAACAGATTATACTCTTGCCGAGTACTATTTCAGTCTCTCTCATACAGTGGTAAAATAGATTCTATTTTCTATTTAATAGAAACTGTTTGTTTTTGCCGATTTGTGTGTGTGCGTGTGTGTGTTTAGTAGCAAGTGTAGTATTATTTATGTCTTTATTGTTCATGATAATATAGAAAATATAATTAAACTTTTAAAAATATAATAAAACTTTTTTTATAAAACCAACTAATTGCTCCGCACACGCGCACTGTATGGAAAGACTGAAATAGTACACAAAATCCACACACACACACAAGTCAGCAAAAAGACAAACAGTTTCTATTTTTCCACTCGATTTTACTCTTAAGAGTAAACTCTCACTCTATTTCGAAAATTTTTACTCCCACTCTTACTTTTTAAAAAGGAGTACTCGCGAGTACTCCCACCTAAAACAAACGAGTGGAGAGTAAACTTTTTGTAACACTCGTAATCTTCGAGTACTCTTCTTCGCGAGTATTTTTCACTCGCGAGTAAAATCGAGTAAATCTGAGCACTGCACAGAATCCGTCATACGTTATACGTCGCCTTTTTCAACTGACAACTGAGTTGAAATACATGCTTTCTTATGTGAGTTGTCACATTCAGTACTTGTGCGTTAACGCAAAGCACGAAAGTTGGCCAACTTTTGACGTACGTACAGACATCAGTAGGTCTTACAAATTGTTTTGATTAATTTTTTTTTGTATTGTGTGTTCAGGAAAAATTAAATAATATATACAAAATTGTATTAAATAAATAAATTTAAGTTAAATAAATAAAATGGAGAACAAACAAATGATTTAATATCCATCAACAAATTACTCATTTTGCTAACCTTCTCCGTCGCTACGTTCATGTCATTTGAAAATGGTAACGCATAACGTATGACGGATTCTATGTACCCCGGCCTTAAAACAGTGAAATACACCCCACTTTGCGGCGATCCTCCAGGGAGTCAATAGAGTTGGCTACCCTACTGTCACCGATGAGTTTGTTCGCTCTCTCTCTCTCGCTCTTTCTCTCTCTCTCTCAACCTCCCTCTATCTCTCTCTTGTACACAGTCTTCAAAATACTCATTGAAGCCCATACATGGAAGTTGTATTCCCTATTTTCGGGCGGATGTAGGTGGTAAATAATGTGTGTGAAGATAAATATGCCGAGTTAAATTAAATTGAATTAAGATTCATAGGCTAATTGTTCGAAATTTGTTATTAAATCTCAGAAAGACATGATAAATATTCCAAGGTACAAAGGAAAGTCAAGATCAGTTTTATTCAACTTACACAGTAGATCAGAACAGCTGTTTTTGAAAGACGCAACTCTTTCATCATCAGTGCTCATCTGTATTGTGTTTATCACCACTTGTGCTTATCACTGGCTTAGTTGAATGTGATAACAGTTCCTGTTTACACAAATTTTATTGTGAAAAAGAATCCGAGAACTGTATCAACCTGATGTTAACATGTTGATGTTATAATACCCGTGTTACCGTTTGATTATTTGCCGAGTTAAATATTTTTTGACGTAAGCAGTTACGAAACAACATGTTTAGTTGTGAATTTAAATACGTTAGGACGTAACGAAATGGCAAACAGTAGAGTTTTTTTTATGAAAATCCATATTTAATAAATTTTTTTAGCATTTTGTAAAAATATATATATACAGGACATGAAGGGTCAATTTACAAGCCATGAGAGTCTGCGTGATCTTGGAGGAACTTTGGCACAAGTGGCAAAATAAGGAGTTGGCATGCATTGTCAGTAAATAAAAAATTAGTATGGGAGTGTCTTCTATCACACACAATAATTGGAATAGCTGAATTGGTTTTGTGAAAATATTTGCAGGCTATGAAAGGTCAATTTACAGACCATGAGAGTGTGTGTGATCTTGGAAGGACTTTGGCCCAAGTGGCCAAATAAGGAGTTGGCATGCATTGCTTGTAGCGTTAACTATAAATAATAAAGTGGTTTTGCTTTTAAAAATTCTCCGCAATACGCTTTACGTTCCTGTCTCTCTCTCTCTCTCTCTCTCTCTCTCTCTCTCTGCATGATTAAACTACAATGATGAATCGATAAAAGGTGCCAGCAATATTGCTTAAATGCTTGTCTGTAAAAACCGCATAGATGCCATTTACATTTGCCAGGTAAAATGTTTTGCTTATTGTTCTCTGCTGAGAAATGTAATAAAAATATCCTATAAATTAGAGAAACATGCAGTTTCTAAACTGTGTTTGTAACAGTTTTGCAGTAAAAAGTGAGTAAAATTAACTCTGTGTTGATCCTATGCCATTTAGTTTATGTAGTTAAAAATGTGTAAGCTCTTGTGCAAATAATGGCTGGTGAAAATGAAACCCTTATAAATATATTCCTGCAATGGAAAATGTAATTAAATAGGTTATTTTTGTAGACAATAAAATAAATGATGTAATTTTGTTTGCAGGAGACACGTTATAGCACATTCAATGTAACCAGCAACGGAGCGGGATGCAAGGTATTGGCTTGGTGTTTTAAGAATTATTCAATTTAATTTTTAAAACTTTTAAGATGAGATATTAAACTATTCAGTTAATCGAGAAGCTGTAGTGTAATTGGTTAATCACGCAATTAATTAGTCGAGGTTTTCGTTAAATCGGTTAGGATTAACCTGCAAACCGAATTGCATATGTTGTTATTTTCAATATTTAATATTCGTGAATTATTCACTGTTTTCAGATTTTTATTAGAAATACGCATATTTAAATTTCGGTTGTTCAGAAGAGAAATTTATATAAGAATATCTATCACAAAAAAATCCATTGTAACTTCAACCGCGAAAAGAAAATGTTAGACACAATTGTGATATTTTCCTTTTTTAGATTGCAATTATTTATAAAATATAGGTCTAATTTATAAAAAAAAACAAGTAAGAACGTTCAGAGAGCATCTCAGCTTCGTCAAAAAACCTTAAAAATTAAATTTTTTTTTTATTCTTTTTTTATCTCGGACCAGCAGTCAGGGGATGACCCCTACATATGTGGTGAAATGCGCAGGAACTAAAAAGGAGGGGATAGTATTGAGGGGACAAATGAAGAAATATGAGGAGATAGAGAATTTTTTGTAGCTATTTCAACCTTTTTACTTCGCCGGCTAATTTTTGCTACAGGACCGACGAAGGAGGATGCTGCTGTTACTCTGCTTTTTAGAACATGATTGTGTCAGTCGCTGCCAATTATGTTCAGTGACCAGTGACTATGCCTTCATCATTGAAACAGGCTGGCAACAACTAACACAACCATGCACTAATGCTGGTCAGAAGAATTCAACACAATATTTCATGAATCAGCTTGGGGTTGAACTCAGGACCCTCCGCTTCATAGTCTCGTCTTCTACTACTTCAGCCAACAGCATCCTCAATTTTTAAGGAACTTAGGCATAAAATTCTAAGTAATTCAATTTCATAAATATTTACTCTATTTTTGCATATAGTATCTTATGTCAACGCCCACTAAAGAAGGTGGGGTCAAAAATGGATGTTTCTGATTTTCGGGCTCCAGGTTCAACACTTTAGATCTTCTTTGACTTTAAAATATATCATTTGCTTAACAAAAAGCAAATGAAATATTTTTAGAGGTGGGTTTAGTTCTTCTTAGGGAAGGTTTTTTCTCTCTGGCCCGATTTTTAGGAACTTGACCTGTGCTATCCTTCAAAATTTATCTGTAGCAAATTTCAAGGGTCTGGCTTTTTCAATTTCGACTGAATCGTGATTTCCACAAACGGACGGACATGACTAGAACGTCTTAGATATAATCACTGATCAAGAATATATATACTTTGAGAGTCTTAGAGGGTTATTTCGCTGCGTTACCCACGCAATGGCAAAGTGAATATACCTTCCAATTCTTTTTTGGAGGTTATAAAAAAATTTCTGATATATAACAGGTTAATACAACAAATATTTATACGAAATTTTACTTTTTAAGTATCAGTTTCAATATATTAAGCTGCATGTGTTCTGTGTCGTATGCTGTCATGTCGTACGAAAAGGCTTTACTGATGTTTAAATGCAACTTGTATTTTACAAGATAAAATAAATTGCAATAAAATTTTTATACCTGAGGATGATGGAAAATAACAAGGAAACGTCTTTTATATAAATCTAATAAAATTGTCTTTTATTTGCATTTAATTTAATTCAATGGCCTTGGAGCCTGAATGGAGGAATATTTTTTTTTAAATCACGATGTTATAAAAAGAAAAGGTAGAAACACCATACACTGATGGAAGTGAAATAAACTTATAAGATGGTTTAAATAAGTATTTCAAATAAATTTTCAACAATAATATTTAGTCCTTAAGAATCATGATGATAAATTCCATACGATTGGCCTTCTAAAAGTACAGCAATGCTAAAGTAACATTTCCATTATATATAAATTAGACTTGTGTCTAACTAACTCATTAGCTCAGTTTTGACAAGAACCCCTGCTCAAAACCCATTTAAATTACATAGGTTTGATTAAAGGTTCTTGTCAAAACTGAGCGAATGAGCTAATTGGACACAAGTCTAGCATATATATATTTTGGAATTATGTGGACCTTCCGCTTCTTAGTGATAAGAAACTATGATCAAACCAATTTAAATTGCATTGCTTTGATTAAAGGTTCTTGTCAAAAACGAACAAGTTGGACAGAAGTCTAAATGGTTATATAAATGAGCGCCTGTTTCTAGCAGACTTGTGTCCAACTAGGTCATTCGCTCAGTTTTGACAAGAACCTCTGATCAAACCCATTTAAATTATATAGGTTTGATTAAATGTTCTTGTCAAAACTGAGTGAATGAGCTAGTTGGACACAAGTCTAGTTTCTAGTAAACTCTGGTCAAAATCGTTCATGCCATTGTTTTAGACAAAAACCTTTAACCAAATCCCATTTCAATTACATTGGTTTGATTAAAGGTTCGTGTCTCCGCTCATCCGCTCGTTTAAGGCGAGAACCTTTCATCAAACCAAAGTAATTTAAATAGGTTTGAATACAGGGTTTTTTTTAAAACGAGGGATGAACGAGTTCGATACAAGTCTAATGATTCGTCTACTAAAGTTGTGTCGAACTAGTTCATTCTTTCGTTTTTGACAAGAACCTTTAATCAACCCAATGAAATTTAAATGGGTTTGATTATAGGTTTTTGTCAAAAACGAGGGAATGGATTAGTTCGACACAAGTCTAAAATCTAGCTATAACCGGTTTTTGCTGCTCATATCTAATATGAGTGATAATTTTTCTCTGCCTCCTTTCCACACAAGTTTGAAATTATTAACAATAAAAACTTAATTAAACACACTTACATAAATACATTTCAAATATTTATCCGCTCAAGTGTGGAACGTGTTGTAGAATGCATTCTCTATACAAGTAGTTCGCGATTATCAATAAAACGTTCAATTTATCATAAATTCTAACTAGAAAAGTAATTTAAAATTCATATATTGGACTTGGCCCAAAAAACAACTTTTTGTTAATATTAAAATTTTATAAGCAGATAAATTTCTGGGAATATCATACACAAACTTAATTTACTGTGATATAAATATAAAAAAAAAACATAAAACTTCCACATCGAAAAAATTATTTTTCGTGCCGGTTATACAAGGTCTTTAAATATTTATATTTAGTAATTCTCATTTGTTCTTTGAAAGCACAACTTAAGTACTTTAAAACTATATTTTATACGCTATAAACTCTTTATTACAGACACTCTTATTACACTGTACAACACAAAAAAAAAAAAAAATTACAAGGTCCGACCTATAAATTTTGATAGAGGAGACAAAAAAAAAAGACACGTTTATTGACGTTTTGAAAGTTTACATCTGAATTTTATTTGAGGGGGCATTAAAGTTTCCCAGCTCTGGCACATTATATTTGTTAATCGGCATAAGAATCCATGTGATCCTTAAATTTTACGTAGAAAATGTGTTCAGCAAATTTATGTAAAATGTTACGGAGAAAATTTTTGTAGAATATGTTAACCCTCTAACTCCTCAAGGTATGGGTCTTTTTTGTCCTTCTTTTAAAAAAGAGCAAAAAATACCATTAAAACAGAGATTTAAGAGGTGAAAATGTTTCGCAAAAATATTATCCGTTACATTACAACAAAAACAATGAAAAACAAAATAAAACAAAAATCAAGTGCTATATTTCTTATTGTACTGAAAACGTGTCAATTTGCTCTTCATATATTGTGTACATAATTTGTTTTGTGATTTGAGTGTTTTACTTGAAAAATAACAAAAAATTAAAGTAAATACTTAAAAATGTCCAATTGTGTGGAAAAATTTGATTTGTTTTGCTATATCTGCGGTAAACATACTATACAGGAATATGAAGTTACATTTTTCAATAGTAAAGTTGAAGACATAAAAGGTACTTTGAGCTAGAAGTTTTTCCGGAAGAACTGTGGACGCCGAAGTATTGCTATCGCATTTGTTATAACGGTTTCATTTTGAGGTCCAAAGGTAATTAATTTTTTTATTCTAAAACTATAGTTTTATTTTTGAACTCTCGCTGAAGGTCAACGAAATTCAATGCGCACCCATTGAAGAACGCTACAAAGGCAAAAGCATTCATTCGCTTATCGCTTAAATATGCTGCACATTGTATGATAACGAAGTGGAATTGACTAGAGCTAAAAAAAAATTTAATTAATGAATACTTCCTATCCAAATATTTCTATCGAAGGTAAAATAATAGAGATATTAGTGATTTTTAGTTAAATTTGCTGTTTTTTAAAAGAAGGACAAAAATTACCCATACCTTGAGGAGTTAGAGGGTTAACATATTCCACAAAAACGTTCTCCGTAACATTTTACACAAATTTGCTGAACACATTTTGTACCTAATATTTAAGGATCACATGGATTCTTATGCCGATTAACAAAAAGAATGTGCCAGAGATGGGAAACTTTAATGTCCCCTCAAATGAAATTCAGATGTAAAATTTCAAAACGTCGATAAAAGTGTCTTTTTTTTCTCCTCTATCAAAATTTATAGGTTGGACCTTGTAATTTTGGAAAAACTATTATTTTGTTGTACAGTGTTATATAAAGCCTCTTTATGTACATTTATTTTCCATAAATAAAAACGCGAAAATATGGTTTTATTTCGAATACAACTCTATATTATAATACAGTTTATATAAAATAACTTTTCTATCGATTGGAATACGATTTTATGTTCATATATATTTTTATACTATTTTATTTCCAATAGCTCTCCTGGGCTACGGTAGAGATAAATAAACAGCATACATCAATACAAAAATTATGCCACAAAAATCGTTAACCAAAAACCCGAACGAGAATTTATTTTATATGCCTTATTTACGTAAAAATACTTTTATTGCAAAATAATATTCCTGTAGAAAACCACTTCATTTATACATGAATATGCACACATACATACACATTTATATGAAACAACAGTCTACCTTCATGTTAATAACAACAACAGCCAAATCAGCTTTTCTATTTGTTTTCCCATATACTCTATTACAATAATAAATATTTCTGTAATGTTGTGATATGTAAAAAAACAGAGAAGACATAAATTTCAAAGCAGGTAAATATGGAATAAGAGCACAATATAATTTCATTTTAATGCTTCATTGGATAGTGATTGGCCAGTTACCTGGAAATTACGCCAACATAATAATACAAAACAATTGAACTATTGTCGAGTAGTTTATGGTCCACTACTAACAATAGCTATTGTCAGGGAAGCCAAACATTTTACTTTAAAAATGCGCCTTTTGCTCATTAAGATGGAATAGAAACCTATAAATCAGATCAAAAAACTAAAGAAAATATATGCTTTTAATAACAAAGATGCCTTGTGTGATGGACTATGATTTTAAAAATATGTGATTTTAAAATCGAAGAATTTAATAACGGAAATATCCTTCTTTAAAAAATATATCAAAATTAAGTTGTTTAGGCTTAAGTGCTGACACTCATGTTATCGATATTTATAATGATCTATGCAAATCACAAAGTGAAAGCCTTAAATATTTTTAAGTGATTCCATTTCATACGAAGAAAAATCGTAAGGATATACATTCCCAATTTATTTATCTATTTATATTTTTTTTCAATTCGGACCAGCACTCAGGAGATGCAGTGCATTGCGCCGGCTGTAGAAAGGAGGGGTTCGTATTGAGGGGACAGATGAGAAGATGGATAATATTTTTTAACTATTTAAAATTTTTAATTCTTCATTCTGTACCTGCCACTCAAGTCAGTGTAGAAAGGTAATTTTCAGCACTCAGATTAATATTGGGGAGATTTGAGATATAATTTATCTGAGGAACATTCAAAATCAAATATGATGGTAAAATTGAATGCATTTATGTTTTTATAGCTGATAATGGATAAGTCACATAATATATTATATTCATATAGAAATTTGAATGAAGCAGCATATTATAATACATACGGCATCAACAAATAAATAAAAGTTTTGAATTGATTTTTATTATTGATATAGAAATATAAAAATCAAAAATAACTCTTATTTTTCATTTAAAAAAATAAAAATCAAAAATAACTCTTATTTTTCATTTAAAAAAATAAAAATCAAAAATAACTTTTATTTTTCATTTAAAAAAATAAAAATCAAAAATAACTTTTATTTCTCATTTAAAAAAATAAAAATCAAAAATAAGTCTTATTTTTCATTTAAAAAAAAATAAAAATCAAAAATAACTCTTATTTTTCATTTAAAAAAATAAATATCAAAAATAACTCTTAGTTTTGATTGTTAAAATAAAAATCAAAAATTTAAAAATCATGCAATATGTTGGATGCATTTCGCCTAAAAATCATGATGGTGTATTAAAAGTTTTCTACGATGTTCATTTATGTATGATTTATTTCTTCAAAAATTGAAAAATAACTCTTATTTCCGGTCCCTGGCTACGATGTTAAAGTTAATGAACTGAAAAAATTAAAGGTCTTCTATTATGGCGTAGATGTTGCACGTGACGTCGAAAAAACTTTTTATAAATTTAGATTGCCCATTTTCTCTTCTCAGTATAAGCAAACTGGCTAAATTTTCCGACTCCCATAATGGGTGTCCAAAATTGAAGTATCATTTTATATCTGCTGGTATTTATTTCTACTTGTAACTTTTGTTCTAAATTTTTATTTTCATATTCTAAATGCATTCCAGTTAGTAAATATGGAACATTACACGAAGAAGGGGGCACATTCGAAAATTGCATTATTTCTCGTTTTGAAAATCGCATTATTTCTAGCAGTGCAAATGCAAAATGGCCACCAACATCATGCTTTTTCAAACTATTAGAATTTTTTTTTTTTTAACTTTCTGGAATCGAAAATGTACAGCAATAGTCCCACAACATTTCCAGAACTTAAAGCCAACATTATCGATCACATTTAAATCACTGGCAACAGTTTATTAAAAACCTGATTGATAATTTTGGTAAAAGATAGGGAGCCTGCCGAGCCAGTAGGGCGACTCACTTGGCCAACACAATTTTTCGTTTTTAGCCGGAACCTATTTGTAATAAACTGAAATAGAAAAATATTTTTAATATCTGAAAATAAAAAATAAACTCTTTCTTTTTTTTAATTAAAATGATACCTCAATTTTGTACACCCTTTACTTTAAGCGATTAACACCATATCTGCCACAATTTTAACATTTTTTACCCTTCACCAAAAATGGTAAAAGTTGTTTATAGGTTTGCCATTCCGTGTGTAATTTCCGCGATATTAAGGGGCGACGACATAGCGCATGTACATATTCTGGGTTTTATGAATAGGGAAGTCGAGTCAGTCATGTCCGTCAAATCGGTTTGGGATGCCGCCACAAAATCTAAGGACTTCGGTTGATGTATTGGAAATAGTTCTAAACAAATTGCCATTAAACTTATTTAATACTTTAGGAGCACGAAAACGATTCCAGGGCTGAACAATTGAATTTTTTTTTTTTTTGTTAATTTTGTTTTTTCTTAGTAATTTATATATATATTTAATACTTTTGAAAGAAATTCATTGGTGTTAACAGAAATCAGAAAAGTTAAAAAGACAGCTCCAGAGCTGGAAAATTATTTTTTTATTTATATATTATTATTTTTTTATTATTATTAAAGTAACCAAATAAAGCTAAATATTTTTCTGTGGTAATTAAACATACTTTATATATTAGAAGGAAATAAATTTTTATAGTATATCAGCAAGATCAAAAATATGGTTGCAGGGATGGAATAAATGTTTTTATGTTCTCTAGACATCCATTGGTGAAGTGTATACAAGATACCAGCATAGGCGAATAGAGCACTATTACTTATTAACAAGTAAAAACGTTATATTCGACCGGGTCGAATCTTAAATACCCTCCAAATATTTAGTAAGAGAATTTAAAATGTTTAACTTGGTGGGACAGAGTTCCTTTATATAATATCGTACGTCAACGCCTACTAAAGGGGGCTGGGTCCAAAAATAGACTACATCATGTTTTTCACAAACGAACGTATGGGGATTGCTAGACCGTCTTAGACTTCATCACTGATCAAGAATATACATATTCACTTTATAGGGTCCAATTCTCTTTGGAAGGTATAAAAACTGTATTTTGGCGGGGTCGCTCTGGCAAGAGCTGTGGGGGAAACATTTCACCTTTGTCATAAAACTCTAAAAATAAATGCTTGGGATGATTATAACCAAAATTAAAATACCTTTTTTTTGATAGGGTCATTTAGGTGGCAAGGGGTGAGGAGGGGGTAGGGCAGAAACAGGCATTCATAAAGCTCTAAAAATAAATGCTTGGGATGACTACATACAAAATTAATTTTTTTTTTTTTTTTTTTTGGCAGAGGGAGGAGGGTGTAGGGCAGAGGAGTACCAGGTATCGTCTCAGCTTCGTCATTAAAGCTTAAAAATTTTATTTTTAAGGAATTTAGGTTTAAGTAAAACAATTTGTTACATTTTTATGCTATTTTTGCATATAATAACGCCCACTAAAGTGGGCACAAATAATTTTTTTTTATTTTATGGCTCCAGTTTAAGGCGTTGGACCGTATTTGACATAAAAATATATAATTTGCTTAATAAAATAACCAAAAAACTTTAAAAATTATGTTGTTTTTTCTGGGTTGGTTTAGTTCTTCTTAGGGGAACTTTTTTCCCCCTTGCCCGATTTAGCCCATCTCCGAACTTAATCTGCTCTAAGCTTCAAAATATATTTATACCAAATTTGAAGAGTCTAGATCTTTTCGTTTGGACTGAATCGTGATTTCCACAGACGGACGGACGGACATGCTCAGATCATCTTAGATTTCATCAGTCATCAAGAATATATATACTTTATGGGGTCTGAGATGGATATTTCGATGCGTTACAAACGGAATGACAAAGTGAATATACCCTCCAAATTTTTTTTGGAGGGTATAATAACAATTTCATTCATTTTTGTATTGCAGCCAGTGATACAAAGTGAATATTCAGCAGCAAAAGCTCTAACTGCCTATTTCTCATTGTCGATTGAATTCTTGCTTTCGTATAAATACATTTGAAACAAAAACAATTTATAAAATTTTGTTCTTATTTTAAATATATTTGTACGAAAGAAAGAATTCATTCGACAATGAGAAATAGGCAGTTAAACTTAATATTATGGAGGAAGGATAGCCAATATTTCAATCAATGCATGCAATTTGCTACAGCAACCAAAAGGATGCATGTATATGCATGTTGTTGTAAAATATTATACTTCCTTTTACTCAAATTATTAGTTGAGCTTATTTTCATACATAAAATTAATATTTTAAAGTAAAAGAATAGCATCGTCCTTCCCAATTTTGTTCAGTCATGTGAAAAATACAAGAATTTATTTTTTTATAATTCAACTGACAATATAATTTACTCACAAATAGTTTTCTAAATATATTAAGTGTTTTCCATATTTTATTTTTAAGATTTTAGCAAAGTTGCACAATTGAAATTGCTTTTGAGTAAATATTTATAAATATAATCCAATTATTGTTTTTAGTAAAAAGAAGTTATTTTATTTATTTAAGTGTGAAATTATATAATCAATAACAAGCATTCCTTTAGATAATTTTCTATTATGTGTAATAAAATAAAATAAAATAAAATAAAATATTAGGAGTCGATGTGTATAAGAATATAAAGCAATTTCTTCAAATCACCATGAGGAGACGTAAAAAATATATGTACTTTAATACCAATACATTTTTAATGGAAAAATGAATTGCATTTATTTTGTTCAGTTATTAAACTAAATATATTTTACTTTATTCATATAGTAATTCATTTGCCATTGAAAAGGACTTTAAGAAAAATTATATGGAGATTTTTTTCTAAAGTCGATTTCAAACGATTTCTTGTAAATAGGACCGCCAGCCTGGTAGGCAGTATCCGCTACTATTGCATTTTAAACACTCCGAAAAAGAACTAAAGAATATACTCGCTTTTTCATTCCTTGTGTAACGCAGCGAAATATCCCCCTATGATCCCAGATGGTATATTCTTGATCAGTGATGAAATCTAAGACGATCTTGCCATGTCCGTCTGTATGTCTGTGGAAATCACGACGTAGTACAAACGAAAAGAGTCAGGTCCTTAAAATTCGGTACAGATACATTTTCAAAGATATTACAGCCCAAGTACGTAAATGGACTGAATCGGGTCAGAGGGAAAAAAGTTCCCAAGCTTTGGAAACCAGTATTCAACGTGTCATTGCTGAAATACGCCCTCAAATGCTTGAAAAGGTGATCGAAAATTGGACCTCCAGAATGACGTTTGTGCAAAATAGTCGTGGTGGCCATATGCCCGAAATTATATTTAAATGTTAAATGACAAGAAATTATCTACCAAATAAAAAACTTTTTTTGGCCATTTCATAATTTGGCATGTGTTTTATTTAAATTTCAAATCAGCAAGCTCTTATAAAAACTCCCTTTATATGTGACTGAGTGCTGGATTGAACCTGTACTTACAGCCCTGCTGGCAGTTGCGCCATTTCCCACAGCATGCGTATAAGCTAAATAGCAGGCAGCTTTATCTGAAGGGAAGATAAACACCAGCAGTCTGCAATTAAGCCACCACATCATCACGAGGTTGCTACAACTGGCTGCTTTATATATAAATTGTACAATAAATTAATTTGGTGAAACAGGGGCATTTCTTTAATGTTCCATTTCTGTAACGCTGTCGTTACTATTGTTTATCTCCATTAATTTATTACATTTAATTACTGTTTATGTTCATCTATAATTTATGCGGTCAAAACAACTTAACACAAGCAGCTCTGAAACACTTCTTACTATTGCTAACACAAGTTGCTAGGAAATTCATATTTCTAGTGTAAAAGATGTTTTGCTTTATATGTACTTTTTACTGTAACATCTGTTTTCCTCCTGGCTGTGCACTACACACAGTTCAAACTTCTAGCAAATTCATAGTGACAGTTGTTCCCAACATAATTGCAAAACACAATTACGTAATTAATGAACAAGTGTGAGTTGGTTGCAATGAAAAGATGTACATAAACTATTTTGTGATGGACGTTTAAGGGTTTCCGTACTGAATTAGGCGAAGGTTTTGAGATTTGAAGGAATTAGTAAATTTTTTGCCAATAATTTGAAGAAAGCCATTAAAATATTTGACTACGTTTTATATATCCCTTTTGTAAAGTTCCTTAAAAATTTTTCCTTTTGCTAATTCTATTGGTTTTCTGCACTTTTTGCTCCCAAACAAATAATAGTTGAAACATATAAATTCGACCTGGGCAAGACGGTCCCATCTGCAACACCCAGTATTAAACAAATGATTTATTGTATCTGAAATAATTTTGGAATTCGAATAATATCAACTTTAGTGACTATTAGTTGTCATAATTGGGTCATTATAAGAAAATGGGTTTAAATAGTTGTCGTAATTTGGTCATTATAAAAAAACGGGGTTGAGTACACATATGCCACTACGAGCAAATTGTCGGTGAGGAAGCCCTCTTTATTGCAGAAAAAGTCTTATATCTGTAATAATTTTGGAATTCGAATAGTATCAATTTAAAAAAAATAGGCCTTCGAATAAGTGCTGACAAAAAAGTGCACATGAGTACTGATGATGAAAGTGTGGCGGCTTTTAAAAACAGCTGTTCTGTTCTTTTTCTATGAAAGTTAGATAATTAAAACTGGTATTGCGTTTCAATCGCCTTTCTGAGTTGTAGAACGCATTGCGAACAATTAGCCTATCACCTTAATTGAATTTATAGGAATAAGTAGTTCCATACATATTAGTTGTTACCTAGTCCAAGGATTAAAGGATCAAACCAGACACTTCACTAATTGAATTCCCCTTCAAATATCCCTAACAATAGGTATAAACGGTTGTTGTTAATGCACAATGTTTTATTTGCATAAATTGTATCAATTTAATATCTCTTATACTTTAAGCAAAACTAAATTGTCATCTGCACAAATCCTAGACAAGTAAAAGGAAGAAATTTATAAAAATAACACCAATAATTGTCTTCATTCTGAGTAAAGTCTGAAATCGGATAAATCTATAAAATCCTATTATATTGTTTCAATTAACAACTTAATCTTTAGCTAAATAATGAAACAGCAGTGAGAAAATATTGTTCAAGCAACAATTAAAATATTTGTTTGTAATTAGAGAAATGTCTTATATTATTTCTCTTTTTAACAATATAATTGGGGTATTCACCCTTCGTGCTATTTGGTCATATTGTCATAAAGTCATAATATCATAGACCAGCTTAAAATAGTTGTTGTTGTGCTGCAGACAAAAAAGTCATAAAATAATAGCACTCTTTCAGGTATGTTTTTGTTTTGTCATAAAATATCTCTAGAGATCTGAGTCGAGCGGTTGAAAATCTTTAGGTGAGACGGCGATAGTATATGTTTGCCGCCGTTACTTATATATGATTCACGACTAAAAAATGATTCATACTTATATGTCTGTACATTGAATCAAATTTTTATAACATAAAAAATATTAAAAGAGAACTAAATCGCAAAACTATATATATACAAGTGAAAAATCTTTCTCGTTTAACTTACGTAGCTGGCAGCCACTGAACGTTTTTCCGTATGACGCCGCAAAAAAAATATATTCAGCTCATATCAAGGCACCAGCTGTTTTAGTTTATACATACAAATTCATTTAGATATTCCTGTGCACCAAAACACAAATTTAATAATTTTAAATAAAAATGGAGTTTTTAGACGATTCACCTTTATTTGTATTAATTTTCTTCTGCTTTGATAACAGCTGATTACAAATGTGTTGTTATCTTATCAGCTGATCGATGTTTGAAATAGCATACTAAGTTATGACGGGTTGTTCACACTAGTCATATTTTTAGTGTTATTATTTTATGACTTATGACTTTATGACTACAGTGTGAATACCCCAAATATGTAACTTTCCTCCAGAGGGTTTATGTTATGGGTTTGCATTAGTGTCTTTGGCAATTATCTTTTATCAACAGTGTAAACGTAAAATTGAGTGTGTGTCATAAAAACCACTCATGCACATTACTTTTAAGCCTTGTGAGCCAATTTATTCCTTCATAATAGTGGGCACACGTTACTAATAACTTTCATTTATTCTTTGTTTTTATCAGAATTTCCTTTCAACGGTCCGCTTAACAACAAAAGGAGAAAAACAGTTATATAAACGCTTGTCCTTTTATTCAAGGACCAGCACAGACACACGATATTTGCTGTTGGGGTTAACACAATAAGAACATGCGGAAAAATTAGCGCAGCTGTTAAGTAAAGCTCATAGTCACATAAAAATACTGTGAAAATGTTTTTTTTTTTGTTTTCTTTTTAATTTCGCTGTAAATTAATTTATTATATTTTCTTTGTTGCCTGTTTCGTTCTCATAAAATTTGACACACGTGCTCTGGCAATTTCTATTTTGCATGTAAATTTAATTCTGGCATCTGTACTTTCCTTTAAGAAAAGACAATGTGAGGAATACTAAAAAAGTTAAGCTCGACAAAATGTTGTTAATTTGTCTTTTATTAATAATATTATTATTATATTTTTCGTGATTAAATAATTTCACTAATCGAAAGCTTTTTATTGAAGAAATTTTGTGTGTTTCTTGAAACGACATGTGCATTAATTTCCAACAATTTTCCTCCTTGCCATTTTGAAAAAAGTTCGTAATTGGCACAAATTTTCTGAAATTTATATTTCACGAATATAAAAAAAAACAATTTCTTTTTTAATAGATCTTTTTTTATCTTGGACCAGCACTCAGGGGATGACTCCTATATATGCAATGCATTGCGCAGGAACTGAAAGCGAGGGGATAGTATTGAGGGGACAGATTAGGAAAGATGAGAAGATAGATAGTTTTTTTTTTTAGCTATTTCAACCTTTTTGACATCGCCGGCTGATTTTTCCCTACAGGGCCGACGAAGGTGGGTGCTGTTACTCTGCTTTTAGTACATGATAGCGTCAGTCGCTGCCAATTATGTTCAGTGATCAGTGACTATGCCTTCATCATTGAAACAGGCTGGCAATAACTAACACAACCACGCACTGATCAGAAGAATTCAACACAATATTTTCATGACTCAGCGCGGGCTCGAACTCACGACCCTCTGCTTCATAGTCTCGTGTTCTACTACTTCAGCCAACAGCAATTATTGAAAAGCTTCCTTAGGAAAAGTTTAGTGATTTTTTGCAACCTTTAATTTTCTGATATTAGGGTGGCACATTAAGGTGGTAGGAACTGGTGGGTAAATACAAGAACGGTATATTTGAGGCCAATGACTATTTAAGGAAAATATTGGCCTCCTCAAGACAAAAACATCAACATATCATTCTTTGAGATCCGATTGTAAATGTAGAAGATATAATGAAAAATGTATTTTGGGGAGCCCTACTTTCGGCAAAAAGAAAAAAAAATTATTTTCGAAATCACCTTGCTTATATTCGATGGTGTACGGCGAACTTTTTTTTTCGAAACGCCCTAATGCACATACTTCAGCTTGTAATAAACAAACAATCAAGTGAGTATGAACACAAAACATACTTAGGATCACGTTCTGGTCTATAACTCTGACACCAATCGAGTCTCCATCTTTAAATTTTCTGGAAATGTAGAAGAGGGTCTAATACTTGACATATATTTTTTTTAAGAATTTTAAAAAAATATACTTCTTTAGATACAGACCTTTGAACTCAAGACCCCAGAAAATAACCTTTGACCTTTCTTGAAAAAATGCAATATGCATAACATTTTAAAGGGTGCAACTTCACCTTTGAAACGATATCAAATCTAAATTATCTTAAATTATAAATCTTAAATGATCTTGCATAGTTCTAAAGTTCTATCGCTTTTTGTAAAGAGAGTTTTGTGATTTTTTAAAATTTTTTACAACTTTTACGACGTTATATTTCGGAGCCCGAATGAATCTGGGAAACATTTTTTTTTTAATGATACTCTTATAGTGTATGACATTTGTGTTGAATTTCATTGAAATCGGAGGTGATGATGCCGAAAGCCATGATGGATTGACATGGTTTCACCCATATGTAAAAAGAAATATTTTAGTTGAATCAAAAAAGTGTTCAATTTCCCAACCCTGGAATCGAATTTTTGATATTCTTTAATTATTGATACCAATTTAATTTTTCCTGAAGTATAAAATAGATATATTTTTTTATTCAGCCTCAAGTTCAAATCTACCATCCGCCAGTGATTTTTCTTTTTTTTCTAATTTTTATTAAATTCAAGTTATTTTATTAAGAGTAGAATATTTACAATATTTTTTTGTAATCATCAAACTAGCAAAACGGATCAGAATTCATGCCGAATTTGCTGCGACAACTCATCAGCGTTACTTTTTCAAGTTTTTCAGTGAGAATATCAAATATTTAATGTTTTGAACGAAATATAATATGAGAAATTTTTGTAATATTCCGTTTAATGATTGTAAAAAGTATTCTAATAAAAAAATATATTTCAAAAATAAAAAATAATTTGTAAACTGTTCACTTAGTAATTTTTGTGGATATTTTCAAGTGCAAAACATATTAACAAAAGAGTCATATTTTTATAAGAAAGTTTTTTTCGATAAGAAAATCTTTGCAATATAAAGAAAACCTAAGAGCCCTGCAGACCCATCCCCGACACATTTTGGGGGACAAGGACGGCAGCAGCTATAGTCAGTTTTTGGTTACCAAGTCTAATGCCATGACGCAGCCTAACGTCATCGAGTGACTGATCGAACCCCAGAGAGTCGTTGAAAACACAAATGCCTTAACATTCGAAAATAATCAATTCTTTCGACTTTGCGAAATACGGGATTAGTGTACCGTTTGCTATAGTTGAAAACGCAGAATACCAAAAAATCTTTGTGCGTTGAAAGGATTTCTATTGTATTGTTTACACACTTACGCTGGACTTGGAGTATTTGTTTACTTAAGCAAGGACCTTTGGTAATCGATCAGCTATTAATGGAATGGATATTCTAATAATTATCTTCTGGGGTATAAATATTGCTCTTTCTGAATTGGCTGAGTCTTTCTAATGAAATATTCTGGCATATCAGAATTGTTGATAAAATTTTTTTTAATTATTACAAATTAAAGTTTTAAGCACTAGAAGATATTTTAATTAAGGACATATAAAAATTTCAATATTTTGTTTTTGCTTCTTTCCTATATATATTCCACTAATCACATAACACGTTACGCAACCGATGGTGTTGACTTGTACGAGTAATATGTTCACCTATATATTTATATTTGTATATATGTGTTTTGTACGCTTTAATATTATTACAAGTGCAAAAAACTATATAATATAAAAAAAAAAACCTGACTCATCAACAACATCGTTCGTTAAGAACATCATATTTCCCATCACTCATTGCAAATAATAGACATAAAAATGGCTGTGAACATCAAAATTTATTATGCTCTACAATTTTCCACACAAAAAGAGGTTCATCAAAACCATATGCTTGATTAATAGATAAAAGACTGCCTTTTATGTAATTTGTGTTAAGAGGGACGGAAGCAAATAACACTAAAACAATTTTGGAAAAATAACTTTAGTAGCAACTTGTTTAAGGAAAGCATGTTGATCATATTTTGTATCATGGGTCACAGAAGAAAACATAAGCAGCAGTTGTTGCTGCTGATGGGGAAATGTTATGAACACAGTATTAATTTTTGTTTATTTATTTTTTTGTTGTTGTTGTAATATTACAAGAAATCCTCATGTAAATGTACAATAATGAGCTTGCATGAAAGCTCCTTCAAGTGCTTTTGTGTATAGAAACGCGTAACTATTTTCAAGGGCGTCTGTGAATTGGATTTTATTAAATGTAGTATTTAATAAAATTCAAATAGGAATATTGTGCTTTAGTCATAAGCAAGTAATTGAAGATAAAATAGTGTACCAAGTCACAACATTGGGCGGCGCATTATGTAAAGCATTAACAGAAAAAATTGGCCTTAATAAAAATTTTCCTTTGTATCAATTAAATGTTAAAAGATGCTTTCCTGCAAATGTTCATACACTCGGTACAATTTTGGGCTACTCTCTGCAATATATCGGCCGGTATCTCACGAATAAATTCTTCAATATTGTCCTCTCGTGCATGAGCCTTAAGGCACGTTAACACTTATCAAATATTTGCCCCGAAAAGCGTAACCACTAAATACTAATGAAAAATATGTTTGTTCAGATATGTCTTTATTAAGTTAAACAGTTTCATACAAAACTAGTAAAATTCAGGAATTCAATATTATTGAAAACTATTTAACTCAATAAATACTTTTTTGAATTAAAAAGTTTTTTATTATTGTTTAGTGGTTACGCTTTTTTTCGTCAAATATTTGATAAGTGTGAACGTACCTTTAAAATAGCCTCCACAAAAAATAGTCTAAAGACGTTAAAGCACACCATCTAGAGTCTAGATGGTCAATGGACTCAAATAAATTGTAAACTCAAAATTACAGCAGAAGGCAAAACCATAATAGAAACGGTATTGATCATAATAATAGAAACTGTAATTCTCATTTGGTTGTAAAATGATTTTTTTTTTAATACTATTGCACTAAAAATATTTGTGCAAAATGTAATGGAATCACTAAAAAAGTTAATTTCATAAAAACACAAGTTAGGGCCTTTATACTTGTAGTGATATTCGCCCCTATTATGAATGGCGACGCCACATCAACTCGACAGTAAAAAATTATCACTTGTGTGCAAGTTGTCGATAACAATTAATTACTCTTGACAATTACTTAGCATACTCTAGGGCAGGGAAAGGCAAATGCAGGGCGCGGCGCCTTTTCATTTACTCTTCTGTTACGTACGTGTGTACACCCATTGTAGAGCTGTAAACAATTTTAATCAGTCTAGTTTCAGCATTCAAACAGGCAGGTTGTGTTTATCGCATACTTTAAGAATCAGCGTTGCCAGAAAGCAATGTGAGTCCGATCACAGTTGAGAAATCTTTATGAAAAAAATGTTTGCTGATTCTAGTACAGGGAAAGGCAAATGCTTTTTTGCGAAAAGTATGAAGAGATGCGGAAAATTATGAATGACATTCCCTTATGACCACCTGGTGTTTTGTTAACAATTTGAACCACAATTCATTGTGTTCATTACATTCAAACTTTTTGCAAATAATGCCTGTTGGTGAATAATGCAATGAAAAATATATATGTACGTATGTGTATTTGCATTACTCTTTGTCAAATGTCCTACAAAACCTTCTTATTTACACACCATCACTGCATACAGAGCCACAAACATCATTTTGCCCCAATGCCATGCCGATAAATGCCATGCCGATACTAATTTTCTAATATATTGCAAATACCCATAATAAAATTAAGTTAGTTTTTGGAGATTTTAAAGTTTTAATGGGGGAGAAGTGACGAAAGTTGATTGGCAATACCGATTCGTGGTGAGAGCGCAGAGAGTAATAAGTAATACAATCGCAAAATGTAATAGTATAGGTTGCCTTTCCCTGCTCTAGGGCATATAAAAGAGTGAAATAGCGAAAATTTTTTGCTGTCGTCTTAATACGACATCGATGTCGTCATTCATAATAGGGGCGATTATCATTCTCATATGTTTTTCCTAGTGTGGTTTTAGTCAAAGAAATTAGAGTGTAAATTTAAAGCATCTATAATTTTCAGTCAACAGTTTTAGAGTCAATACCATTCAATAAATATGATGTATGTAGTTTGTAAAATATTATATTGAAGTGCAGAAATATTCAACTATTTGTAAGTACAAACTAAGACATTATTTCATAAACGATTTCACATATATTAGATTTTTGCTGTAAATTTTATATGGCACTGTTAAACTCGTGATGGGAAACTTTATTGGGCGTTCAACATTTTTAAATACGTTTTTATTCCTTCATATAAAAAAATCATATATTTGAGTGGATTTTAAGAAGCTCTCTTCTATTTTTGTTTTACACATTAAATAGATCCTAATGCTCTGCTTAAAAGTCTACCATTCCTTGTTCCATGCTCTGCAGTCTACACTCTGAATGCATTTAAATAAATATTTTTCCTTAATTAATATTAGTGACTGTGGTTTTCTATTTCTACAAAAAGTAGATGTCAAGTTATTCATATCTATGTTGCTTTGATCTTAAGGTCATTTGCCAACCATGAACTCGTAAATGCATTTTCTTGTAAAGGACTTTCTTAGAATTCAGCATGAAATATTTTAGTTTTAATTAAATTGTTGTCAATACAAAAGAAATATTTAGTGAACCATAAAATGGTTTAACACAGATCAGAGATTTTCGGCATGAATAAGAATATAATGCAAATTTGATATGTTAAAAAAGAAGTGCATAAAACGAATAAGTGCGCATATAAATTTCAATTTAATTAAATGCATATAGTTTTTCATGCAGACAAATAAATAGATGTTGGCATCGCATGTAAGGCACAAACTCTTACACTTTAAGTGTAAAAGCAATAATATCGGAATGTCGATAGAATAAGTAAACCACAACTAAGTTTTAATTATCTTTTTTTATGTATAAAAAATATGTAAAAGCTAAAATGATTTAAACAATAAGTTGGGTATGCGGACGTTGCAAAAATAAAACTAAAATCGAGACAAATTTTAAAATTTAATATTAATAAAAGAAATTTTAAAGGCGTATTGTGTAGATATTTTGGCAGATACTTTTTTATTTCTTGTGGTGTAAAATAAAATTTTGGAATCGTAAACCATATGCATCTACTTATTTACTTACATGTGCCACTCTCTTTGCATTAAGATAAAATATGCTATTCTGGCGATCGTTAATGGTCACTTGTAAGCTGGGCCACA
The DNA here is from genome assembly GCA_951800035.1 of Linnaemya tessellans. Classification (NCBI taxonomy): domain Eukaryota; kingdom Metazoa; phylum Arthropoda; class Insecta; order Diptera; family Tachinidae; genus Linnaemya; species Linnaemya tessellans. Next base: position 25,139,450 of record OX637536.1, read on the forward strand.
TATACAAAAGAAATTGTTATTTGAGTAGTTAATTATAGTTGTGCTTTCTGATATGGTAATTTGTGTACTAGCCTCGGCATTCGAATTAAAATTATTGAAACATTCAAACTCTTTCGATTTTAATTTGCAGGACATATTTTGCTTTTGATAATATTTCTCTTCTAGACATTAACATGTAGTTGAGTTGAAAACAAAAGAAACAAAAAATAGACAGAAGTGGGTACTTCATGCATGTAATTTTTTTCAACAGCCGGATACATAAATAGAATTTTATAAGAGTGCCAACCGGGTTTGACGAATACCATCCCAGGAGGCCAAAGATTTTTTTTTTTTGTTAAATGTGATAAACGGGCCTGTTCTGCAAATCACGTCGGGTTGAAATCGCGCGAATTCAAAAATAAACCATGGCCCTGAAAACGTTCTTAAAATTAGATACGGAAGTTTTCTTCTGGATATGATATTTGAAGCTATATATAACAGCAATATTGAAAAATGTCTGGAAAAATATTTCTATTAGTAGAGATAATTTTCTAAAATCACACGATTTTAAACCACGTGATTTACAGAACAGGCCTGAAAAAAACGATTCCTGAGATATTCTTAATCGATTTTACCCCTTACCTTTTATTTTATATAGGATTTTTGTGTCATACATTTTCGTACATTTTCACTTTATAAAACCTCAAAAAATCATGATCGTGTCATTGTCGTATATAAAAGAACTACAGGGTTTAAGTAAAAACAATCACTGTCGTACGGAAACGAACGGGATAAGTGTCTTACGGAAACGTACGACGTGGCACTAAATGTGAGCATTTGCCTATGGATTTCTAAATAAAAACATGAATAATCAAATAAAATAGGTATCTCCATATTTTTAATTGCTTAGACACTTGCTATTCATATTACACTGAATTACAGGTGAATATATGTATGTAGTCACGACTCAAACCTAGAATATCATATATATTTTCTATATATTATTTTATTTGTTTTCAGAAGTCTTGGCCTCATTGATATATTTTCTATCACATGTAGATATGTATGTTAAAAATAAATTTTAGGTGTTATATATAAAGGTGTAAAAATAGTAAACTACAAACGAGTTAGAAAGCATTTTAAATCGACACGATTTAAAGAACACGCAGGAGCTTTATTTTAAATACACAAAAATAAAGGGCAAAATATAATTATCATATATCAAAGGGAATATTAAATTTTAAATACAAAAGCTTTAATTTGCTTTACGTTAAGTAGCGTACAAATTGCATGTGACTCATTGAAAAACAAACTTATGAGCATATCTTCTTTCAAGCAGATTCGTTAACAATGTGAAATTAAAACAAAAGCATTAAGGATAAGAAATTGGTAGCAGAAAAAAGAATGAAAAATATACCTATAC
>OX637536.1:25145851-25320851 GCA_951800035.1 Linnaemya tessellans
TAATATTTAGTGGTTACGCTTTTTTGGGCAAATATTTGCTAAGTGTAAACGCACCTTTAGTAACAATATTGGCAATATGTATTGTTATTTTGTATTTTCTATCGAAATTTCTTTTCACATTGACAGTTGCGATTACAAAATTTTATTAAAAAATCGTCAAAATTGATCCGAAGAACACCAAAATCATGAATATTTAAATAAAATTTTTTATAATAACTTCATCATAGCACTGCAAAAGATGAATTTTAAATAATATTTTGCTGTAGCCAATAAATTTTAAACATTTATTTTATTTAAGGTTATCAGGTAAAATCATTAGGTACTTTATAAAACTACATATATAAATTAGGAAACTCTTTTTTGTTGTTCACTATCAGAATAGAATTAATTAGTTCCCAAAATATATAAGAACGATGAGTCAGTATTTCTTTAACTTAAACTCCAAGATAAAGTTCGTCAATATATGTAATCAAGTTTCTAAACATTACTTTTCCATATTTTACGAAATTAAAAATAATCGAAAACATGAAATAAAATCGACACGTCTAACACATTTCACTACATTCCATTATCACTTTGGCAGATGAATAAATGTTTGCGTGGACATTGGCTGCAAAGAATTAAAAACTAAGTGCTCACATAAGATTCATAAGAACAAGTGCTAAGCAAAATCCAAAAATTCAATTACAACAACAGTTTAAAGAAGCAAGATGCTTTGTGCTCATATATATATAATGCTTACACACACATACGAAATATATGTGGATACAGAATACAACTTGCAAAGCTGTTACTGCTAAGTCACATCATTTGTGCAATATTAACATAATGAGTGACTTCTAACAATCGCAAATTTAATAAAGCAGTCAACATGGCAGTAATGGAAATTACTATGCATTAACTTTTACATCTCTGATGTTGACTAGCAAAAACACTCCAACTAACGGTATTTGAAAAACCATTTATTATTACTTTTTCTCACTCTCTATCTCTGTTAATGTTGCATTTTGCCTTTATTAGTTCAGTTGGATTAAGTGAGCCGTGTGTGCGCGTTGTCTTTTAGTTTGTGGCGTGGAAAAGTGTATTAATAAATTAAAGTATTAAATTTTATTATATAAATAAAAAGAAGTATATTTAAAGATAATGTTTTATAAAATCATGAGTAAGTATAGATAATAATTGGGAGTACATAATACTTTTTATTTTCTTTAAAAGAACTCAAAAAATTGTATGGATGCATATGTACGTAGTATCTACATATTTACATACATTCATGCTTCCATTTGTACATACATACAATGTATTTGCGGTATTTCTTGTTTCCTTGTACTTAAATAGGCATAATATATACATATGTATGTATGTATATGTTTTGGAATATTATAATTTTTAAATTGTAAATACATATCAAGAACTTATTTTAAACATTAATAAAATTAAATTCACTCTATCTATGCGTATTTTTGTGTGTAAGCATCAAGCAATTCTTACTGCAGCATCATTATATCCAGTTAATACTGGAATTCGCACCCGTATTTCGATGTTGCCTAAATTTGTAGCTTCTGTAAATTTTTTATAAGTTGTTACATATGAACATATTTATATACATATGTATATTATGTAGGTACATACATCCCTATTTACTTTATGACTTTGATTTTCTGTTCTCTTTTCAACATCAACTTTTAAGAGAACATGTTGTTTTGTGTAACAACAATGAAGTTACACACGTATTGTTTTGTTGGGTGCGTATATTTGTTTAGCGCGTACTTAACTTGAATGTTTTTCGTTTTTAGTTTTATTGGTTATAAGTGAGAAACTTTTGCGGGTACCTACATATAAGAGAAGTTAAAATTTTCTCTTTATGGTGGCAAAAAGTTTAGAAGGAAATGAAAGTAGCAACAACGTTTGGTAAATAATTTTAAAAATAAATTTAATCTGGCATGTGTAAACAGACAAGCCTGTTGCATGAGTTTTGACACTTTGGAATAATATTACGTTGATAATACATATACTGCACTTGCATGCCAATAAAGGCACGTGTAAAGGCAGCGTAAGAGAAACTCTTCATTTAACGGCATCGTATCTTTTATTGTCTGTTTTGTATACTGCATTTCCATTTTTTTAGTCCCGTTTGATAAAGTGAGCAGTGCGTGCGCCTTGTGTCTTAGATTGTGCATTAAAAAAGTGCGTTAATAAATTACACAATACAATTGTACTATAATAACAAAAAAGCATCTTACAATTTCTTTTAAGTAAGTTTACGAAATAATAACTGTACTCAAAAAGATTTATTTTAAAACAAGAAGAAACAATATTAACTGTCTATTTCACATTGTCGAATTAATTATTTGTTGTACAGGGTGGCCCAAATGAGACCTAGTGATGTTAAACACGTGTAACTCTTGTAATAATGGGTTTTTTTTCAAATGATTTATTTTTATATGTTAAATACATTTTGTGGAAATTTATCGTGTGTGAAATATGACATCAGACAAGTGACCACCATTTTGCTCGATACAGGCATTGGCTCTTTTAGCGCATTTTGCATTACACGGAGTAATGTTCCTGGTTGCAGGCGCCGTATTTCGTCTCGAATATTCTGCTGCAAGTGTCTGTGGTTTCTTAACATACAGTTTGTCTTTTAAATATACCCATAAAAAAAATCGGGCGCAGTTAAATCTGGTGAACGTTAAAAAAACGGCGATAATTTCAGAACAATTGATCGTTGAGAAGAATAATAAAAATCGATCATTTTAATGCGTTGTTGTGGACTGTACGTATTCATTTTAAATTTAAAAGTGTTCAGTTATAATCTGCAAAAAGAAAAAGATAAATTATGTTAAAAAATAAAAAAGTTGTTTGTGTTTCACATCAGCTGGTCTTATTTGGGCCACCCGGTAAAAACATGTACATATATTTGAAACAAAAACAATATATTATAAATTGTTTTTGCTTTAAATGTTTTTATGCGAAAGCAAGAACTCTTTTGACTTTGTGAAATAGGCAGTAAAATAGAACTAAGTTTGTTTTATTGTTATTTTAAATATAATCATTTTTACACCCTCCAAAAAAGAATTTGGAGGGTATATTCACTTTGTCATTCCGTTTGTAAGGCATCGAAATATCCATCTCAGACCCCATAAAGTATATATATTCTTGATCAATGATTAAATCTAAGACGATCTGAGCATGTCCGTCCGTCCGTCTGTGGAAATCACGATTCAGTCCAAACGAAAAGAGCTAGACTCTTGAAATTTGGTATAAATATATTATGAAGCTTAGAGCAGGTTATGTTCGAAGATGGGCTAAATCGGGCAAGGGGGAAAAAAGCTCCCCTAAGAAGAACTAAACCAACCCAGAAAAAACAACATAATTTTTAAAGTTTTTTGGTTATTTTGTTAAGCAAATGATATATTTTTATGTCAAATACGGTCCAACGCCTTAATTTGAAGCCATAAAATAAAAAATAAATTGTTTGTGGACCCCGCCCACTTTAGTGGGCGTTATTACATGCAAAAATAGCTTAAAAATTTAACAAATTGTTTTACTTAAGCCTAAATTACTTAAAAATAAAATTTTTAAGCTTTAATGACGAAGCTGAGACGATACCTGGTACTCCTCTGCCCTACCGCCTCCTTCCCCTTCACCCCCTAAATGACCCTATAAAAAAAAATTATTTTTAATATTGTATGTAATCATCCCAAGCATTTATTTTTCGAGTTTTATGACTGCCTGTTTCTGCCCTACCCTCTGCTCCCCCTTTTCCCCCTAAATGACCCTATAAAAATAAATAAAAAAATAAAAAATTTCATATTGTATATAATTATTCCAAGCATTTATTTTTAGAGTTTTAGGACAAAGGTGAAATGTTTCCGCCACTGCCCTTGCCAGATCGACCCCGCCAAAATACAGTTTTTATACCCTCCAAAGAGAATTGGACCCTATAACGTAAATATGAATATTCTTGATTAGTGATGAAGTTTAAGACGGTCTAGCAATGCCCATACGTTCGTTTGTGGAAAACATGATATTGTCTATTTTTGAAACCCGCTCCCTTTAGTGGGCGTTGACGTACGATATTAAATATTAAACATTTAAAGTTAGAGTTAAACATTTTAAATTCACTTAATAAATATTTGGAGGGTATTTAAGATTCGACCCGGTCGAATATAACGTTTTTACTTGTTATTTTTAAAATTAAAACTATTTTAAAACAAAAAGAATTTTTATTGTTTTAAATAAAAAAAAATTACTTTTGAATTAGAAGCATACATTTTAGTTTAAAAATGCTTGCTTCAGTGACGAAGGCGTGGCAGTGTTCACTAATTATAACTGGCAGCCATTGACAATGTTCATGTACTAAAGAGCAGAGCGCCTTCCTACGGCGCCCCTGTAGCAAAAAATTATTGGGCTAACTTAAATTTTGAAATAGCTACAAAAAATCTCTTATCTCCTCATCTTTCTTCATTAGTCCATTCCACACTATCCCCTCATTTCTAGTGCGCATGCAATGCGAACTAAAGTAGGACCAGCACTCCCTTGAGTGCTGGTCCTACTTAAAATAAAAAAGAAGTTGAAAAAGGATTTTTCTACTCTTTTAATTATTTTTATTTAAAAAAAATATATAATGTACAGATATAAAAATGTGAATAATTTCTAAACAGTTTTTTATTTTTGTATCATACTTAGGTAAAAGATGGCTAATATATGCTTTCGCTTATCAAAAAAAAAAAAAAGGATCGCGTGTGTCGGTGAAAATAAAAAAGTTTCGTTCGTTGTCGGGAAAACTCGAGTCTAGAATCTAATCTTAAAAATAAAATAGAGCCAAAAAGTAATTGATGTGAAAATATAAAAGGTTTTATATGAAAGTAATAAAAAGAATCGATCGTCTCGTTGCAATTATTGTGCCTCGAAATTAAGAAATTAAATAAAGAAATGTAAATCTACCAAGAAGGAAGAAATGACTGTCTCTTCTCATCGTTTTCAAGCCAGGTAATATTTTCTTTTAATTTGTAAACATAAAAATTTATTTCGATTATATTTTACTTCTATTTCTAAAATGTATTTCTAAAATTTGTATACTTTTAACGAAACATATTTAAAACAAATCAGAGACAGAGGAATTCTTCTGTAATTAGAATTGGCTATAAAATATCGATATGACATGGCGTTAAGCATAAAGTAAAAATTGTCTATCTACAACCTTTAGATGAGGTTGATTTATTTTTGTTAAATTTCTCTTTCCTATTGTGTGTAGAAGTCAGGCAGAAGTATTCTAATTGACTTAAGTTTTTAAGTTATCTGCTGCTTATTTTTCTTCTTTGCCAAAGTTTTTCTATTTACATTCACTTAAATAATATTGAGCAATAAAGGGAAGTAGATTCGATAAAAAAAAATCAATGAGTGTTCGAACTCACGGGCGATGTGTTAACACCTTTTTGTTTATTTATTTTATATTAAACCCACAAAAAACAAAGAGAATGCAAAGCAACAGACAAATGTACATACATACATTGTTATGTTTGTACATAAGCTACATACGTTGCTGTCTTGCTATCTCATTTTTATATATGTACGTATAACCACGTCACTATTCTCTTTGCTATGCATAAGACAAAACCGAAGATCAACATAAAACACTTTTTTAATATTACTCCAAATTAATACTCCGAATTAAAACACTTAAATCTCCGCTCGCCGATATCGGATCGCCTTAATTTTTGGCCTAAACTCTTCGTCGAAACCCGCACTAGCGTTTTAATCCAAAAATTAATAAAATGGGCTATGAATTTCCGGAGAAAATCGCGTGGGAAAATTATATGAAAATCGCCCAATAATCACTTTCAATACCGACTGCCAAGCAACAACAACAAACAAACAAACTCTTACACTTACACTTGCGTATGTATTGAAACTGATAGTTTACTGCCCTAGAGGCGCGCGTATAGATGTTAACACATCAAAAACTATATATACAGCAGACATATTCCGTAACTCGCTAAAGTTAAAAATAGCAAACAAGCCCCCAAAAATATGCAGTTTTCTTACAACTATTTAGACTAAAACACTTTTTAGATTCTTAGCCAAAGAATTGTAGCATTAACGAGTTACGGAATATGAGTGCAGAGTTCGCGCGTCATCAACATGAATTGAAATTAAAAAAAAAAACAAGCGCCATTATGAAACATAAGATTATGTTAATAACTTATAATTACTATTAACGTGTATGTGTAGAGGCAATAGAATATTTGTTCCCCATGTAAAATGCTGCACTTTTAAATATGTTTCTTAGTGAATAATAATAAAAAGCATTTTCGTTCTATGCATATTATTTATATTCCATATAAAAATGCTAGCGAAGAACTTAATTTACTTCCAGGGTCAAAAACCAATTTGCAAAATTTCATGAGTTCTTAAAGAAAAAAAAAAAGATTTCATTATTAATGAGTTTATTTTAGGACTGTACATAAAAAAAAACCTTTTTATTTGTTTTTAGGCCCTTTTTTTCTTGATTTTGATGTTGCTAGACCTCTCTTCTGTATAGAATTATTTCATTGGAAATGAAAAGAACCACACAATTTTTAAAAGCGACAGAAGAATTCATTGCGGTCGTAAAAAATAGAATAAAATTTAATTCTGCTAGTATTCTTTGCTGGACTAATTTCACAGTTCTGTTTTATTAGAAAAAAGTACGTTCTTAACCGAGTTGATGTGGTTGGTTTTGGATTTTGTGTCTGCATACTGTTTCTGATTCTTTGTTGAACAAATAATGAGTCCTGCTTTATTCATTTGGCTTATTTAACTATAGTTCGTGTTATTCGTGTGTGTGTGTGTGTGTTTGTGTTTTTTTCTGCTCTTTCTATTGTTTCTGCAGTTTAGTATTTTACAATATGCAGAAAATACGTCTAAAGTGTAAAATGACACAAACATGAAGGTTACAGTTGTTGTCAAGTGCTTTGTTTGATAAATAAGGCATAGAAGTAAATTAATGGACAATGAAAACAAGTGCTTTTAAACGAGGTAAGTAGCGTGAAACAACAGCCTTCGTGGCGCATTGTAAGTCTTAATGAGAACACCCATTGGGGGCCATGGTTACAACAACTCAGAAGTTTTATTAATTTAAATGGTGACAAACAAAAATATACATGAGTACTGAAGATGAAAGTGTAGTGGCTTTCGAAAACCATCACTCAAACCAAGGCTAAGCTTGATAAAGAAAAGGTTTGCAGAATTTCAATGTGACCGTACAACCACGGAAAATGTCAAAAGTTCTGGACACCCACTTGAGATTTCTATATTAGAAGCAATTGAAAAAAAATCACGGTATAGTTTTAACCGATCGGAGATTGAAAGTGAGAGAGATTTTGGAAGACGTAGGTATTTCACGTGGCTCAATTATTTCAATTTGGAATGATCATTTGGGTATGAGAAAGCTTTCAGAAAGACGGGTGCAGTCTTTACTAACAATGCAATGATGCACACATGCGCAGTTTCCAATGCAAAAAATCCATGAATTAGTCTACGAATTGCTCTCACATTAGCCCTATTCACCAGAGTTAGCCCCAAGTAAATATTTCCCGTTCTCAAACTTGATGAAATGGCTCGGCGGAAAGGGATTTGACTCCAACGACGAAATCATTTAGCAAACAAAAGTCGATTTTGAAATCGAAAAGTCATATTTTTCAGAAGGAATAAAAAAAATTAGAGAAACATTGAACTGATTCAAAAGAACTGTGCTGAAAAATAATATGATTTTCTATATAAAAGTATGTGTTTCATTCAAAAAGTCACGGACTTATTGATCCACCCTCGTATGTTATAGTTCATATTTTATGCTAGAGTTAATGTCGACGTCGTCGACGGCGTCAAATGTCAAAAAAAAAGTTGAATCGTATGAAATTGTATGAGAGCAGTTAATCTCAAGGCGTTGCAACGCCGTAAAAGTTCAATATATTTCAACTTTTTCGGCGTTGAAACGCCGTCAACAGCGTCGACATTAACTCTAGCATTAGACTTAAAAATGTATTTTTTTTTTGTGTCTGATTGAATTTATAATTCAAAACTTTTAGTGTGGAAAATTTGGTTCCGAAGTTTTGAATCTTATTTTCCAGATTTGATTTTGTTCGTCCCCTAACCTAAGGAATAAATTGAGAGAAAAAATATATCACTGCATTGGAAGGTTAGGTTAGGTTAGAAGGGCTGCCTGCCATAAGCGAGAAAAATACTCGGAGGCCATAAAGGCCCATTATGATGCCCAGAGAACTACACCCTACACACTCCTTTCAAAACGAAGTAGTGGTTCCTGAGAACCACCCAGAACTTCTCACAAAGCCCGCCAGGGCAGCCAGCTGTGCATCCCTGAGGCAGTCCAGATCCCGCAGGAAACGTGAGCCTAGATGTCTAAGCCTACGCTCCTGCAGGGCCGGACATTCGCAAAAAAGATGCTGTACTGACTCCTATTCTTCTTCATCTAAACAGCTCCTGCATTGGAAAAGTATTACTTAAAAAACAATTAAAATATTTAAATCTCCATGATTTTTCACACTACTTTTCTCTTTGGCCTTCCACAGCAAAGCAAATATGAATATAAGAATATTGCGATGATAACTTTTGCAATTTTCCTCTTTGATATTTGTGGAAATCAATTTTATTTGGCATTAAACATTTCATATGAGAATATATTTTTTCTTATGAGTTCTAATACAAATTCCTGTTTTGAATTTTTGTCTACACCACATGCATTTGGGCTGCAGTGGCAGCCATTTCTATTATAGCTGATTTCTGGTCAAAGAAAAGCACTACCAGCCACGCATTCCCAATTACGTAGATAAAAATAAAAGCAAATATTTCCACAAATGCAAATAAAAGATTGAACGCATAAATGGATACATACATAAGTATGTAAATGTGAGTGTGTGCTGCATATTAGTAAAAGTGGGAAACGGATGTAGAAAAAAATAAATTTGCATAAAAGCAATATGGATTTGCTGACGTCGTTCTTCACAACTTCTCTGTTGCTCATTTTTCAAACAAACACAAGCAAGTGTTTTTTTTTTTGGTCTGCAAGTGCAAAATTGTATGCATATTTTTGAAATGTTTGTGTTATAGGGTCGTCACAAAAGTAGCCTACAAAAAGCTAATGATTTTTTGTGCTTCCAAAAAGTGTGCTTATTTCAATCACCACGTCGTCTGAGCCAGTGGCCTAATTTGGCAATAGATGAACTGCATCGAAAGTAATTCAAGCTAGTGGTACCTTTTTTGTCTTAAGTAAATTATAGGAAATGCATTAGAAAATATGCTGTTGTGAAGAAACATATTTAATATTTCTTAAAATTAGAGTTTTGCTGATGCAGCAAATTAAACATTAATAATATTAAACGGTATTTTTTAAATAAACTCCAAGTAGGAAATTTCACTAAAAATTTAAATTTTTATTAAAAAACCAATTGTTAATTGATTTGACTATTAGGCGCCGTATATTATACATCCATCCCATTTGCTGACTTGTATATTTTAGAAAAATTCAATGTATGAAATTTTATGCTGATGTTTACCATATGAAAACTTTTCTCAACTGAGCTAATTTCGCCACATACTGCAATACAAACTCGTACAATTTATTGAAAAATCAAATTCTGTTTCATATCGCTATGGCAAACTGTACAATAGCATCTAATGGCCACACAACACATAAATGCTGGAGCCAACACCTGCATGTTGTGTCGTGTATGGGCGCCTTAAAAAAACACATGCAATAAAAACTTAGACATACTTTATGGGATATATAAATATGATCCATGCTTATTCTTAATATTGTGATCTATAAAATAAATTACAAATCAGTTCTTTTTTATCTTGGGCTAGCACTCAGGGGATGACCCCTACATATGCAGTGCATTGCGCCGGAACTAGAAACGAGGGGATTGTATAGAGGAGACAGATGCAAGATGAGAAAAATTTTTTGTAACTACTTCAATCTTTTTACTTCGCAGGGTAATATTTTGCTACAGGACCGACGAAGGAGGATGCTGCTGTTACTCTGCTTTTTAGTACAGGATAGTGTCAGTCGCTGCCAATTATGATCATTGAAACAGACTGGCAACAATTAACACAAACATGCACTAATGCTGATCAGACACTGGAGCACTACTTGTGCTACTGTCCAGCTTTTATCCAAGTCAGAAGACAAACATTCAATCAAGAGATTATACAGGAGGTGGAATTTCTTAGGGGCTCTAATTGGAAAGACTTAAGGAAGTACATTGAAGAAACTGGGTTCTTGACGTAATCAAACTCAGAGGTTTTCCATGGTATCGGTGGAGGCTCCCTACAGGGGAATGGGAACTCCTTATTATAGAGCGCACAACAGGCCTATGAGGCCTAAGTGTAATCCAGGACGGATTGGGATGCTTATGCCCCTCTTTTTCAACCTAACCTAACCTAACCTAATGCTGATCAGAAAAATTCAACATAATATATCATGACTCATAGTCTCGTGTTTTACTACTTCAGCCAACAGCACCCACAGTTTAATATATAATCAGTTTTTATATTTAAGTAGATAACAAAAACAATTAAAAGGAAGTAAGAACGTTATATTCGATCGGGTCTAATCTTAATACTCTCTAAATATTTAGTACATAAATTAAAAATGTTTAACCTGCTAAGGCAGAGTTCCTTTGAGACATTTCTGTGCCTAATTTTAAATCTATATTTTGACAGTCACTCCGGGAAGGGCCGTGGGGAAGACGTCTCACCTTTGCTATAAACACTAGAAAGTAAATATGTGGGGTTATTAAGTGTAAAAAAAAAAAAAAATGTTTATGGTGTCATTTAGGGCAGAGCAAGATCAGGGAACATATCAGTTTCATCAAAAAAAGCCTAAACATTAATTTTTTTAGGAATGTAGGCTAATGGAATATAATTTGTTATATATTTACACTATTTTTGCAGATAATATCTTACGTCAACGCCCACTAAAGGAGGCGGGTTCAAAAAATGAATTTGAAAATGGGACATGAAGAAAATAATCAATCTGTAACTCGGGTATTAAAACAATAATGTGTTAACATCAGCTTGATACAATTCTCGTATGCAATTTACTAATAAAATTTGTTTAAATAAGAAATGTTATTATATTCAATTAAGCCACTTGATAAGTGGTGGTAAACACAATACACATGAGCACTGATGATGAAAGCGTTGCGGCTTTCGAAAACAGCTGTTCTGCTCTGCTGTGTAAGTTGAATAACTAAAAACTGATGTTGACTTTCCTTTGTGCCTTGGAAAATTTGTCATATCTTTCTGAACTTAAAACAAAAAATTTTCTAACAATTAGCCTATAAATCTTAACTGAATTTTCCTGATTTTAGGCTCCAAGTTTAACGCTTTGGATCTTCTTTGACATAAAAATATATAATTTTCTTAACAAAATTACAAAAAAAAAAAACTTAAAAAATTATATTGTTTTTTAGAGGTGGGTTTAGTTTATTTTTAATGAAACTTTTTTCCCTCTTTCCCGATTCGCCGCATTTACGAACTTGACCTGTGTTAGTTTTTAGAATTCGTCTATACCAAATTGGGTGTGGCTCTTTTAGTTTGGACTATATTGTGATTTCCACACACGGACGGATAGGCGTGGCCAGATCATCTTAGATTTCATTACTGATCAATAATATATATAATTTATAGTGATATTTCGATGCGTTACATACGGAATGACAAAGTGAATAGTCCCTCCAATGCTTTTTTGCAGGGTATATAAAAAAGCAGAAGTTCGAAAGCATTTTTCATATTTAAAATATCTGTTTTAGCTTTTCGGAGCCAGAAAAAACTCAGATAAATTCTTACATACGGCAGCACTGTCCTTAGTTAATAAAATGGCTGGCAGTCCACTATTTTTAATAATAGATAAATATTCACACTAATATTTAGCATCGAAGTTGATATATAACATTTTTACACGGCATATGAAACCCGAAAACTAAACAATTTCAATCTTAATTACATCGCATGTTCTGACCTTAAACACTTTCGTCTTAATGAGGCTACAAAACGGTCGCAAATATTTTATACACGTTACTAAATTTATTACCAATCGTAGCATGAGTTGTAGTTCGGTTTTCAGACATATTTTACAACAAAACGTACTAATTCATTTGAAAGAGAAAAAAAATGTTAAACGCAACACATACGAGTATGAGTTACAATAGATAATGTGATGATGATGGTAATAAAAGAAGTACGAGACGAGAAGCATAAAACCATGAAAAGCTAAGAAAAATTTCCAAAGACATACACACAGGCACACATGGCTTTTGTATGCATCGATGAACTGCTGGGCTTTTATTGGGTTGGAAATTGACATTTTCTGTGTAAAACAATTTGGGTTAGTGAAGTTGGTGTGTACTAGGCTTACCAGATCCAGATTATTAAAAAGCTGGACATGTGAATTAAAAATGCTGGATATTAAAAAAAAAACGGACATTTTGAAATAAAATTTTCACGAAAAGTTACTTGTTTATTGTACAAACTATTTTATTAATTATATCGACATACCTCTCATTTGCTGCAACAACGTCACAACTCAAAAAATTAGTTTCTTATTTTAACGTAGAATTAATTATCGCTTCTATATTTATCTTAAGTAAAAAATTTATGTAAAAATCTTCCATATTCAGCTCTTGAGAGATATATAATTTTTCGTTTTCCCATTGACTTCTTTGCAAATTGAAAACTTTGATTATGACCTTTTTCAGCATATGAGCGATATGTATTTAAGAATTAAAACTAAATAACGAAAACAAAAAATCATACCAAAAAGACGCAAACAAAACAAAAAAAAGCTACTAGATATTTTTGTACTTTGAAGTAAAAAAGTTACAGCAAATTTATAAATATTATTTTAAAGCAGCAATAAATATTAAGAGCATTTTGTCGAAAATTGTTTTTAGCTGGACAAATTTCTTTTTAGCTTAAAGCTGGACAGGCCATTAAAACGCTGGACAATCCAGCCAAAACAAGCCCGACTGGCAACCCTAGCGTGTACACAAAAATTTCATTTCAAAGAATTTTAGTAATTATTCTATTTTTTTCTGTTATTCATAAAAATGTTAAATATATTGTAAGGAAAAGCAGCACATGATCGTCACTGCGGTTGTTCGGCAAACAAATTGAATGTAAAACAGGTAAAAACGTTATATTAGACCGGGTGGAATCTTAAATGCCCTCCAAGTATTTAGTAAGTAAATTTAAAATGTTTAACTTGGTAGGACAGAGTTGCTTTATAGAATATCGTACGTCAATGCCCACTAAAGGGGGCGGGGTTCAAAAATTGACAATATCATGTTTTCCACAGACGAACGTACGGGCATTGCTAGACCGTCTTAAACTTTATCACTGATCAAGAATATCCTCCAATTCTCCTTGGAGGATATTAAAACTGTAATTTGGCAAGGGCTGTGGGGGAGACATTCCACCTTTGTCATAAAACTCTAAAAATAAATGTTTGGGATAATTATATACAAAATTTAAAGAAAAAAAAATTTTTTTATAGGGTCATCTAGGGGCAGAGGGGGAGGAGGGGGTAGGGCAGAGTAGTACCAGGTTACGTCTCAGCGTCGCCATTTAAGCTTAAAAATTTTATTTTTAAGGAATGTAGGCTTAAGTAAAACAATAACGCCCAATAAAGGGGGCGGGGTCCAAAAATTATTTCTTTTAGATTGCTATATTAAATTGAATTAAGATTCTATAGGCTAATTGTTCGAAATTTTATTTTAAATCTCAGGCACAAAGTCAACATCAGTTCTTGTTATTCAACTTACGCAGCAGAGCAGAGCAGCAGTTTTCGAAAGACGCAACCATTTCTTCATCAGTGCTCATGTGTATTGTGTTTGTCACCACTTATTAGGTGGCTCAGTTGAATGTGATAACAGTTCCTATTTACACAAATTTTATTGTGAAAAAGAATACGAGAACTGTATCAACCTGATGTTAACATGTTATTGTTATAATACCCGTGTTATTTATTTTTTTATTTTATGGCTCCGAGTTTAACGCGTTGGAACTTCTTTAATACAAAAATATATCATTTGCCTAACAAAATTACACAAAAAAAACTTTAAAAATTATGTTGTTTTTTAGAGGTCAGTTTAGTTCTTCTTTGGGGAACTTTTTTCCCTCTGGCCCGATTCAGTCCATTTACGAACTTGACCTGTGCCATCCTTCAAGATATATTTATACCAAATTTCAAAAGTCTGGCTCTTTTCATTTGGAATATATCGTGATTTTCTCAGACGAACGGACGGGCGGACATGCTCAGATCGTCTTAGATTTCATCACTGATCAACAATGTATATTTTATGGTGTCTCAGATGGATATTTCGCTGCGTTACAAACGCAATGACAAAGTGAATATACCCTCCAATTCAATTTGGAGGGTATAAAAATATATTTTGAAGATTTTTAAAAAATTATTTACGGCAACACTTCTTTTAAAGAAAGAAAATTATGATAGCTACTGAACACGTAAACCAAAATATTGTAAACACCCTTGAAATTATTTCGGTGAAAATGGTAAAATACTTTTACCATTATCTCCAAGGATTTATTTTCACATCTTGGAGTTAATAACGGCAATTTGTTTCTAATTTCAATCACGGTAACCAATTGAAAAATGTACGGAAATGCAGATGTATGTTCATAAATTTTTTGTAATTACTTTTCCTAATATTCCAAAAGCATGTTTGCGTAAGATTTTGCAAGTGAAAGGAAAAATTTTGTCTATTTTTAATGTTTTTTTTTTCAATGCTAGAAAAGGCTATATATTTCTGCTCTTTCTGCTTATGCAGATACATCTCATGTTCATGTGTTTACATTAGGGTGGGTGTTAACTAAAACCTGTTTTAATTTTTTATTAGTCGAACAATAAAAAATCATTTGCAGTCATGCAGATTCGAACTTAAGCCCGTTAAAAAAATTAACAATAAAACATGTTTTATTAAGCTCTTCCGATCTTTAAATTCAAATAAAACAAAGCGTTTGAAAGATCAGTTGGTGTCATTATGTGTAGATTGTTAAATCGATCAAATGTTTGTTTGACCTCTACGTTGTGGAGCGCATCAGAAATATCTAATTTTTCACGGCTGTGAAGACCGCTCTGGGTCGTGCCTTATTCGTCTATACCTGCGACGCAAGAAAAGGCCTTAGGGGCCAAATCGTATGATCACGATGGCTAGTTTAGATTACTTCTACGTGTGTTGGACATATCCTCAAATCGCTTTTGCAGAGTATTCAATAAGGCAGAAGCCATCCTGCTAAAACCAGATGTCATTCGTCTTCATATTATCCAATTGGCCTGGCTAGCAATCGTCATTGCTTGAATTTCATATGGATTATTATCAAAATTCGACTATATTAAATTTTCTCATCATCATTGCTGAAAATAAATTTAAAAATAAAAATAAAAAAAAACATCTTGAAAAATATATAATTATTAATGAAAGTCGCCCTAGTGTGCAATTATTTTTATATTGCCTATAATAAAATAATTAATGTTTAAGGGCCTCCCCTTATCTGTAAAAATACAATTATTAGATAAGTGTCCCGCCTCTAATATGTAAACAGTACTTACCACATTATCTGAAAAAAAAATTGATAGCCGTTCCCATATCTGCAATAAAAATAGTTATTAGATCAGGGTTGCTCCTCATGAACAGATAAGTCGTTCCGTGGAACAAACAATTGGAAGAGATTCTTACCTATTTTTTGGGAGTAACAAAAAATTACCTGGCGAAGTTAAAAGTTTAAATAGCTACAAAAAAGTCTCCATCTTGCAATCTTCCTTTATCCGTCCTCGCAATCCTCCTGTGCAATGCACTGCATATGTAGAGGTCATGTCCTGATAGTTGATCGGACTTAAAAAAATATATGCAGTAAGAATTTTAACGAACATTTTTTATTGCTATATTAAATTGAATTAAGATTCTATAGGCTAATAGTTCGAAATTTTAATTTAAATCGCAGAAAGACAGATAAATATTCCAAGGCACAAAGGCAAGTCAACATCAGTTTTTTTATTCAACTTACACAGCAGAGCAGAACAGCTGTTTTCGAAAGACGCAACACTTTTATCATCAGTGCTTATGTGTATTGTGTTTATCACCACTTATTAGGTGGCTTAGTTGAATTTGATAACAGTTCCTATTTACACAAATTTTATTGTGAAAAAGAATCCGAGAACTGCATCAACCTGATGTTAACATGTTATTGTTATAATACCCGTGTTACCGTTTGATTATTTTTCTTCATGTCCCATTTTTCTGAATTTTTTGTTCCATTTTTGAATTTTATACTTAAGTACATGTGAACGTTTTCCATTTTTTTATTATTGGTAGCTCAAGCCATAGCTTAAATTTGTGGTCACAATAATAAGTGGTGACAAACACAATACACATGAGCACTGATGATGAAAGGGTTGCGTCTTTCGAAAACAGCTGTTCTGCTCTTCTGTGTAAGTTGAATAACAAAAACTGATGTTGACTTGCCTTTGTGACTTGGAATATTTATCATGTCTTTCTAAGATTTAAATTAAAATTTCGAACTATTAGCATATAGAATCTTAATTTAAAAAATATATTGTCGCGCAGACAAATTTAAGGAACAATCACCAACCGAATTAGATGAACACACCGCAACATCAATATCAGGTTTTCTGTAAAATTATATATTTTTCCCGAGTTTTAGTGGACCCACGCAGGCCTTAATCGTCGGCACATGATGTAAAATTTTGTAGATCATATATTGTTGCAATAGTCACAAATTAAGGAGAGGGACCGGCCTAAAATTCAATTTTTCTTTTTATTAAAGGAAACCCTAATGTAGTTATGTACATTAATATGTATGTGTGTAGACATATACTCGTATGACTGGTTATTTATGTTTCTGTGTATATATTTGCGTGTATGTGTGTACTTACAAAAAGCAAATATCATTTTGTTAAAACTGAAATCGTGCATATCCTTCATTTGGCATCTGCACATGTACGCACACGTAGTATATGAAAGCTGCTTGTGTTGATTTTATTCCTCAAGAATTGTTTCATTCTCAGAAATTTGCCATATTTTAGTTGGCTCTTGTACGGGCCATTATCATCATAAATAAAAACATAAAAGCAATCTAAACTCAAACCAATGCTAGCTAACCATCTCCTAAATAAGCAAACAATTTCTTTCCAGCACCATTTACTGTGTAGAATTGCAAACGTTATTGATGGAAACTTTTGCTTAATTATTACATGTGCGGTAAAAGAAAAAACGAAGATGGCAAAAGTTCATGGCAATAAAACAAGAACATTACAATAAGCGGTTTATGTTAGATTTTGTACGCCAGTTAATACCATTTTGCTTAACCTTCTCCCTTAAGTGAATTCCAATTGTTGTCTTTTCAAGCCATTCAGGCTATAATCAGTATAAGATTTCTTTGGATTCGGACTTAAAATTAATTAATTTTCTTTAAAGTGAAACTTCTTTGCGCGCATGAGGGTAAAATTTTTGCGTGTGAAACGAAATTGTGGGACGTTTTTGTTCTTAAATATATGTTTAAGACGTATAAGTAATACGATTCCATATAAACAAATATTAATCATACGCAGCCGTACCGTGATAGAATTCAATTTCGTTTGGGAACAGAATTGATTCTGCATTTTGGTTGGTCAGCGAAAACCCACACTATTTTTTAAGCACAAACTCATTTGTAATATTAGGTGCGGAATTCGGTAATGAAATAAACAATTATTGCATATATTTTTAAATAGTTCAATTTTTGAAGTGAAACTTCTTTGCGTGCATGAAGTTAAAATTTTTACGGATGAAACGCGACACGAAAATGTGGAACGTTTTTGTCCAAGAGGAGGGAGAAAGCAATTGAGAACGATTGGGAGAAAGAGAGAGATAGAGAGAGTGGGTGAGGAAAGGCGAACGCAATATGAGTCAAGCGAGTGAGAAACATTCAGAGAGAAAAGGAGATGGAGAAAAAATACATGCTATTGGTGATGATTCGATTAGTAGTTCAATATTAGAACTTCAGATGGAAATTATGTCGCATAACGTCTTGTGCTACAGTAAACGCAGCTCCGTTTGATTTATTTACATTATCATTTAAATGAATATAGTGAGCTAAAATTTATAAATAAATATTTTGTGTCAATCGTTCAATACTCTACTAAGCAGTTGTTCAGAGTGAGTAATATAATTGTTATATTTTTGTTAATTTACAATAATTTATGTTAATTTGTTTGAAGATTAGGAAATTCCATACTTACAAATAATAACTGGCATTTTAATTTGCCACTCATTATTTAAGAATTTATTTTAATTTAATTTCCATAAAATATAAATTAAAAATATATTTTTAAATTTTGTATGAATTTTTATTAGTCAAACTTTGTAATGTAAATTGTTGATTTTTTTGGGCTTAAGTTCGAATCTGCATGACTGCAAATGATTTTTTTTTTTTTTATTATTTTTATTAATAAATGAATTTTGTTCAAATTCTATTTATTATTATTTTTTTTTTATATTAAGATTGGAATATTAAGAATATTTTCAATAATCATCAAACCAGCAGAACGGATCAGTACTGATTTCGAGGCCGCTACGCCATCTCATCAGCGTTCTTTGATCAATTTTTCTACTTTTGCAAGTGGTGCTGGTTAGTAGGAATATCAACTATTTAACCAATATTTTAACGAAAATTGAATATGAGAAGTTATCACATTCATATTTTTAAGTTATTACATTTTTGGTTAGTACGAAATTCCCCAAACCTGACGATTAATATTCCCAATATTCCATGTATCTCTTTCGCTTTTTCCAGAGCAATCGGCTGCTGATTGCTAGAGCTTCTTTGTTATTTATGTTCAAGTAATTGAATTTAGTTGTCAATTTACAATGAACAAGTGCGCGTGCCCCGAATTTGCAGTCATGCAGATTCGAACTTAAGCCCAATAAAAATTAACAATTTAAAAATATATTATAAACTCTCTTTTATAATCTAAAAATTAATAAAAATAGAAAAACGAATAAATAAAAGAAAATAGAGAAAAAATAGAGTGAGTGTGATCTTGGAAGGATGCATTGCGGGTAAATCTAAAATGATTATGGGAGTGTCTCCTATCACACACAACAATTGGCATAGCTGAATTGAGTTTGTGGAAATATTTAGATACCATGATTTTGGCCACTTGGGCCAAAGTCCCTCCAAGATCATATACAAAATGATAAATATTATAAAATGCACGAAGAGTTATCATACTCTGTTTGGGGACTTTAGTTTATGAATTATAAGCATAATGTAATATAATTTTATCAAAAATGCTCAAAAAATTTATTCAATTTGATTCTGAATACAAAAAACTTCACTGATTGCCATTTCGTTACATCACAGCATATTTAACTACAGAGGTAAATATCTTGTTTCGTAACTGCTCTGCATATTTATCTTCATACACATGAAAATTCCAAACATTTTACATATATAACATTCAAGACGATGTAAGATATAGTTGACGCTATCTGATCTCTTTACTATTAATACTACTTACATTCTATCGTAAATGGAATACAACTCTCATGTATGCCCCGATGTTGCAAATGTTAACTCTATTGAATAACTTGAGTACCTTATGAAAGAAAGTGCTTTAAGAAGATGTTATGGAAAGTTTTTCCAAACTAGGCACAGTTCTACCCACAAAGCGCTCTTCATTGAGACCACAGCCATCTTTTATCGATTTCTAAATGTGCTGCAGTGAAAATTCATTCTTTGACTGAACTGCCCGTAGGTGGAATAAACAAAATTGTCCTCCCTCTTACTTTCTCTTATTTCCTTTTTATTTTAATTGCTTGAAATTTTTTTTCACAGCAAAAATCTCAGTTTTTAATTCCAAATATTGAAAGAAACTCACTTCATACGTCTTATGAGAAGAAACCTCAAAATTCAATCATGTTATGATGGCCTGAGTATAAGTGGATTATACTTTGTACTCAAGTGCAGCAAAAAGTTACTTCAGTTTTTGACTTACATGTGTGTAGATAAAACAAAGGAACCGGTTTTTTTTTTATATTTTGCCAATAAACTGTTTTTTTTTTATAAAGATATTATGTTCTGGAGAGTTAAATAATAGGAAATGTATTTACGTTTTTTTGTTTTTTCAAGATATTCAAACCACAAAAATCTAAAAATAGTTTATTTTTAGAACTAAGTATATTAGGCTGCTGTTCATGAAATAGTAAGGAAAAGGACAAAATGAGTATTCGAAGGCATATGGGAAAACCAAAACAAAATAATATTGAATTGAATTGAATGAATAATAGGAATGTCCATCTATAATATTAAGTGGATATGTTTTATGCGTTCGAGTTCAAGCACTTGCAACACGGATTGAGTTTTGAAGATATTCTGTCACTATATGTTTTGTCATCGTAAACGATTTTAATATGTCATCATCATCAATTAAAATATTATTCTGCTAATGTAATAGCAGTAGTTATCAAGACCATAATTATGCTATAGTAAAGCTCTAAACACATAGACGACAGCAGGCAGCAAGCAGCAATATGTCAAAAATAAAATCCATGTGTTTAACGCTGCAATTACACATGCAAATAGTGGCATGCCATTGTTGTATACGTATTATCAACGAAAAATTATTCGAAATAGTCGAATCTCATGCAATTTGCTTTTCTGTTTACACATGCCATTGTTAATTTAATTTTCAAAATGACGTCGAAGCATAAACTTCAATTTTGATTCCATTCAGTGTTGTCAGATAATTTTTTTTCTTCCCCCCAAAAAAATTTAGAAACCCCCTAGATTCTACACTTTTTCTTAAAAAACCCCCTAAATCAGAAAAGTTTAAGTAGTAATTTGGTTTCATCATTCTTATCTCTATTAAATTTGAATTGAGGTACTATCATTCCTACGCGAAAAGCACGAAAACACCCAAATTTTTATTTTATTTTTTTATAAAAAGCCCCCAAAAAATATATCTGCAATCTTTCTTTCTTTTGTAAGAGACGGCTTGAGGAAGTTTGTTACGGGTACATGTACTTCTTTTGTTTGGGATGCAAATCCAACATGTTTTTTCGTATTTTGTTGTGCAATAAGGTCTACTGTTAGCCACCATAATGCTTTTACAATATTTGCATAAAGCTTTATAGTTGTCTCCCTGGACAGGGGCTAATCAATCTGAAATTTTATTTTGCATTCATTGTGTTTAAAATTTTATTTAAAAATACAATACCTCTAAACTGCTGATCTGCTTCCCACTACTTTTTATATTTTTGTTTATATATGTTATCCTTTTTTGGCATATTGCTAATAAATTGTAAAGATGAACAACTTTTTAAAATTTATATTTTGCAGTTCAAGGAAAACTAACAAAATTGATTTAACGAGAAAAATGTTTTAATGTTTTTATTTGCGTGATTACTTTCTAAATCGCCATTTCGATACAATATCTTCGACATGCTCAGTTGTTAAATTATGTACTATTATGTTCCAAACTATAAATTCGAAAATCCCCTAAAAATCATCCAAATAAAATTTTCTTACCCCCAAATTTCCCCCTAAAGAATATTAACCCCTAAATCTGCCCCTAAATAGAAAAAAAACCCTAAAACTAGGGGGAACCCCCTAATCTGACAACACTGATTCCATTTCAACTTTTTGTTTTGTTTGTTATGTAGTTACCGAGTTCACCATATAAGCGTATTTTTGGGGAAAAGGTTAGCATATATTATTATTAATATTATTTTAATAATATTAATGCTCTTTAATTAACAAACTTGCAATTTTTTATGCCAATTTCAAGAAATACTGCATAATAATACTTTAAATAAGTTAAAACTTTAATTACAATTTTACTGTAATCCAGAAAGTTTGCATTACATTTTTGGCAGGGTAACATTGATTATCGTTTTGACATTTAGTGGCATGCAAGTGTCAAATTTTTACTCCCATGCAAAATTAGCTGCCACTGGAGCTGCCACTAGAAAAAAATGTATGTGTATTAGTAAAAAGTTGTAAGTGTATTGACTTTTTCAAACTCCCAGTGGCATGTGTAAACGCTAAGTAAATGAAAACGATTATTTTAATGGCAGCACAGCAGCAGGACTGCACAACAGCATTTGCTGCTGCTGCCAACTTAGGCTATTTTATATTTTGACGGGCAGCAATAAACAAATATAGTGTTGCCATGATATATTCATATATAAATTGGAAAAATAAGAACAAAACCTTTTTTTAATATTAAACATAAAAGAACATTACAAAAATACAATATAGAAATAAATTTATGTGTTTTTATAGTTTATCGTGATATTATTAAATTTTTTTTCAATACCTTTAATTTTATTCATTATAAAATATATATGCGATTGATTTACACATCAGCTGATTATTATGTTGTTGCTGTCTTCAAAATAATTATGAAGCTGACTTCAGAGCAGCATTTGAAGTTGGCAGCATTTGAAGCCGTGAAGTTGTGAAGTCTGCTGTCGTCTAAGTGTTTAGAACTTAATACTGCATTATTGATACTTTATTACATCGGGTGCGCCATCTATCGGTGTAAATTTGAAGCTATTTCGCATCTGGCAATACTTGTGTCATAATATTCTGTCACAAAATTCCATAGCCCAATTCACAATCCTGTGCAAATGGTCTTGCATTATAGCATTTGCAAATTGAGAGAGTATTTGAGAGCATTTGCAATGTATTTTGTTGGTGTAGAGTACAATTATTTTGCAAATACAATGATGCTCGGCCATTTGCACAAGATTGTGAAAAGGGCTCATATATTATTTCCGATGAACGAAATGAATCGATTCGCGCTGGAGTAACGTTGGGATTTATTGGAAATTTATTTCGAAATCCAAGACAATGGGTAGAAATTGCACAAAAATGTTGTACAAAATTTTATCACAGAGAAGGACCTACAGCGAGACTGATTTCATTTGTAATGCACCCGAAAAATCGAACTGTAGCGGAGAGTGTGCAAGAGAACCCACCAATGGAGTTTTCCCCCGTTTTGAAAAAAAATTTAGTTTTCACCAGATCTCTACATTTTGAGTTCGTAGGCAGGTTTTCTGACTATTGAGAAGCCGTCGCTATAGCTATGTGAGTGTGTGTGTGTGTAAGTATGTGATCCGGCCCTTCCAACATTTGGAAGTTTCTTTCATCGTCCATCGTCATAGGCGTGACGTCTTACTCACTTCCAGACGATAATTGGAAGATCGTTTGAATTTCACAATAACAATTTACATTGCAGTCGTCTTTTAATCATCCAGACGACGTTTGGAAGATAGTTTGTTGTAACCAGCCGAAAATGACATGTGTCGTTAAGGATGTAATAAACAAAAACAACACTATGCGGAAAGTTGCAGTGACCGCGAAATAAAATTAACAAAATTAAAAGAATCCAAAAAGAAGTTTTCGACATCATCGAGATTAGTTTTTCTTTTTTTTTTGTCTTTTGCTGTGGTCGGTCAGTGGTAAAGTGTGATTTTGTTTTGTTATTATTGTAGTTTTTACATAATTGTTAATTATTTGTTTTTCATTAATTTATAAACTTAATAAATTACATTTAATGAATACAACAACTTTTATTATGTTGAGGATAAAAATTCGACTTCCAGAAGTGACTTCATGAAGTAACGCAGAAGTGACTTCTTGAAGTAACGCAGAAGAGACTTCTTTAATTTAATTCCGGGGGTTACAACTTCTCAATACGGAAGACGCTTCTACGATGAGAAAATGTGTATCGCAGAAGATGAGTTTCAACTTCTTAGCGTCACTTCTTTCCGCGATAGAAAATCTTGGCAGGGGATGAAAACTTTTGAACAGCTGAACTGAATACAACCAAACTAGTCGCATTTCAAAGATTCAAACTTAAATCTCCTATAAATTGGAACCGGTTCGGACCGGTACATTTTCGCTTTTATAAAAAAAAAAATGAAACATAAAGTTTTTCAAAAATATATTTTTTTTAATAACTTTTAAACGATTTTGCCGATCGATTATAAAAACTAATCAACTCTTGACAATCACAAACAACTTCGAGCGCTACTAATCGATTCAAAATTGGTAGATGCATTCGTGCTATTTCGTGAACGAAAAAATTCGAAAAAAATTATTTAAAGAAAACTCTGAAATTATATTGCACGTGATCAATTAGTGTTCTCGATTCTTTTATAGCCGACTCCCGACTCTAATCCATTCGAAAGTTATATCAGTTTAAAAATTAAAATAAAAGCATTTTTAGCGGATATAATTAGCGGACAGTTTCGAGGATGACCTTTAAGGTCAACCATTTTCCATATATTTTTTTTACAATATATTTTACTACAAGTTTTTCATTTATACAAAATCCACTACCACAATTATGAAACAACTCATTGCCACAGTTTATTGTAGAGATTGCCTATGACTGTATACACACATACATATATGTAGCAGCTATATTGCAACATAGTAATATCTCAAAATATCGAAGTTTTTAGTTATTTAAGTAAAATATATCATCTCCATATGTAAAAAAGATTTAAGCATTATATCTCGAACTAAACCGGGGTTATAGCCAAATACTCGTATATTTCGTGCAATTGTATGTGAAAGCATGCATTTTAAAAACTTTAATGGCATTTTTCTTAGTTGGATATATTTTGAGATATGACTATATTGCAATAAAGGACTCATGTAAAGAAAACATTTCACTTATTATGGAATTGTTTGGTACAGACTATTATTGTTACTCATTCGGATATTTAAGGATAATTTCGTTAGCAAGTAAAACATAAAAGTAAATTAACTGATTTTTGTTTTGCCCTTGGATAAATGTTTATTTTATGTATTTATTTATTTTTTGTTATACTGTTTACTTTATATTAGAAACATAAAATGTGTTTGCTGCATACATCGTGCTTCTGTTTATGTACATATTTTCTCGAATAGTATTTTGTTCGTAATAAAACTATTTACATAAAAATGTTAAACATGATTTTACTGGTTTTTTTCCAGCTTTGCAAATAATTATTAAAACATATTGTAATTTCTGAGTTTTTATATTGAGTTGCTAAAGTTATGGGAATGAAAATGATTTTGAATGAGTTGTACACGATACAATCCAAACGAAAAGAGCCAGACTCTTAAAATTTGGTATAGATGAGTTCTGAAGGGTAGCACAGGTCAAGTTCATAAATGGGTTAAATCGGACCAGGGGTAAAAAATTTCCCCTAAGAAGAACTAAACCAAGCTTTTGAAAACAACATCATTTTTAAATTTTTTTTG
This sequence comes from Linnaemya tessellans, assembly GCA_951800035.1. Lineage (NCBI taxonomy): Eukaryota > Metazoa > Arthropoda > Insecta > Diptera > Tachinidae > Linnaemya > Linnaemya tessellans. The sequence goes on from OX637536.1 coordinate 25,171,196, forward strand.
TAATTGTTGTTAAGCAGATGATATATTTTTATGTCAAAGAATTAAATACCAAAAATCGAAGCAATTAAGTCCGCAGTCAAGATCACCTCCTTGGACTTTATGTATTAACTACTTCAGCTGAAATTTTAGTTGTTAGCCATTAATGCAATTGCGCCTTTTAAGTAAACCGACACTTGTGTAATGTACTTGCTAAATATAATATAATTTAATCTACTTTCTAATTTTAATTTCCTCTCAAAGTCCTTCTTAGCTTTGATTATAATTGCAGTTGACTCTAGCTGTAAAAGACATTCCTGTACCAACAGATAATTCCTCAGATTTATGTTAAAATGTTTGCTTATAATTTCAAAACTATCTGCTGTGCTAATACAATGTTTAGCTCTACATTTGCAAATTTAATACCGTATTTAACGAATTTACAATTACAAGAGCAACACAAGCAATTTTTAGTCACATCGGTGTACTATTGTAAATACATGCACATTCTGTACACAATTATGTCGTTATGAAGGCGAGCAAGTATGTGGCTTTCTGTGGATGAGATTGTGAAATAATTGAAATTTATTGTGAAAATATTCTAATGACTGCACATATGATTCTGTGTAAATCTCATAGATGTAAACGAGCATGAGGACTTAATTTTTAAGTACTAAAAAGAACTTTGAATGTACAGCCAGGTAGCACAAATGCCTGCGAACAGATAATATTGCTAAACAATAGAATAAATTAAATTAAAATACAATAAATTAAATTAAAATACAATAAATTAAATTAAAATACAATAAATTAAATTAGTTGTATACAATAAATTAAATAATTATTTAATTTATTTTATTCAACTAATTTAATTCAAATCGGGTTATTCCTTTTTTTATAAACTGAAGTATAGGGTGGGCCTTTTATAGGTTTAAATTTAAAAATGCAATGCATTTTTTTTTTGCTGTGAAATACAATTGTTCCGGTTGGAGATCGATGGTCATGCGGCTTCAACTCTTGAACGAATTAAACTTTGTAAGGTGTCATACCAAGATCTTTTTTTTTTTGAAATTTCGACCTAAGCTGGTGCGTAAAATATTCAATTCTTGAGAATTATGCCTACAGGCAAGGGCTGTGGGGGACCCATTTCACCTTTTCCATAAAACTTTAAAAATAAATATTTGGGATAATTATATACAAAATTTAACCCTGGAATATCATACATATATTTGTGGCGTAAACATCATAGTTCGTCGAATCGACGACAACGATATTCGAAAGTTTATAAAAGAAGACCGGCAACAACTAAATAAATGAAACTTATTTCTTTCAATTATTTCTTTTGTATGTTAATAAAAAAGTAAACATAAATTATTTTGTTTTTATTAATTTGACATAAAAGCGCGTTTCAACGCTCTACTTCACCTGGTTGATTTTTTAAAACATGACATGGGAATTTATAAAAATAGTTTACATAATCGATTAAATTTGTTTGAATTTGCAAATTAACATATTAAGTAATTAAATGAACTTATTTTCAATAGTGTCAGTCTATGATTTACAAATGAATAAGAAAATTCTATTTAGTATAACCCGTGGTTTCGATGATACATATGCAGAAAAATAAAACTTGTCCAATACGTAGAGGGCTATAACTGCGTGCACATCAAGGCCATATCAGCGGCTACTGCTATACGAAAAATCAGGTATAGATATATACAAATAGAGGAAGAGATATACAAAAAGTAAACATGAGTAGTCGAAACGACGAAGTAGGATATTCCAGGGTTAAAGAAAAAAAAAATTTTTTTTATAGGGTCATTTAGTGGCAGAGGGGGAGGAGGGGCTAGGGCAGAGTAGTACCAGATTACGTGTCAGCTCCGTCAGTAAAGCTTAAAAATGTTATTTTCAAAAAATGTAGGCTTAAGTAAAACAATTTGTTAAATTGTTACACTACTTTTGCATATAATAACGCCCACCGAAGGGGGCGGGGTCCAAAAAAAATTTTTTTTTATTTTATGGCTCCAAGTTTAATGCCTTGGACATAAAAATATATCATTTGCTTAACAAAACAACAAAAAAACTTTAAAAATTATGTTGTTTTTCAGAAGTTGGTTTCGTTCTTCTTAGGGAAACTTTTTTCCCTCTTGCCCGATTTAGCCCATTTCCGAACCGATCCTGTGCTATTCTTCAAGATATATTTATACCAAATTTCAAGAGTCTGGCTCTTTTCGTTTGGACTGAATAGTGATTTCCACAGACAGACGAACGGACGGACCTGATCGTCTTAGATTTCATCACTGATCATGAATATATATATATATATATATATATATATATATATATATATATATATATATATACTTTATGGGGTCAAAGTGCATATACCCACCATATTCTTTTTTGGAGGGTATAAAAAACGCTGCAGTACTGCCATTTTGTGAAACTAAATTTTTTTATGTATGGCAGCTTCGTTTTTTCAAATAAATTTTTCTCAATGAGGGAATCGTGCTGCAAAAAACTCTCAGTAAAGAAAATTTTGTCCGGACAGAAATTTTGTTCGGAAAAGATGGGTGAATCCGCCTAAATTGATGTTAATGGATTCCCGCACACACACTCTCACCGACAGCTTCGATATTTTCGCGTGTTCGCACTGTACGAGCACATTCACGTCTTGCGGCATCAACAACGAAATCAATTTCACGAACTTTAGCAATAAACTTGCGTATACCGGGCACTGTTGATCCTTCTCTACGATTAAATTTTTGGATTTGGAAATAAATTTGGCTTAAGCGTAAATTGATCCGTTTCGTTCAGCAGAAATAATATACTGAATTTTGTGACAGAATAGAATGATCGAGTATTGCCAGATTCGAAGTAACCGACGGTTCAAACTTAAACCGATAGATGGCCCACCAGTCGATGCTTTTCAAGTGTAACCACTCATCTAGTACACTGCCTTCACGGCCATATGAAATATTAGACTTGTGTCGAACTCATTCATTCGCTCGTTTTTGACAAGAACCTATAATCAAACCCATTTAAATTATATGGGTTTAATTGAAGGTTCTTGTCAAAAACGAGCGAATGAACGAGTTCGACACAAGTCTATGAAATATTATTAACACTGAAACAACTGCTGCAAATTTTCAGATTTATTCACAATTCATATTCGTTGTTATAGACCACACAATTATCACTTATAAAACATTCGGTCCGAAATGAAATTTTTTATTAAATCTCAGTTACTTTCATGTCTTGGTAATGATATTCATTATAACTCTGAAGCATATTTACGCTTGCAATTATCTTGGTCTTATACAAAAATTGTCTCGTCTTGCAAGCAACTTTGTGGCTTTGGGCTAAGTTTTAACAATCTGTGTTATTTAATGCAACCAATTCATGTAAACTTTGCTTTTCCACTTAATATATAATTTATTTGCTTGAGCTGCATTCATTAAAAACTCACGCTCTATTTAGGCCGAAGGTTGTTGTACATCATCCATGTTAACTCCAAAATAAATCTCTTCTCATTTCACTGAAAACTTTACGCAAAACAAAACAACACATTCATAACGTTGCGAAATACAATAAATATAATTATAAGAGTGCGTGTAAAGTTTAGCACAACCACTACAAGGTTGCGTTCAAATCTCTACTAAACGCAAACTGGTTGCAGCGTATATGAATGATTAAGAGATGAAGTTCAAAAGTATGAAATGATCTAATTCTTACTTGCATTTCCATTTCGAAGGTTAGACATATTTTTATACTTCTATTAAATAATTGGCACACGTGCTAGCATTTGAAAAGTCGTAAGTTCGTTTCAATAGCTCGTTTGCGCCTTTGGAGCTTTCAACCTCTTCAAACTAGTTTTCTACTTTATTTATAAAAATTATAATATATCATATTTTAAAAGTAATTTAATAATTTAAGTGTTAAACTTAAGGCGAATCTTCAATTTGAGCTCATAGAGCCCTCATGCAATAAAACGAAATCGATTTGAAATTTTGCCAAATTTATTTCTTTGTTGGGAAGTACAATTGCTTCGCTTAGAGATGAAATATTATTTCATTAATATGGCCGCGGCTGGCCTCGCAGTACCCTATTCGATCGGACCAATCGCAAGATGCAACGCAGAAATGTTAAATTCTTGAGAGCGATGACAAATTGATGTTAATGGATTATCATGCGCACTCTCACCCTCAGTTCACGAACTTTAGCAATAAACTTGCGTACACTGGGCACTGTTGGTCCTTCTGTGCGACCAAATTTTGTTCAGCATTTTTGTTCAATTTCTGGGCAATTGTCATTGATTTGGAAATAAACTACCCACAAATCCCAACGTGGCTCAAGTGTAAATCGATTCATTTCGCTTAGTGAGATAATATCACAGATGGAAAACATGGTACAATTGTACTTTTTATGGTACATTACCGACCTTGTTGGTACCATAGTACTACCGCGACTTACTTGGGACAATTTAAAAATCTCCATCAATCTATAATCAAACTAATTCACAAATTCATAATCTCTTTCGAGTTTTGTCTTCAACGCAGGGCAGTCTTAGAACAATAATTTTATCGATTATTGCTCCTTTCTGCTGAGTGCAACTATTCCTGTCTCTGTATTCTTTAATTGTGTGAGTGTGTATTTGCAATAGTTACTTTTAAGTAATTATAAAATACAAAAAAAATTATGGATCTAATATATTTTATTATATAATTTTGAATTTGTATAAAATTCTTTTTAATTTTTGTTTTTGATATATATTAAAAAAGTGGTACCGCCGTGATGCGAAAGGTACATTTTATTTTATTTATTTAGTTGGTACAAAATCAAAATAGCCATTTTCCATCCCTGGATAATATACTGAATTTTGTGACAGAATAGAATGACACAAGTATTGCCAGATTCGAAATAACCGGTGGTGCAAATTTAAGCCGATAGATGGCGCACTCGATACTTGTTCCAGCGTTTATCCACTCCTCAAAGTAGTTCTCGATTTTTACCTTCTCAATCGTCGTGAAATGCCGATTTGTCATGACTCTCTGCCATCTTGGTAACGGAAAAAGCTGCTTATGCCATTCATACTTGTATGTATGCATTCATTGAGGGTGCTGTTGGCTGACGTATTGAACACGAGACTACGAAGCGTAGGGTCTAGAGTTCAATTCCGCGCTCAGTCATGAATATGGTATCGAATTCTTCCGATCGCTAGTACATCGCTGTGTTAATATTTTCCAGTCTGCTGCAGTGCAAGGCATAGCACTGGTCACTGGACAATCACTGGTAGCACCCTCCTTCTTCGGCTTTGAAACAAAAATTATCTGGTAGTAGAAAAATGTTGAAATAGCTAAAAGAAATCTCTATCTTCTCATCTTCCTTCATCTGTCTTCTCAATACTATCCCCTCCTTTCTAGTTCCATCGCAAAGCACTGCATATGTAGGGGTCATCCCCTGAGTGCTGGTCCAAGATAAAAAAAAAAAAGATGATGAGGCAGAATATGAATGATTCCTTCAATAGAGGTCTTCCACAAATATCTGCATAGGGTTAAGTGAATGGGGATAATTTCAATCCGCATAAGACTGAATGTTGTTGGTTTTATGGGTGGTAAAACTCTGATGCTTCATTTGTTTGATGGGTGGTATATTTATTTATCGTTTAAACTACCTGAAGTAGTTTAAACGAGACTATGAAGTCGAAAGTTCCAAGTTCGACTCCGCACTCAGTAACGAATATGATGTCGATATCTTGTGATCAGCATGATTGTGTTAGTTGTTGTCGGTCTGATTCAGTGACAAAGGCATAGCCTCTATCACATCCTAAAGAGCAGAGGAACAGCACTCTCCCTCGTCGGTGAACTAAAACGTTCAAATAACTACAAAAAACTCTCTATCTTCTCATCTGGCTACTCAATAATTTCGACATCTGGTGCAATGCACTGCATATGAGTCCTACTTATGCTGGTCCTACTTAAAAAAAAAAAACATGTAAAATTAATATTTTATTGCAAATATACTTTGCATGAAGTAGTTCCTTTAAGACGCGTCAAGAATCTTCTCAAGTGTTTTTATATGTACGTCTAAAGTGTATGTGTATGTTTGCTACCCATCCACGAGTACTTCAACTTGAATGAGTACTTGCGTTTAAGGGCATTGGATAATATTAGTTTACAGCGAAGAATGGTGTTTGCTTATTGGTTTAATTTATACTACAGTAAATTTTCATTGTTTTCAATGTTGTGCAGAGATGTTGTTGTAACATTTCTGCCACTTTCCACACATAAATTTCATACAAAAGAACATAAAAATTAATTGTTTATCCACAAAAATTTGTTCACAGTCTGGTTAGAGAAATTTCGAAATTCTGTTTATGGGTTTTTTTTCTCTACATTTTTTTTAACACACACACAAACACACACGCACGCAATGGAATAGCATAGCAGGCAAATGTGTACACTTTTGCACATTTACCAAAAAGTTTGACGATGTGAGTGAAAATAATGTGTGAAAGAAAATTGTTAAGTGCACATTTTTACGTAAACATTTAAGAGCCATATACTCATAAAAAGATTTATTACTTTACTTTTTGATGATATTATATAAGTGAAAAAATTTTTACATTTCAATTACAATTAATATTAATGTGAAACACACGCATAATAAATGCATTTTGCTGACATGGTAACACTTATGACACCAACTTTTTAAACGAATCTCCACTTGTGAAAGAAAATATATTAAAGTTTTAACATATTTTATACTTAAAAATTTTGCCTCCTATTATTACCCGTATGAAGATAAATTTCGAAATTTATAACCCTAGACACAAACCAAGTACGATAACAGATCTACTGGCCACATTCCTGGATTTTTTGTACACAAAAATTGTCAAATTCTAGAGAGGATAAACGAGAATCCAATAACATTTTTTTTTATTTAATTTGATATTATTCGAATTCCAAAATTTTTGAAATAACTATTATTGTATTCTGATATTTTTAAGCTTAAGGTCTCTTTATTTAAATTTAATTTTTAATTTCAATATTTCGTCACACCTTTGTGTGACTTCTTCAGGAAATTAATTATTTTATTTAATATGAAAAAATATTTTGTTTAAAAATATTGGGATATTGAAATTAAAAATTATATTTAAATAAAGAGACCTTAAGCTTAAAAATATCAGAATACAATAATAATTAAAAAGAGGTCAAGAAACCAGAAGAATTTTTTGAAAAAACTCCATATTTTTTTAAATTTTTTTTTCAAATTGATATAATTCGAATTCCAAAATTATTGCAGATACAAGACTTTTTGTGCAAGAAAAAGGGCTTCCGCAGTCACAATTTGCGAGTAGTGGCATATGTGTACTCAGCCTCTTTTTTATAATGCCCAAATTATGACAACTAATCCTCACTAAAAGCCTCGTTTTTATATAATGACCAAATTGATAGTAGAACTGTGGATCCTCCGCTTCATAGTCTCGTGTTAACTACTACAGCCAACAGCACCCTCAATAATGTAAACAAGCGAAAACGCATTTGTTGTATTGTAATTTTACACGAACTCCTAAATAATTGTATTTCAATTTTATTTTTACATCAGGCTAGCTTTCTTTTTGAATTTATACGTTTATTTGTATTATTAACCTCACAATTTTAGAATTGGTAATTATCCTGCAAAATATCTATTATAAATATTTCAAACTATGTATTTAACAAAATTGTTTTCTTTTTTTTATAATTACAAAAATTTGTTAGTTTAAAAGATTTTTTTTCTAAATATATTTGTGAACGATATATTTGTAAGTTTATGTATTTGCCTCACAATGGAGCAGAAGTAAAATATTTTGCTGCTTAAATCGTAATTTTCCATGGCAAAGGGAGGATTTGAGTTAACCCGAAAAAAGTTTATCCAAGGAAATCGATAAAACCTTGAACTTGTGATCTGAAAATAGCCCTAATGTATATCATTTCTAATAATTTCTAACTCCATATTCATGGCTGGAAATTTTATTTTTAGATTCTTGTTCAGTGAATCCGAAATCATGTTCCTGCTATTAAATAAACCTAATTTTTGGGATATAGTAAGAATTTTAACGAACATTTTATATTGCTATATTAAATTGAATTAAGATTCTATAGGCTAATTGTTCGAAATTTTAATTTAAATCTCAGAAAGACATGATAAATATTCTAAGGCACAAAGGCAAGTCAACATCAGTTTTTTTTATTCAACTTACACAGCAGAGCAGAACAGCTGTTTTCGAAAGACGCAACCCTTTCATCATCAGTGCTCATGTGTATTGTGTTTGTCACCACTTATTAGGTGGCTTAGTTGAATTTGATAACAGTTCCTATTTACACAAATTTTATTGTGAAAAAGAATCCGAAAACTGTATCAACCTGATGTTAACATGTTATTGTTTTATTACCCGTGTTACCGTTTGATTATTTTTCTTCATGTCCCATTTTTCTGATGGGACATGCGTCTTTCGAAAACAGCTGTTCTGCTCTGCTGTGTAAGTTGATTAAAACTGATGTTGACTTTCCTTTGTGCCTTGGAATATTTATCATGTCTTTAAAAACAAATTTCGAACAATTAGCCTATGAATCTTAATTCAATTTAATATAGCAATATAAATGTTCGTGAAAATACTTACTACATATCAATTATTTAATGTTTTTAACGAAATAGAATATGAGAACTTCTTAACCCATTTTTGGTTAGCATGAAATTCCCCCTACTCTTATGATTATTATACCAAATATTCCAATTTCTCTCTGCTCATTCCAGATCAATAATTTACATATATTTTATATTGTATTTATATGACCTGCTAAGCTTTTTCCCACATATTTATGAATAGACTAAGAGGATTTGATATTTTTAAAATTAGTTTAAAGTTCACTGATGATTTGTAGTAAGAACCAATTGAATGCAGGCATATACACACACTTAACCGGCAAATATTAAGGCATATGTTTAATAAATTGACTGCTATAAAAAATAATTTTAGATGCATTTTGTCCATGCTGCCTCACTGTGCAGCATGGTATTTAATTATATGAAATTACATCTGTATTCATATGATATGCATGCATATATTTATAAATACAGTAATTAAAATTTAGTTACACTAATAATTACAAATAAGTACTGCTTATGTACTTATGTAGCGGAAACTAACTAATTGCTAGTTAAATAATGAAGCGAAAGTATTAAAATTATTTTAATTATTTAAAATAGTTGATTGTCTCTAATTAAATATAATGAAATATATTGGCAACCAGTTCCAGCAAGTGTTTTTTTTTCAAACTTAACGGTCTTTCATTAAGCGCTTTCCATGTTTAAATTTAATTATAATCACCAAAGTTATTGATTTATTTGAAAAACCTTTTGGAAAAATCTTCCCTAGGGAAGATATATGGTTGCTCCTGTCCAAAACCTTGTTGGCTAGTGTAATTTTTTACAATAATATCCGTTCGGCTTATATTTTTTTGGAAAGGAAAAAAATTCTAAAGGTACGTTCAGACGTATCAAATATTTGTCCAAAAAAAAACGTAACCACCAACTACTAATGAAAGATATTTTGGTTCAGATACGTGTTTATTAAGTAAAACATTTTCATACCAAACTAAAAGACAATATCACAGAATTCAATTTATTGGAAACTGTTTAACTGAATAAACAATCGTCTATATTAAAAGCATTTCATTATTATTTAGTGGTTACGCTTTTTTAGGCAAATATTTCATAAGTGTGAACGCACCTTAAGATTGTTGGTATTCTTGCCGTAAACAATTCGGTAACGTTACGTATACTTGATATTATAATCCATTGCACAGAAAATATTTATCATACGCTGTGTTACACTGAATGTCTTTGTAACAATAATAATTACATGAGTTTTAACATTATTGCGACGAGCACCCGGGCATTAATAAAAAAAATGGAATAGAAATGGAATTATTTCCAAACTTCAAGATGAAATGAGCCTCAATTTTCGCAACTTATTTCATAATTAAATATCTCACTTGGCTTTTTATCAGGGCATGGAAGGAAGTTTCCTCTTCTTGTGCTCTGGAATTTAGTAAATAAGATTTTTTGGCAGATACGTGTACGAGTACGAGCAAGTGAAAAGCTATATAAGATATTAGCAACTCCAAATTTAGAACAGTTTTTGTGCAAATTGTTATTATGGGAACAGTTAATTTTACCAAATAAGAGCACAATAAATATTTTATGTTCTTTTATAAAACATTCTAAGGAATAAATACAGCTGTCGCCCTTGTTATGTTGGTCATTTTAAACCTAAGCGTAAAGGTGAAGGGAAATATAAAGATATAAAAAGAATATGTTTGAATATTTCTTAAAGCTTTTGATCATACCTGACCAAGGAAAAACTTTATTATGTAAGGGTTTGTTTGTTGGCACGAAATTTTAGTTTATACACAGACCTTGTGCTTACTTTTCAAAATAAAATAAGGTCAACATGGGATTTGTTTACCGAAACAGTGAAGCTTCAAATTGTAGCGGCTTATTGAATTTAATAATTTTATTTTTTTTTTAGATGTATTATTAAATTCAATTTATATAATCCTAGTGATCTCGCTACAATTATTATGCAGACTTGTGCTTAAAAACAGAGAAGCATTTTGTATATATAATCGATTGCTTCTTAAATTGCTAATATTATCCTCAACCATGTTTAAAAGTTAATAAATATAAAATACTGTACAAGTACATGTTACATGTAACATAATTATATGCTTAGTTCTATAAGCATTAACGCATAAAACTTCTTGCTAAGAATATATATAAATATGAGTGTATGTGCGTTAGGATTTATGTTTTACATAACCAAAGTTTTTCTTATCCACTTTGTTTATTGTTACAGTTTTCCTTGTTAAATCTCGTCTTTATTTATCATTTTATTATTGTAGTTTTATCATCAGCAGTGAATGGCATAAAGCGGCATGGAAAAATATTTTTCAAAAGATACAATAGAATGAAGAAACTTCTGTTTTTTTTTTGCTGTAGTTTCTGTGTGCTTTTGTGTCAGCACCTAAAACTTAATATTTTGTTTTTTTTTCTTTTAATAAAAGCAACGTCAAGTGAACCAAAACAACGAGTAACAGATATAGAAAACATTTCCCTAAACAGCAAAAAGAAACCGTGAAAGGCTATATGTCCTTGTAATTTAATACAATTGTTTGTTTAGAATATATATGCTGCTTCTAAGAAATTACTTCTAAGAAATTATCATAATAAAGACATTTTATTAAATGTACAAATAGATTAAATACGTCTCTATGCCAGTATTCCAATGACTCTCAGATCAAATTATTAGTAGACTTCAACCTAATTCCAAAAACAATACCATCTCTTAGATTATGCACAAACCTTAAAACATCATTTGAAAACTACATGAAAAATAAGTAAAAACTTTATATTCGACCGGGTCGAATCTTAAAAACCCTCTAAATATTAAGTACAAAAATAATGTGATTAACCTGCTGGGTCAGATTATCTTCCAGACATTTCTGTGCTCAATTTTAAAACAGGACCGTAGGGAAGACATTTCAACTTTATCTTAAAAAATTGCGTTTCAACCAAAAAGTTGACTTTTTGCAAAGAGGTAACCCTTTCCAAAAAAATTGGTCAAAAATTTTTGTTGCTTAAATGCATGCGATTTGAGATTTTTCGGAAGCTTCTTCGCATTTGAAAGTAAGATAATTAATTATAGAGAAAATTTTTTTTTTATAAGGTCATTAGGAGGCAAAAATGGATGGAGGGATAGCGCAGGGGAAAATCAGACAAACATTTTACCTTCATCGTAAAAGCTTAAACATTTTATTTTTAAGGAATATAGGCTTAAGGAATATAATTGGTTAAATATTAACATTATAATATGTCATTTTAACGCCCACTAAAGAAGACGGGGTCCAAAAATGGATTTCTCTAATTTGCTGGCTCTTAACTCTGGCTTAGGGCCAATAAAATTACAAAAAAAAACTTTTGGTACATTTAGAGGTTAGTTTAGTTCTTCTTAGAGGGTGATTTTTCCCTCTGATCCGATTCTGCCCATTTACGAAACTGACCTGTTAAATCTTTCATAATTTATCTACACAAAACTTTAAGGATCTGGAACTTTCCGTTTTGACTGAATCTGGATTTCCAAAGACGGACGGACGTACATGGCTGGCACTGATCATGAATATATATACTTTATGGGATCTTAGAGGGATATTTCGGTGCGTTAGTGATAAAGTTAATATACTTTCCAATTCTTTTTTAGGAGGTATATAAATATAATCGGCTTTGAAATGTTTAAAAATTAATGTTGATTTCTTTTCTTAAAAAGAATGCTACATATATTGCACTTTAATAAAAAAAATTGCAATATTAGGACATTTGGAAATAGTGAATTTATTACAAATGAATGTACCATCTCTTGCGAAAAATTATTTTTATTTTAAAAATGCGCCCAATTGTAGTTTTTTACGAAAACAGTGGTAAAATGTTAAATTTTTTTTTCAGAAAAGAAATCACCATACGATTTAACGTTTTCGGAATCGATCGGAAAAGCCGTTTAAATATTATTTTAAAAAAATTGTTTTCAAAATTTTTTCAGTTTGTGTGATATTTTGCGAAGTCTACCAGTTTTCGAATTTTTTCGCTCACGAAAGTAACGAAATATCACGAAAGTATGAGCCAGCTGATAGCGCTCGACGTCGTTTTTAATGGTCAAGAGCTGATTAGTTTATGAAACCGATCGGAGGAGTCGCTTAAAAGTTATTCTAAAAAAAACCGGTTCCAATTCACAGAGGACTTCTTACAGGGGTCATTTGAAACGCGACCAGCTTAGTCGGACTTGGTTCGGCCGTTCAAAAGTTAAAAGCAGCTCACATACATACTTAAACAAACACACGGACACACATACACGTACAGACATAGTGACGGCTTCTCAGTAGTCAAGAAAGTATCCTAGAAACTGAGAATGCCGAGATCTAGTGAAAATTCTATTCTTTCAAAACGGGGTAAAATCAGTAACTTCTCACTTTTTTTTTTAATTTTCAATTTTCTTGGAGGGAAGTTAAAAATGTTCGGTCTCTTTAAATGAAAAAGCATATCACTGCTCTGAAATGACCAATAACTGAAGATGTAAACTTCTTACGAGTAGCTTTAAACAACAATTTACCTTTCCGGCAAAACCCTATAACAGCAAACTTTTTATTCATGGAGTCTGAGTGGCAGTGCCAGGAAAATGCCAAAGATTTAAGTTGCAAATAATCCTACTGTTACAAAATTTGCCCATAATATAATTATGTTTAGCATTGCGAAAGAGGTTAACAGTAATTTTCTATACTCGATAAATACGATATACTTCTTCGCTAAATAAGAACGCCTTACCTACACCCACTTCGACAACTTTTAGTTCATCTTCTAAAACCTAAAGAGTTCTATGCATGTGTGTGTGTGTCATATTGATGATTCGTGCCAGAAACACTGAAATACTATGACTAGAGATTCAATAGCTGGACTGCCTGCTTAAACAACTTTACACAAGAATTTCAATTAAGTATCGTTTGTGATCCCTAAAAACAATACAAAGAACACGCATGCAAGAACACTCGTCTGCTTTTCATTCCAAAATGTGCAATCGCTTTCCTTTTACACATACTTTCTTCTGTCTTTAGACGTATGAACAGTAATTGTTGATACACCATGTGGAAAAAGCCGAAGTACGCAAAAGTATTCAAATCAGGGATTAATTTGGAATTTGTATCAACAGTATTTAGCGTGAAAGTATTGAGGGAAGAGAATATATTTTGTGAAATAGTTAAACGATTAACAATAAAACGATTTTCAAATACTTTAACTTTTCTTTATTTTTATTTATTCTAATGGATATCACATGCAACAAGAATTTAATCTTTTAAGCTACAGTATGCGATTTTAAATTGATAACAAAATAATTGTGACCCCAAAACATAAAATGTATACAATAAAAAATACAAATTATATAATAATAAAAAAACAAAAGAGTACAAAAGAATTAAAAACGTTATATTCGACCGGGTCGAATCTTAAATACCCTACAAATATCTAATAAGTAAATTCAAAATGTTTAACTTGGTGGAACAGAGATGCTTTAAGACATCTTTGTACCCAATTTTAAATCTCTATTTTGACAGAGTCATTTCGGGAAAGACCGTGGGGAAGACGTTTCACCTCTGCAAGGTCAGAGAACATCTCAGCTTCTTATAAGCTTAAGATATAAAAATTGTTCAATATTTACACTATTTTTCCATATAATATCGTACTTCAACGCGCACTGAAGGGCCGTCCAAAAATAGACTGCATCGTATAAATTGAATTAAGATTCATAGGCTAATTTTTCGAAATTTGTTTTTAAATCTCAGAAAGACATGATATAAGTATATTACAAGGCACAAAGGAAAGTCAACATCAGTTTTATTCAACTTACACAGCAGAGCAGAATAGCTGTTTTTGAAAGCCGCAACACCTTCATCATCAGTGCTCATGTGTATTGTGTTTATCACCACTTATTAGGTGGCTATGTCTTAAACTGCATCACTGATCAAGAATATATATACTTTATGCGGACCAATTCTCTTTGGAGGGTATTAAAACTGTATTTTGGTGGGGTCACGCTGGCAAGGGCTGTGGGGGAAACATTTCACCTTTGCCATAAAACTCTAAAGTAAATGCTTAAAATAATTATATACAAAATTAAAAAAAAAAATTTTTTATAGGATCTTTTAGGGACTAAAGGGGGACGAGGAAATAGGGCAGAGGAATACTAGGTTACGTCTCAGCCTCGTCATTAAAGCTTGAAAATCTTATTTTTAAGGAATGTGGGCTTAAGTAAAATAATTTTTAAAATTTTAACACTATTTTTGCATATAATAACGCCCACTAAAGAAGGCGGAGTCCAAAAATTATTATATATTATTTTATGGCTCCAAGTTTAAAGCGTTTGACCTTCTTTGACGTAAAAATATGTCATGGGCTTAGCAAAAGTACAAAAAAAAATTAAAAATTATAATGCTTTTTAGGGGTTAGTTTAGTTCTTTTTAGGGGAACATTTTTCCCTCTGGCCCGATTCAACCCATTTACGAACTTAATATCCTTCAGGATATATTTATACCAACTTTCAAGAGTCAGGTTACTTTCGTTTGGACTGAATCATGATTTTAGACAAACGGACGGACGGGTGGACATTTTCAGATCGTCTTAGATTTCATCAGTTATCAAGAATATATATACTTTATGGGGTCTTAGAGAGATATTTCGCTGCGTTACACACGGAGCGACAAAGTGAGTACAAAAACTGTGTGTTTCTATTTGATTCAAATCTTGCGTTACACCACTTACAATTTTATATGATTCAACTAGATGTAATAATGGCACTTCAAAATAGACTCGTAGTACGAACAGTTGAACCAAATTTGTAAAGAAATTAACTCCTTTTTGGGATAAAAGAAAAGACCGCATAATTTTAATTCATATTCAACATACATCCCAATGACACACTCCCTATTAGAATGGATTTATTTTCCAACACAAATTTAGAAACAGTGGAGAAGTTATTCATTAAACAAAAACTTAAAAAGCAATAAGAAAAATGCAAACTCCTCCCTATGTGATTGTGAGAAGCTTCTTAAATCGAAATTGGTAGTGGAGTATTTTCTGAGAAATATTATAAGCCAACCGAAACCACAATAAAAGTATACATACGGACATACACACATACAAATGTACTCGTACATGAAAATATTTTCACTGAACGCAGAATTATTCAGCAATCGAACTCTTTTCCCATGAAATTTTGTTGCTGGAATTTATTCCTTTTAAGCCAGCATATATATTTCATGAACCGAAATGAGCCTTATTAAGCTTTTGGGTTTAAAACTTATTCTTAAAGTTTGATATTTTTAGTAGATTAGCATATAGGTAAAAATATTCGTATACGCATTTGTATGTGTTCGTTTAATGTATTCTTTATGTATTTTCATTAGGGTGGTCTCTTTTGAAATTGTTGCAACTGAAATAAAACTCTTTGCTTTTGGAAATAATATAAAATTTTTCGTTTAAGAATTTTTATTAAAAACAATAATAAAATTTAGTTTTTTTTTACTCTTGTTCAATATAAACTTTTAGGCGAAAATTTTTATTCTATTAAGAAAAAAGGCAGTAATTTTGCTAGGCTATTGTTCCGTCAGAAATGATTAATAGTCCAAGGGATGTCAACATCAACTTAATTATCCCTTTTATAGAGCAGAGCATAACAGCTGTTTTCAAAAGCCACCACACTTTCATCATCAGTACTTCTGAGCACTTTTACTTCTATGATAATATATTTTAATTATACAAATTGTAATATTATTGAATAGATCTTGGCGATAGGTACCTCCTTATTGCGTGCATACATACATACGTATACTTTTATATAACACATACTTACATACACACTTATGTTTGTATATGAGAATATATGCAAATTATTTATAAATTACTTTGTTTATTTAAGTATAACAAATACTTTTAAAACTTTATTGGCTCTTATCCTTTTGGAATAAACCCCAGAATATATTATTTTATGTTGGCAAACAAAAAATGCATTATTTCCAGCAGCTGAGGTTTAAACATTAACAAGAAATAATTTCGTTTTGTGGAGTAAACACAAAAAAATGCACACATTAAATACTTCCTCAAGCAAAAAATCTTTATATGGACATGGACAAACACATATACATGATGCTATTCTTATTACAACCATTTATAAAGATAAATATATATAGGAGTTAATATAGGATATATGGAATCTGACAGCAATTTATTGCCTATACCATTTAGCATTCACAAATAATGGTTCGTTCTTCTAAAAGGGAGTTTGAAAGTTGAGTTTCTAAGTCACAGTGTAAGGATAATACTGTGTTCATATACCTATACGTTTTTAATTGAAACAATATTCAGTTAATTAACAACAACTTTTTGGGGTTTATACATACTCAATATTGCAGCGACAATTAGCATTTGACAACAAAAAAACCGAAAAAAAAAATTATTTCAATGTCATATGATTCAGCGCGGGGTTGAACTCAGGACCCTCCGCTTCATAGTCTCGTGTTCTACTACTTCAGCCAACAGCATTAGTCGAATTTCAACAAAGTGTCTTCAGTAAGTACTTTCGTTGTAAAAGCTCTCAATTTTGTAAAAGCTTTTGACTGAACACAATTCTGACAGTGTTGCATTAAAAGCTTTACTTATTATTAAAACAATTATCTCTTAATTGCCAATAATTTAATTGTAATTTTTACATGAAAATTTAGTCTCAATAATGACCTTAATTATTATAATTTTAATATTGCTTTATATGTGAACACCATATAAAGCTTTCCATAGTTGGGCCGGAAGACATACAAGATGCAACTGAATCTGAAACTGACAGTCAGCGATTATAGAAAACTGCAAGTATTCGCTGAGGAGTTTCTAGGGCTCTTAAAGAGTAACCCCTATTTTATATTAAAAAAAAACCCCATCTCCAACTATGAGACTATTTTCGCATGTATGGGTACTCTAGCAACCAAATCTGTCGATCTTGGGTTGAAACCAATCCATATGAGATGGATCCAAGAGAGTTCAAAGTATTCCGAAAAAAACACTTTTTGATAGAGGACTCAGGTTGCTGTTGGCTGAAATAGTTAACACGAGACTATTTGAGAGTTAGATCACATGAAATAACCCTGCAAACAACATGATGAAGCGGAACTCGAAAAAATAAAAATAATGCCAAGAAAATTACTTTTTCTGCTGTCTAAAAATGTTTAGGATGTTGAAATAACAGGAAAACATGAAGATGAAAGTCCCGAGTTCGACTCCTCACTTAGTCATGAATATGGTGTCGAACTCTTCTCATCAGCATTAGTTCATGGTTGTGTTACTTCTAGCCCTGTTTCAGTGATGAAGGTATACCACTGGTCACTGAATATGACTGGCAGCAATCGACAGCATGATGTGCTAAAGAGCACAATAACAGCACTCTTCTTGGCCTCCCTGTAGCAAAAATTAGACGGCAAAGTGCATATTAAAAAATCTATAAAAAAATTGTCTATCTTTTTGTCTGCTGTCCTTTCAATACTATCCCCCCCCCCTTTCTAGGGTGTATCATCCCCTGAGTGCTGGTCCTACCTAAAAATAATGAATTTAACCACGTTACACTTTCACAAGCGAAAGTTGTTCTCAACGTCGCGACACCCTGCAAAATCGAGTTGAATTCTTTAACAAGCAGCATTGACAAAAAACCGATAAAAAATTTTTAATAATAAATCAAAATAATTCTTAAAAAAAGATAAAGCAACTTGTATAATATTAAGATGAAAACACGAGCAAAAATTTAAATTTATTACACAAAAATTGTTGCAAAAAAATGTTTAGTATATTGTGGCATGTAGTAGCTTCCAAGGTCATTTATACAAAAACTTTAAAGTTTCTTGTTCCTTTTTAATGAAACGCAAACATAAATTTTCTAATTATCCGATGAAATTTGCTGCATGCGCTATTAGCAATTTTAGCATTTGCTGGCTGTATTGATTTACCTTCTCATGTCCTGGCAAGGTCTGTGAAATAAAGTGTGAAAATGTATTGAGGCAATTAATGAGTTCATCAATTTTGTTGTAGGTAAATATTTGCGCAAGTGGCAAACGTTTAAAATTAGCTATTAAGTGTATTTAATTTGCACTGAAAAGATAAAGGTATTCGTACGTAACCTTTAGAAATAATTGATAGCTTAAAGTCATTTGCGGATGAATTGAAATATTGGCCAAATAATTTTAATTCTATTTAAAAACACAACCAGAGTCCTTGCATATAAAAGTATAAATATGTATTAATGAACAGTATTTCTAAATAAGATGGAGCTTTTTTATGTTTGCATGTAAGTTCGTGCGTTATGGAAAAATAGCCCCGAAGCAGATCGATTTGAAATTTCGACACTATTTTTTGAAGGACAATCAGAAGAGAGCTTATTTTATTAACAATAATTTAATGTTTCTAATTATTCGACCTTTAGTTTTTGCAAAATGTAATTTTTAATAAAATAATAACAATATTTATTTTACAATATTTCGATACCTTCTGGATATCTTCTTCAGAATAACAATTACATTTATATTCTTTACTTTTTATAAGACTTCCATTTTTTTTAAGATGACTTGCTCTTTTTATGATGATTTACACTTTTTATGACTTGCACTTTTTCTAATGACTTGCATTTTTTTTTTATGATTTGCACTTTTTATAATGACTTGCACTTTTTATGATGACTTGCACTTTTTATGACGACTTGCAATTTTTATAATGAGTTGCACTTTATATGATGATTTGCACTTTTTATGATGACTTGCACTTTTTATGATGACTTGCACTTTTTATAATGACGCTTTTTTTTTGATGATTTGCACTTTTTATAATGACTTGCACTTTGTATGATGACTTGCACTTTTTATGACGACTTGCAATTTTTATAATGACTTGCACTTTTTATGATGATTTGCACTTTTTATGATGACTTGCACTTTTTATGATGACTTGCACTTTTTATAGTGACTTGCATTTTTTATGATAACTTGCACTTCTTATAAGGAGTTGCACCTTTTATAATGACTTGCACTTTTTATGATGATTTGCACTTTTTATGAAGACTTGCACTTTTTATGATGACTTGCACTTTTTATAGTGACTTGCATTTTTTATGATGACTTGCACTTCTTATAAGGAGTTGCACCTTTTATAATGACTTGCACTTTTTATGATGACTTGCACTTTTTATGACGACTTGCAATTTTTATAATGACTTGCACTTTTTATGATGACTTGCACCTTATATGATGATTCGCAATTTTTATAATGACTTGCACTTTTTATGATGACTTGCACTTCTTATAAGGACTTGCACTTTTTATAATGACTTGCACTTTTTATAATGACTTGCACTTCTTATAAGGACTTGCACTTTTTATAATGACTTGCACTTTTTATGATGACTTGCACTTTTTATGATGATTTGCAATTTTTATAATGGCTTGCACTTTTTATGATGACTTGCTTTTTTATAATGACTTGCACTTTTTATGATGACTTGCACATTTTCTAATTACTTGCACTTTTTATAATGCCTTGCACTTTTTATAATGACTTGCATTTTTTTTATGATTTGCACTTTTTATAATGACTTGCACTTTTTACGATGACTTGCACTTTTTATGACGACTTGCAATTTTTATAATGATTTGCACTTTTTATAATGATGAACTTTTTTCCTTACTAATAATATAATAAATATGAAAGTAACTCTGTCTGTCAGTTACCTTTTCATGCCCAAACCGCTGAACCGACTTTGATGAAATTAGGCATAGAGATATTTTAAGATCCGACTAATAACATAAGGTGGTTTCTGTTTTTGGAGTTTTCAAGGGTGGTCGAAAATTTTGTAGACATATGAAATTATCAAACTGATAATTAAGAACGTTTTAAACTTTGATAAGTAAAAATGCAGCAGAAGCTGCTGTTTCACATATTCTTCGCCTCAGCCATGGTGCTCCTATTTTTAGGGTATTTAAGATTCGACCCGGTCTAATATAACATATTTAGTTGTTTATACTACTATATCCCATTAAAGTTTTATGGCAAAAGTTAATAGTTTTGTACATCAATTTCTATTAAGATGATGATCTATTGCTATCAAATCTAACTTTACGTACATGTAATACTCAATACTGACGCCTTTGAGCGTATAATTTTGATTCGCGTTAAAATTTGTAACATTCCAAGCATCATTCATTATCAATTATTTTATCATAAAACTCAAATACAGTTTTAGTTTTTAAGAGATTTTGTTTATGGTATTGCAAGAAAAAATTTAAGAAACTTCTATTGAAGCAAAGTAATTTTTCTCTTCCCTGCCATATCTTACATTCTAGTCACATATTACTTATCACAAAATACGTTTTCTATAGGAAATCATCGGTTTAGTTCATACATCGCTTTAGTTTATGACTGCCGGTCCTTGCCTTAAATCATTCACTATTTCACTATTTATATGCACGACATGCGGTTGTCTTCTTAATGGTTTCCCCTTTTTTGTTATTACTTTTCCTTTATATGTGCCCAGCTTTTTATTCATACATATAATGCTTTCATTTAGGTTTTTCTAAATATTTCATTACACTTAATAGTGTACAAAATAAATAATAATTTTCAGAAATATGTTTCGGGTGGAACTTTGGCTCATACCGTGTTTGTCTTTACACAGAAGACACTTTTATGTTTTATGATTTTGGGTTAAGATATGGAAAATGTATTTCTATTTGTGTTTAAATTTATCTAAGAATACGATTTGATTTTCATAAACAGATGTTATAATCTTATTAACCCTGAACATATTTATAATAAATAAATGAATCCATATGTTTTCAATACAAATTTCTTTAGTTTAGGATGTCAATAAGTACCATTCATGTGGTGCATAATAAATAAGATTAATGTTCTGTTCCATCAAGGACGAATTAAATGTGATTTTTTTTCTTGCAAAATATTTATATTCGTCAAATAAGCTAGCAATATATTAATATTTTGTCATTAGGTGTGATTGCCTACACACGCGTTTGGAGCCTTGTGAGACATTTTGCTAATAGTAGTGAGGGCTTTTCCAACAGGGACTTTCTAACTTTTCTAGTCGATAACTGCCATCTTGTTGAAGAGATGGCTGCATTTATTCACATTATTTTGCTAAATCAGTGTGGACGTGGCAATCAACAGCACATGTTAATATTGAAATTATTTTGTCAAAATGAGTTTTTTATTCGGGTAGTTTTTATCGAGACATCATCTTCTGTGAAGAGGCCCATTTGGGACGATACTAATCCACATGAGATCCAAA
Source organism: Linnaemya tessellans (assembly GCA_951800035.1). Taxonomy (NCBI): domain Eukaryota; kingdom Metazoa; phylum Arthropoda; class Insecta; order Diptera; family Tachinidae; genus Linnaemya; species Linnaemya tessellans. Next base: position 25,193,145 of record OX637536.1, read on the forward strand.
AGCATACAATGCATTCCGCAAAAGTTAATATTTGATGTGGATTTGGATTTGGGTCCATATTTATTTGAGAAGGAAGTTAGCCAGGGCATCAGTGAGCGCTATACGGTGTTGATTACCAACTTGTTTTGTCCTGAATTGAATGATCTGGACACTAACTGAAACAGGTCAGCGCTACGTGCCATGATAGTCATGCCACATTGAATATTCTGCACGCATGAACATCTCAAATCAAAATCATGCTTTGTCTTGTGGGGTCTTCCTGAGCCGCATGTGTATGCGAACAAGCCACAAACACACAGAGCGGTCCTCAATTTGATCTAATCGATTAATTCCGGCCCTGATTTTTGCCTTACAGTTGTAAAAAAAATTGGCCTCTACAGATGCGTTCCACACAGAGAAGTCGTGGCGAACATTTGAACGATGGCATCAATGGATTTTTAAAACGATTAAAAAATGTCTCTGATAATAATAGTGTTTTCACACCAAAAGCTAAAACCTGGTTCTAGCGTCAAAACCATAAACAGATGATTTTGCGTTAACACTGCAAATTGTGGTTTTAACATACAGGCTGTATAATAAATTTCTTCATTCTAAATTAAATCGCTCATAGAAATGTAAGAATTTATTGCTGTACTTGTTCTCTACTTCTACTGTACTTAATTGAGAACCTGTACAACAGAAGTTTTTGTTTGAACGAAAAGTTAAATAAAATATAAAATATTTTACATTTTGGGAATGAACATTTCAAAAGATATATAAATAACAACTCAAAATTGCTGCAGGCGTCAATATATATTCTTATTAACATAAACAATATCAGCTGTTTTGAATATATAACTTGGCAGCACTCAACTTAGCACAGTCAAAAACAAGGTTGCATTTCATAAAACCTTTTTAAAGACAATTCGAATGTGGTTTTAATTTGGTTTTAACAAAATCATTTTCTATGGTAAAACCAGGTTTAAAGCAGTTGGTTTTAACAAAATTTATTAAAATCATGTCATTTCGAACACTATACACATTCACACATACTTTATTTTATTTAAATTTAAAAATAAGAAATTTTTAATGAAAGGCCCTTTAGTTATTGTAGAAAGATGATAAGCTACGGAATTGTTTTGTATGTATTTGAACATCTGCTTCGCCAGCGAATTTTTACTACAGGGCCGCACAAGGAAGGTGCTGTTACTCTACTTTTTAGTATATGATGGTGTCTGCTAGTGATGTTCAATGGCCAGTGTGCTATGACGTCAGGCTAGAGAAAACAGCTAACACAACCATTCACTAAAAACAATCAGAAGATTTCGACACCATATGCATGACTGAGTGCGGAGTCGAACTCACTGTTTTCGGCCTTCACCCTCAAATTGATAAATATGTAAATAACTTTGTTATATTATTTCTGTATTTAACAAAAAATATTTACACAACAATATGTACTATAATTTGATGAAGAAGCTCCCTGCTAAAATAGTTTCCATTTAAAAAAATATTGATTAACTTATTTCTGTTTAAAGAAATATTCATATACAGTTCAAATTTTAATATGTTTTCATGAATTTTTCCCCCTTTGAAAATGAGCTTTCAATAAAATTTTTTTTCGTTTTTATTTGCTGTATAAAGTATTAACAAACTCTTGAAATACTTGTTTGAATATTGATGATGATGATATAAAACAGCAAAAACTGGGGAAAAAAGAATACAATTGCGCCATTGATTACTGATAGCAACGCATGCAAGGTCGAAGACAATCATGGCATGTGGTGATATACCCGTTCAAGGTATATTGAAAAAGTATTATGGCAATAAATCTTCCCTTTCTAGTATTTCTAATAGACATTTTGAAAGAATGTTAGAGATACACATTTCATAACACAATATACAAAACTTTAGTGGCTGTTTTAAAAGAATGGTTTCCTTAAAAAAAATATATGTACAAGTGACATGAATAAAAATTTAAAGTCCTTCTTTATTCTATTTCTCATTATTTTAAAAATATAGCATCGAAAATCCCAGCATCAGATCCAAACGCCTTTCTAGTCGCATGAAAAAAATACTTCTTGGACAAACCTCGTATAAGGCTGCCCGCGATTGATGAATTAAGTGTATTCATGTTTTCATATATACCGCCCATTAACTCAAATAACGTCTTAACTCAGAAAATTAATTGGTTTACAAATTACTAATCTTGATTCTAAACAGATACAAGAGCATTCCAGCATCACACTGATTGCGAGACGGAACCAAAATATCGTTTAAACAAATCAGTCTTTTTTGTCCTTTAGTCCTAGTGGCATTGGACTTGGAAATTTTTTTAATCGCTTATGAATTTCCATTTTCCTGGAATTCATTCTTTAGAAGGTTTCAGTAAAAAAATTTGCTTTTCTTATTAAAAATGTAACTGTAAGGGAGCATAAGACCTCTAAACTTCAACAATCTTTAATCGCCCAGATATTTCCGTTTTCTTACAAATTTCGTGCTCATCTGCTCTAAATTTAAAACAAAAATTTCCCCTTATTCTATAAATATTTGTCAACGTCACGTCAAGACAATAGCAAAAATAGGTCAGTTACATTCTAATTGTGGACAACAGCTGATTACTGCTAACGGCCCCTGTCTATTCTCCAAGGCCTAAAAAATAATAAGAGGCTGTTAAAAGTAATTAAACGACGAGGAAAACGAGTATCAAGATGTCTTATTTTTGATATTGTCTTGACGTGACGTTGACAAATAGTTACAGAATAAGGGGGATTAAAAAAATTTTTATAATGCTATGAAATCTATGGATCTAATTGCCTGATCCGTTAATTCTTTGTCAGTTTTGCCATTATCCCCATATTAAATTCAATTAAGATTGATGGGCTAATTGCTATAAAAATTGTTTTAAATTAAAAAAGACATTTGGGGAATTCACACTGTAGTCATAAAGTCATAAGTCATAAAATAATAGCAAAAAAATATGATTAGTGTGAACAAGCCGTCACAACGTAGTATGCTATTTCCAACATCGATCAGCTGATAAGAAAACAACACATTTATAATTAGATGTTATCAAAGCAAAAGATAATTAAGATAAAAGTTGTTTGAAAATGCCAAAAAGTCTAAAAACTCCATTTCTATTTAAAATTATTAAATTTGTCTTCTGGTGCACAAGAATATCTAAATTAATTTGTATGTATAAACGAAAACAGCTGCTGCCTTGATATGAGCTGATGGAAATTAAAAACAAATTCATGTTTCGACTTCATTTGAATTAATTCAAATTAATTAGAAAAGAATTGCAATTCATTTTTCTAACTCATTTGAATCAATTCAAAACTAATTCAAAAGAATTGGAAATGAATTGCAATTCATTTTTTCTAAATTCAAATGAATTGATTCAAATTTCATTCAATTCTTTTTTTTTGTGAATTAATAAAGAATTAATTCAAAATGTAGCTAATTCGTAATGAATTGAAATCAAAAAAGAATGATTAATTTACAACTCTGATATTTAGTTTTTGCGATTTAGTTCTCGTTTAATATTTTTTATGTTATAAAAATGTGATTTAATGTACAGACATATAGGTATAAGTAATTTTTTAGCCGTGAATCATTTATAAGTAACGGCGGCAAACATATACTATCGCCGCACTGTGGCGCCTTTTCCCAAAAACCGTGGCAAAAATACAAAATTTTATGACAAAATTTTGTAAAATGAATGATTACATCGTACAAAGAACTTCTTACTGATGCCAGTTCAAAAACGGTTTTCTTAATTGGTTGAAAATTATAGCTGGTGGAGCTGCTTAAAGTCGGCAGTTATTTAGGAAGCCCCAAAAAAAGTGATTTTGAAAAAAAAAATACATTTTAAAATTGAAGTGCTAGAAACCTTGACTTTAGATCATTACTTTTTTGGTATCGTTTTTTTAGGCGCGCCGTCTCGCCCAAAGATTCGTTCGACTCAGATCTCTAGAGCTATTTTATGACAAAACAAAAACATACCTGAAAGAGTGCTGTTATTTTATGACTTTTTTGTATGCAGCACAACAACAACTTTTTTAAACTGGTCTAAAATATTATGACTTTATGACAATATGACTAAATAGCACGAAGTGTGAATACCCCAATTATAAATATTCCAAGGTACAAAGAAAAGTCAGCATCAGTTCTACTTAATTATCTAAAGCCGCAGATCTTTAATTCTTAACGCCGTTATGTTAATATGTTAGCAGAGCTCAGAATTACTTGGTTTGTGTCTAGGGTTATAGATTTCGAAATGAATGTTCACCCACGTGCTATTGGCTGAAGTTAGTCGATCTCGGGATCGACTCCACACTCAGTCATCAATATGAAGTCGAAGTTTTCTGATCAGTACTCGTGCATAATTGTTTTAGTTGTTGTCGGTGTGCTTTAGTGACGAAGGCATTGGCACTGGTCTCTGCAAATTACTAGCAGCGATTGACACTCTCAGTACTAAAGAGCGAATTACATGAATCTGCTTTATCGGTACTGTAGCAAAGATAATTTTGCAAAAAAAAAATAAATTAAAAAAAGGAGTTTCTCAGTGTAGGGTACACAAGAAGAAACTCCTTTCTAGTTCCGATGCAGTAAACTGCATATGTAGTTGTTATTCCCTGATTGTTGGTCCTTCAAAAAAAAATACAATAATACAATAGTCATCTCTTAGTTTTGGTCAGTGTATTTATATGAACTTGTTCTAGAACATGAAAAACTCCAGCATTCGTAAATTAGTAATTATTGGGTTATGCTGTTTGTTGCAGAACATTGAGAGTTGCACTTTTAATTGCATGTTCCAAAAACATTTTTAATAAAAAAAAATAGTTTGTTCTTTTTTCATATACGCGTAGTATATTTTTGGTTTGTTCTGTAACAAGAGTACTTAACAGTTATTGATGGCAGATTAATAGATTAAAACCGCTAAAGATAATATTAACTATTTTTAAATGGTGTTTTTATAGAGTGTCAAAAGTTTAAATCATAATAAAATAAGGAAATATATTTTTAATTAAAACGGTCTTTGTTGGAAAAAAAGAATTTTATGAACTTAATGTTTGAATATGATTTCTGCCAACACTAATATTTTATAACTAAAAAAATCTTCCATAAAGTGGAAGGACACAACCTGAGTTGCTGAGAATGGCGACGAATTGATTGATTAGGATCATCCTCAATACCATCCTGTACAGCGGTTACAGCTTCTTCAGTGCCCACCGTTCGGCGTCTCACGGGATGCACATGATCAGTAACAGTAAATGTGGTGTGGAAATGTGATTTTTCTTCGAATTAGTCGCTTTGAAGGACGATTATGTTCGAAACCAAATGGAAGAAGTGCACGATGAGATTGACGAATAGGACACGTTGTTCTATTCGCATTGCTGTGGTATTGTGACACTCTAAAAAAACACGCTTTATAAAATGCTTTTGCCAGTTTTAATAATTTTTAAAATACTTTTGTTGCCAACAGCCAAAAGTAATTGGTATTGAAACAAGCTGTTGGTTCAATGAAATTTAGTTAAGATATTGTCTCTGTCAATTTCCCATGTTCTTAAAATGTATTCTTCAAAGAATTTTCAACACATGAAATTTCACTAAAATTCGAAATTTGTTTTATTACTGAACTTTTGAAGATTTCGACAATTGGGTCTTCATACAGGATCACAAGACCTGCAAGCTTAAATTACTTTTATTCGCAGTGGTATCCCCCTTCTTCTGTAATGTATGCTTTAGAAAAATACCATATATGAAATTTCTTTAAAAATCCAAAATTTCTTTATAAAAACCCCAACTTCTAAGGGTTATGACTAGGGCAAAAAAAGCAGTAAAAAAGTTTAAGTTTAAGTTCTTAAAAACAGCTTTTAAAAACATGAAAATAAGCAATTAAAATTAAAAAAAAGCAGTTTAAATTTATTGTTTATTTTTAATTTTATTAGCTAAAAGCGTTATTACAGTGAATTAAAAATTGCTGCGACAATTTTTTGAACAGAAACTTTGTCTGTTTGGAGTCAGCACGTTCTTATACATAGAAAAAGTTCGTTCTACGTCTACTGATGTTAGGGGAGCATATTTGAAATCGAATATTTGCTCCGAAGTATATTTTATACGATTGCACTCACAGTTCTGCTTGCCACCCAAAATATCACCAATATCTTTGAGTACGAAAAATTCTTCATTTTTCAATAAAACTGATTTAAATTTTATATATATTTTTCTCCCATATTCCCTGGAAGATCGGCAATTTTTCTTAAAGTGTCCATAACTATATTTATTTGGGAAATCAATGAAAGATTTTTTGTTTCCAATTTTGTGATAACTTCGTGTAAAAACCCGAAATTTGCAGATACATATATCAATATTTGGTTACGCAGTTCACTTTCATTCATTAAAGACTGACATATACGTACAAATGAAGAATCAGTGGGGCTTAGATTTGAACAGATTTGTACGAATTCATCAAAATCTTTTGCATAATAATTAACAGCCATTATCCAAGTGCCACATCGGGTTGTCACTGGTTGTGGGGGAAGTGGTATATTTGGCGCTGTTTGCCGTAAAATGTGAACTTTTTGTATTTGCAATAAATGAGTCTACATTTGAGTATCATTCCCTCATGCCTATAGTGTACTAGTACTAATAATATAAGTACATATAGACATTCACATGTTTACAAATGTGCTGCCTCTGGAAATGTGTCCTCTTCGACTACATGTCACATTTGGGTTTTGGGACAAAAATACTATCAAAATTTTACGGCATGTATCACTACTACTTATTTAAAAAATGCAACCAACATGCTGAAAATTCTAGTGACGTCATCGCCACTAAAAAAATATTGCCACATCAAAAAAATAAAGATTTTTTCAAAAATGTATTAAAAAAGTTAAAAAATAAGCGTAAAATAGCAGAATAAGTAAAAAGAAGCCGATATTGCTAAAATAAGCAAAAAAAGCCCTAACAAATGCAGCTCATCTTATTTGTTTTTTTACGTCAGAAATCTGTTTTCAATCAAAAACATTTTATCTTGTGGAGCAAAAAATAAGCACTTGCTTGCTTTTTGGTTGCCCTAGTTATGACTATTGGGCGTCATATAGGAGATAAAGTTTAAAAACTCCAATGATTTTAAACGCCCATTTAATCCTGTCGTAAAAAGTTTATACGCAATGAAATCGAAGTTTGGCTATATCAAATTATTATCTTATGAAACCTCTGCATCCAGTTATCAGCCCCATTATTCTTTCCAGTTTGGTCCAGAAATATGACCATTATTACATATGTACCTATTGCATATTCATAGATATTTCATTAATTAGAAATTTTTTAATTACCTTCTTATTTTATATCAATAAATAAAAAATAATTGCGATTTCTTTTCTGGAAAATGTTACATTTTTGTCACTTTTTATTCTAAAAAAAAACACAATTAGGGATGGTAGATCAATTTCCAATGAATTTACTATTTTCAAATGACATAATGTTACCATTTTCCATTGAAAAGTGCAAAAATGTAGCATTATTTTTTTAGAAAAGAAAACAACATAATAGTATTACGTTAACATGTTGATAGAGTAATTGGTTTGTGTCTAGGATTATAAATTTCCCTATACTATATATTTCACCCACCCCATCCATATACGAGTATTTCATGAACGGTGTGCCACAAAGAGTTCAGTGTAGTTGTGTCAAAGGCTACACATGGATATTGTATATTTATAGTCTTTGATTGTATTGTGTTCAGCCCCTAGTACCAACACATATGCGTACAATAACGAACAGCAACGGCAACAACACGATGTGGGAGGCTGTGAAATAGCGTTTTTAAACAGCATTTACGAGTTGTATTGTCAACAACAGCAGCAACAAAGGCCACATAGAACAAACGCTGTTGCTGTTTGTTTGTGTCGTGGTTTTTACATTTAACTTGTTTTTTTTTCTTTTGGGGAATTATACTTATGGCAGTACGTGTGTGTGTGTATATATAATTGTATGTAGGTTTTTAATGCTTTTAAGCTGGATTAAACATAGTCTGCACACGCTGCAACCATTTGCGAAGCAAAAAAAAAACTTACAATACAAATAAAAATAAATTGTTATTTTAATGTTTACTGACACTGTTTTTGAAGTGCAACAAAATAAACAAACAACAAAAAAAAAAGAATTAAATAAAAAACCGAGAAGTGGGAAACGTACAAGCAACACAGATTGCTAACAATTTAAATGAAATTAATTTAAATTATGTATTTTAAAGAGTTCAGCATTTTTTGGTTGGCGTAACTGAATAATTAGGAATCATTTCAACAGACTTTATTCATATGTGTCTTAAGCTAATAAAATTAACTTTTCTTTGTAAAACATCTTTTACAAAAATAAAAAACGAAAGAAACTTATTTTAAAGAGTAGAAGAAAACAGAATGTATATTCTATAAATATATTTACAATTTCCGTTCAGCAACGGAATCAAAATAATTTGCGAATTGCAGATTTGAACTAGAGCCCGAATAAAAAATTTGTATATTAATAATATAACAATATCTTTTAAAAAATGTTAAAAGAAAGCAAAACAAATAAAGCAAAAAATTATTTTTCTGTTAAAGATTTTTAAAAATATATTGTAATATTTATCAAGCTTCTTGTGGTCGTTTTTTATAATATATTATTTCTTATAATTTTTATTGTTAACAGCTTGTTAACATCTTCAGGAAATAAAAACTATTAAAATTTTATTTTATTTCCTGAAGATGTTAACAAGCTGTTAACGAAATATCGAATAAAAATTACACCAATACCTCACTTTGCGTCGTGGTTACGTTCCAAAAAAACACGACGCAAATTGAAACGACGCAAAGTGAATTATTATTTTCTATAGCAAACCATGTTAAAATCGAAGATAGGTTCCAAGGTTACGAAAATACTACTTTTTAAAAAGAAAATTGAACAAAGTAAACATTTTAAAAACAAAAATAATATAAAATTTTATTACATGCATACAAAAAACAAAAAAAAAACAAATTCAATTTAAACAAAATAAAATATTCAATTAATTTACAAAAAAAAAATAAAAATTAATCACTATCTGATGAGTACATAGTGGTTGTTGTCGGAAGTCGGCTTTCTTTCACAAAAAATTGGTCCAATGTTTGCTGAACAGCGCAACTCACTAATTGAAACGTTACATAAAGCACAACACACTAACTGAAACTGAACTCTAAAATTAGCAAAACAAAGTGAAAATAAAACTGTATTAAAATTGCGTTGATTTTCAGTAAGAAAGGGAATCCCCGAGTTTTGATGGCATGACGCAATTAGAAACAATAGTCTTGCCATCTTTTAGAAAAAAAAAAGAAAATTTCAAAAAATATTAAAGACAGTGCCATCTTTTAGAAACAAAAAGAAAATTTCAAAATAAGACTCGAACCTAAAACAACGCAACTTCGAAAATCTAACGACGCATAGTGAAAATTAGTACTAATTTAGCAGCGACGCAACTTCGAAAAAACGCAAAACGAAACGACGCAAAGCGAGGTATTGGTGTATAAGAAATAATATATTATAAAAAACGACCACAAGCTTGATAAATATTACAATAAACTGATAAGGTCAATAAAAATAAATCAAGATTTTTAAAAATATTATTATATTATTTGTATAAGAATTTTTTATTCGGACTCAAGTTCAAATCTGCAAACTGCAAATTTTTTTTATTAATTAGTTTTATTATAGCACCTCCCTTCATAAAATAATAAAATAACTGTAATTTAATAAAAATTCGTAAAAAAATAATGCAGATTGCAGATTTGAACTTGAGTCCCAATAAAAAAATTCTTATCTTAATAATAAAATTAATTATGTTGTTTTCTTTTCTAAAAAATAATGCTACATTTCGGCACTTTTCAATGGAAAATGGTAACATTATGGCATATGAAAATATGTAGTGGATTTATTGGAAATTGATCTACCATCTCTTATGAAGATGCGTTTTATTTCAAAAGTGCTCCTAATTGTGGTTTTTTAGCATAAAAAGTGACCAAATGTTACATATTTTCCAGAAAAGAAATCGACATTAGCCATTTTCAATTGATCTATTAAAATTGCTACGATAAGAATTAAATTTCATGTATAACAATGAGCTTTTGGGTAGGAAATTTGTTTTAGAAACTTATTGCTAAATACATTTCATTATATCATTATATTATTAAATTCAAATAGTTTTGTTATAGAACCTCCCTTCATAAAATAATAAAATAACTGTAATTTAATAAAAATTCGTAAAAAAAAAATAATTAGCAGATTGCAGATTTGAACTCGAGTCCCAATAAAAAATTTTTATCTTAATAATAAAATTAATTATGTTGTTTTCTTTTCTAAAAAATAATGCCACATTTTGTGTTTTTTTAAATAAAAAGTGACAAAATGTTACATATTTTCAAATCGCAATTAGTTGGAAAATTAAACAATTTTAAAATATTGTTATATTAACTTTAATTATAATTATTGCTCTGAAGAAGGTATCTAGAGGATATCGAAATATTGAATAATAAAAAATTTCAATTAGTTTTATAAAAAGGTGAGCTAAAGCTTAATAAAAACCACAGATAATGATCGGCAATCAAATAATACCATTTTTTCCCTTATTTTCTTTTTATTTTGGTAATAAAACATATTAATATTTTATTAAGAATACTAATACGGAATACGAAATTCGGCGAAGGGTACGTAAGATTCTGCACAACCGAATATATCAGTTTTACTTATTTTTAAGTTAATACATTTGAACGCATTTTAATCTTAGAAGCCACTAAGAAAACACATTTTAACTTTTGTGTGCTTAACAGCACAAAAGCTTCTACCCGCACACACAATTACCTTCTCCCCACCGTTAATTCGAAAACTTGGTTAATCTCCAAACTGTCTGGCAAATAATTCTTAAATGCTAAACAAGAAATTTCGCTTATATACTTATGCTTCTTAATGATTGAACATTTTCCCATCATAATTAGCCCGTCGTTGATTTTTATGTACTTGTGGTTTCATTTCAGTCTATAGGAAAGTTAATCTTTTTTTGCGACTATCATTTGTTTTCCAACGCTTCTCTTTAGGTTTTATTTTCTCTGTATTATCGCTCATTACAACACGCTTATCCACTTCGAATAGTTTAATAGTATAATGTGAATAAGAATGTCCACACGTTTTCTTCTAATTACTTAATTATGTTTAATATTCTATTTTCTATTCAATTAGCCTTAACAATATTGTGTACTGTGTAAGTGGAAGTGTAACTGCAAGTACATATTACTTATGATTCTTTTTACTATGTTTTGTCTGAGAGTTCGAATTAGTTGAATGTCTGTGGTAGTCACTCGTAGTAATTGCATTATCGTTCGTGGCTTTCCTTTAGCCCATCATTAACATACAAATTGTATTGCTATTTTAACCCAGGTGGCAAATTATTGGGACAAACGAAATTCACATGAGTACTGATGAAAAAAGTGTGGCGGCTTTCGAAAACAGCTGTTCTGCTCTACTGTGTAAGTTGAATAATTAAAAACTGATGTTGACTTTCCTTTGTCAGCAATAAATCGAATTTAATACATATAGCAATATGAGTGTTCGATAAAAAATAATTACATACTAATCGTATCAAGTTTGCAATGAAATATGAATGACATTCTTATGAGCCAGCATATGTTTGCTGGGATATGTTTTGTGTAAGTTTCTCAGCCTACAATGCCAAATGCTATGTAATTATCAAATGATTTTAGAAATTGGATTCATAAGCTCTTGCTGTGTGTACGTGGCGTACATCATGGCGTTGTCGAAAACGAGCCGTAACAGGGAATATCCAATTTCTTAGTCAAGTATTACGCCAACATATTTCTTTTTTCGTTTTTTTTTTCCTTGTAAAAGTTTTGACTTGTTTTATTATAAGACTTTTGGCATTAGTATGGATAGAGTGCTCTCTTGTCTTGCCATTCAGCACTGAACTGTCTGCAAAAAAAAGTTTGTTTAGAAATTCAAAGTTTATGTTTTTGAATCGTATTGTAAAAAGTAGTTACTAGAAAAAAATATTCCAGAGTTGGAAAAAAATATAATTGTAGCTAACAAAAAATTTAATAATTCTCAAGTCCAATTACACTAACAATTTCGTAACTGCGTGCAACGGCTTTAAAGTTTTATTTAAGATTTGTGAAACTTGTTTCGCATCGGTGATATGATCCAAATCGAAATATATCAGCTTCTGATTTTAATCGGGATAATTTTCAAAAATTAACCGATTTAATGATTAATTAAACAGCCAATATTAAAATAATCGAAAAGTTAATTGAGTAGTTCGTAGGTTAACCCATCACTATTACCCGACAGGTTTTATGATGACTTGCACTTTTTATAATGACTTGCACTTTTTATGATGACTTGCACTTTTTATAATGACTTGCACTTTTTATGATGACTTGCACTTTTTATGATAACTTGCACTTTTTAGAATGACTTGCACTTTTTATAATGACTTGCATTTTTTATGATGACTTGCATATTTTATTATGACTTGCACTTTTTATAATGACTTGCACTTTTTAGAATGCCTTGTACTTTTTAGAATGACTTGCACTTTTTATAATGACTTGCACTTTTTATAATGACTTTCACTTTTTAGAATGACTTGCAGTTTTTAGAATGACTTGCACTTTTTATAATGACTTGCACTTTTTATGATGACTTGCATTTTTTATGATGAGTTGCACTTTTTATGGTGACTTACACTTTTTATAATGACTTGCACTTTTTATGATGACTTGCACTTTTATGATGACATGCACTTTTTGAAATGACTTCCACTTTTTAGAATGACTAGCACTTTTTAGAATGACTTGCACTTTTTTTAATGACTTACACTTTTTATAATGACTTGCACTTTTTATGATGACTTGCATTTTTTATGATGACTTGCACGTTTTATAATGACTTGCACTTCTTATGATGACTTGCACTTTTTACGATTACTTGCACTTTTTGGAATGACTTGCACTTTTTAGAATGACTTGCACTTTTTATAATGACTTGCACTTTTTATAATGACTTGCACTTTTTAGAATGACTTGCACTTTTTATAATGACTTGCACTTTTTAGAATGACTTGCACTTTTTATAATAACTTTTAGTTCTTATAATGACTTACACTTTTTATAATGACTTGCTGTTTTTTCCTTACTAATACAATAAATATTAAAGTAACTCTGTCTGTTAGTTACTTTTTCATGCTCAAACCGCTGAACCGATTTAGATGAATTTTAGCAAAGAGATATTTTAAGATCCGAAGTATAACATTGGGTGAAATATCTATCTAAAAATTAAAATTGTTTGTGTTCAAACCGCTTTAAAATAAAAATTTTTCCAAGTTAAATTACATGAAACTAAAATTGTCTCATATCTCCAGTTGCCATAAACAACAGCCACATATTACAAAATCATGTATGAATATGTAAATAATTGCGAATTTGTGTTCGAATGTGTCAAAAACAGTTACAGTCACGTACACATTAGTTACACTGGAAATGAGTTGCACGAGCAAAAATGTAGAAATGGCATTTGGCCATAACGTGGCAGGCTACAAACCACCAACAATTTCTTTGAAAATGTGTTATTACATGTGCAACGATTTATTATCTTTGTTCCTCTTTTGAAACGCACAAGGCATCATTGTTAGTGAATGGTATTTTAATGACTGAAATGGTCTTAACTACTTTAACCGTATTATCGTTCACACACTTAAATAGGCAAAACATTACGTTGTAATTGCATTTGCGTGTGTGTGTGTGCGTGTGTGTGAGTGTGCAAAAGCATTAAACTTGCGGTCGTGTTCAAAATTAGAATTTTTTCTTCTATAGGAGTACTTTTTAAAAAATATTCCGTCATAAAATGTTCTTCCTATGCAATGAAAAAAGAGGATTATAATTAGAAGTTGGATGGTCATATAAATAAAGGGTATTTCATTAAGCGCTTGCTATCATTTAATTTAAGTAAAACAAAGTGCGTGAGATATCATGGAAATTATGTACTCTTGATCAGTGAAGGCCATCCAGCCATATCCGACCGTCTGTTCGTCCGTCTGTGGAAATCACGATTCAGTCCAAGAGCCAGACCCTTGAAGTTTGGTATAAATATATCTTGAACGATAGCACATGTCAAGTTCGTAAATAGACTGAATCGGGCCAGGGGGAAAAAATATCCTCTAAGAAGAACTAAATCAACCTCTAAAAAACCACATAATTTTTAAATATTTTTTTAAAATTTGGTAAGCAAATGATATATTTTTATAACTTGGAGCCATAAAATTAAAAAACTTAATTTTTGAACCACGCCCCTTTGAGTGGGCGTTATTATGGGCAAAAATAGTATAAAAATTTAACTAATTGTATTACTTAAGCCTACATTCCTTAACATAGCTAAGACGTAACCTGATACCCAACCCCCGCCCTCCCCCTTTTTCCCACCAAATGACCCTATCAAAAAAAACAATTTTTTTTATACTTAATGATCCCAAAAATTTATTTTTAGTGTTCTATGACCGAAGGTGAAATGTCTCCCCCACGGCCCTTGCTAGAGCGGCTTCCACAAAATACAGTTTTAACACCGTACAAAAAGCATTTCACCCCATAATGCATATATATTCTTGATCAGTGATGAAGTCTAAGACGGTCTAGCAATTCCCATACATCTGTCTGGGGAAAAAATGATATAGTCTGTTTTTGGACCTCGCCCTCTTTGTGGGCGTTGACGTAGGATATTATTTGGAAAAATAGTGTAAATATTTAACAAATTGCATAAATTAAGCCTATATTCCTTATAAGCTTTTACGACGATGTTCCCTGATCTTCCCCTGCCCTTTCCCTCTTCACCACTTTGCCTCCTAAATGACCTTATAAAAAAAAACTCTTTTTTTACACTTAACTACTCCGAAAATCTGTTTTTAAGATTTTACGATTTAGGTGAAATGTCTCCCCCACGACCGTTCTCGGAGTGACCCTGTAATAGAGTTTTAAAATTGGGCACAGAAATGTCTTAAAGAAACTGTGACTCAGCAGGTTAAACATTTTTAAATTATCTCAGTCCCTTTTTTGCACGTTGATATAAAATATTAATCTATTTTTATTGACCTTCTCAGTTTATTGTACTATTAATCAGGCTTGTGGTCGTTTTTTATAATATTAACGAAATATTGATTAAAAATTAGAAGAAATAGAATTTTATAAAAAACGACCACAAGCTTGATTAATATTACAATAAGTTGATATAAAATATTAATACGTAAATTGTTTTTATGCTGATGGAAAGTTATGCTCCTCCCAACTCAATGGAAACGACCCTATTAAAATAAATTTGTTTTTTGTTTACTTAAGGCAAATACCATAAAAATGTAAATTTTTGCAGAAATATAGAATTTTTATTTACTAAATATTTGGAGGGTATTCAATTTAATTAATTTCCCACTTGTTTTTAATTCATTTCAGATATTTATATAGGCGATATATAATCACGAAAAAGGAATGCTATAAGTAAGTACCTTTTATTACTTTGTGGCCCATTATCGAAGCTCCTAAAGTTCTTGCTGCGAGTCTTACTGGAGTTCAACAATAAACACTCTGTTATTCTAACATCACATGCTTCACATGTCACGTTTCCAATAAAGATGTATAAATATTTAAAAACCTTTTGTCAATTGTATAGACAATTTCGTTTATCTTATTTGCTTAGCCGTTGCATGCAATCGAAAGTTTGTTTGCCATAAGAAAACGATACAACAAAAATATTGAATAATATATGGACATTTTTTTTAATTTTTATTTCCAATGTATTTGCTTGATTTTATCACACGCTAGCTCTCGTAAAATATATTAAATTCCTAACTTTTTGGGTGCAAACGTTAAAAATCCTTTTGTTGTTGACGAGTGAGTACCACTAGAAACACCAGCATACGAGCATTCACTGACACACAGCATAGTATGCGTGGACGTGTGTGTGTATGTGTATTTACAACACGTATGTAATTTCGGGTTTTTACAATCTATCACAATATACACTTCTGTTTTGCTAAACAAATACTCGGTTGTCGATTTCGTACTTCGAAACAACAACAACAGCAGCAACAACACATAATGGCATGTACACAACACTGTTGGGAATATTTGACGTTATTGACCATTCGTTTATACCAACATGAACAAAAGTATCTGAAAAATAGTTTAAATGTTTTATTGCTGATCCCACACATTCGCATTAAATATTGCTGTGGAAACTTTAAGTAATTTTTTTTATGTAAAAAATATTTCTTTAGCAGACAATTTTGCCCAAAAGGCGTTTATTTCTAATAACTGAGTATTGAAAGGAGTTTCAAATGCGAAGAAGCTTCCGCAAAATCTCAAATCGCATGCATTTAAGACAAAAAAATTTTTGTAAATTTTTTTGGAAAGGTAACCCCTTTGCTAAAAATCAATTTTTTGGTTGAAACACAATTTTACCCAATTTTGCCCAAAAGGCGTTTATTTCTAATAACTGAGTATTGAAAGGAGTTTCAAATGCGAAGAAGCTTCCGAAAAATCTCAAATCGCATGCATTTAAGACAAAAAATTTTTTTGTCAATTTTTTTGCTAAAAATCGATTTTTTGGTTGAAACACAATTTTACCCAATTTTGCCCAAAAGGCGTTTATTTCTAATAACTGAGTATTGAAAGGAGTTTCAAATGCGAAGAAGCTCCCGAAAAATCTCAAATCGCATGCATTTAAGAAAAAAAATTTTTTGCCAATTTTTTAGGAAAGGCTCACTTACCCCTTTGCTAAAAATCAATTTTTTGGTTGAAACACAATTTTACCCAATTTTGCCCAAAAGGCGTTTATTTCTAATAACTGAGTATTGAAAGGAGTTTCAAATGCGAAGAAGCTCCCGAAAAATCTCAAATCGCATGCATTTAAGAAAAAAAATTTTTTGCCAATTTTTTAGGAAAGGCTCACTTACCCCTTTGCTAAAAATCAATTTTTTGGTTGAAACACAATTTTACCCAATTTTGCCCAAAAGGCGTTTATTTCTAATAACTGAGTATTGAAAGGAGTTTCAAATGCGAAGAAGCTCCCGAAAAATCTCAAATCGCATGCATTTAAAAAAAAAAATTTTTTGTCAATTTTTTAGGAAAGGGTAACCCCTTTGCTAAAAATCAATTTTTTGGTTGAAACACAATTTTACCCAATTTTGCCCAAAAGGCGTTTATTTCTAATAACTGAGTATTGAAAGGAGTTTCAAATGCGAAGAAGTTCCCGAAAAATCTCAAATCGCATGCATTTAAGAAAAAAAATTTTTGCCAATTTTTTAGGAAAGGCTTACCCCTTTGCTAAAAATCAATTTTTTGGTTGAAACACAATTTTACCCAATTTTGCCCAAAAGGAGTTTATAAAATAAAATTTCATGTTTAGGAAAATTAATAGGTAGCACCACGCCCATAATAAAATTTTTAGATTCAATATTTCTTTTTCATGCACCAATTTCTTTGAAGTTTTTCGTACTTTTTATGTTTTAAAGTCCAAAAAAATTTTTTTTTAACTCGGACCGGTACTCAGCGGTTGACCCCCTACATATGCAGTGCATTTCGCCTGAACAGGAAATGAGGGGATAGTATTGAGGGGACAGATGAAGAAAGATGGTACATGATGGTGTCAGTCGCTGCCTGCTATGTTCAGCTATGCCTTCATCACTACAGCAGGCTGCCAACAACTCACACAACCATGCATTAGTGCTGATCAGAAGAATTCGACTCTATATTCATGACTGAGGACCGAGTAGAACTCTGATCCCTCCGCTTCATTGTTAACTACTTCAGCCAACAGTACCCTCGATATCTAGTTAAGCGGCCATTTTTTGCCCTTTATTCCACTTCAGTCTTTGCCAGTGGCCCACTGAGTTTGAGCAACAACATCCTACGCCGGTTTATACAACCATTTAGGTTTGGTTTGCTCTCAACTTAAATTATGTTCGCAGAGGCGGCTACACCCAGACTAAAAGAAAGTCAACGGTTATATGAAAATTATCCTCCAACAGGGATTTTCGATCTTTGGCAGTTAATGGCAGTCATTTTGTTGAAACTACATCTGTCAAATTTAGTGTCATTTATTCAGTCTATCTTGCCAAATTACCATGGACGGCTATAGCAGTGAACAACACGTGCAAATAATAAAATTGTTTTATCAAAATGGGTGCTCTGTTCGGATAACGTACAGCGTGATTTTTTATTAAAAAATTATATATAGCGATGAGACCCATTTCTGGATGAATGGAGTCCCCATGACGTCCAAGAGAGTCCAATACTGTAGGCTAAAATACTAACATGAGACTAAGAAGCCGAAGTAGTCTCGTGTTCGACTGTGCACTCTGTAATTGAATCTGTTGTCAAATATTTCTAAGTAGCATTAGTGGTCGGTTGCGTTAGTTGTTGTCGGCCTGTCTCAATGACGAAAGCATAGTGCTACCCACTGAATATTACTGGCAGTGATTAACACCACGATGTAAAGCGTGTTTTCTTTAGAGCGTCACAACACCAGAGCAACGTGTGCCAATTGTTGAAATTTTTAATCAAAATAATTGTTCTATTCGTCAAACGCATTGTGTACTTCTTCCATTTTATGAGGAACAATAGATCAGTTACGGACCTCATTTACTGTTACTTATCATGTGCATCCCTTGAGACGCCAAACAGTGCTCACTGGAGAAGCTGTAGCCGCTGTGCAGGAGAGCATTGAAGGTGATCCTATTCAATCAATTCGTCGCCGTTCTCAACAACTGGAGTTGTGTCCTTACACTTTATGGACGATTCTTTTAGTTGTTGAAAATTGATGTTCCAGATTGCGCCTTCTACGCGCCAGCCTTGGCGGCCACATGGCAGAGATCATAAACATTAATTTCATTAAAAAAAGATGTGTGGTGTCGTGGGATACCGGATAGGAACGAAGTTCCTTATTTTAAAAATATTAATTGTAACTTCTATTCGAGGTGGGTGCTGTTGGCTGAAGTAGTAGAACACGAGACTATGAAGCGGAGGGTCCTGAGTTCGAGCCCGCGCTGAGTCATGAAATATTGTGTTGAATTCTTCTGATCAGCATTAGTGCGTGGTTGTGTTAGTTGTTGTCAGCCTGTTTCAATGATGAAGGCATAGCACTGGTCACTGAACATAATTGGCAGTGGCTGACACTTTCATGTACTTAAAGCAAAGTAACAGCACCCGCCTTCGTCGGCCCTGTAGCAAAAATTAGCCGGTGAAGTAAAAAAGGTTGAAATAGCTAAAAATAGTCTATCGTCTCATCTTTCCTAATCTGTCCCCTCAATACTATCCCCTCGTTTTCAGTTCCGTCGCAATGCATTCGGTCATCCCCTGAGTGCTGGTCCTACTCCTAAAAAAAAGAGGTATAAAGAAAATAATTATTCGGGTATACTTGTTTTATTATGATTTTTTTTTTCGCCGACCAACGAAAATACAGAATTAATTTTGTTCCCAAACGAAATTGCATTCTGTCACGGCACAGCTGCGTATGATTAATATTTGTTTGTATGAAATCGTATTACTCATACGTCTTAAACATTGACCTAGAAACAAAAAATCTTAATTTACGGACATTTTTTCCCGGTTAGGGTATCCCTCCGCATCGTCCCATAAGGAACTTCGTTCCAAAAATTTTTCTTTCCAATTAAGCCCATTCCATTGATATTAATAATATATTTCCTTGTTTTATTATGATTTAAACTTGTGTCACTCTATAAAAAAACACCCTTTAATATGAGCAGAGTAACGGTCCTGTAGCAAAAATTTGACGGCTTCATTTTCTCATCATTCTTGACCTGTCCTCCTAACACTATCACCTTCTTTCTAGTTACGTAGTTACGCACTGCTTATGTACAGAGGGAGGTCATCATCTTTTTTGTGCTGTATGCTCTGATGATGATCAGAAAAATTTATCTTTATATTCTATGACTGAGTGCGGAGTTGAATTCTGGATGTCTCTCTTCTTAGTCTCGTGTTAACTAATTCACCCTCATTAAGATTGATGTCCCATCATCCGACAAACCAAACTGAAAGTTGTCACTACAGGCAAAACTAACGCACATCATAACTTGTAGTTTTAAATAAGTGTATTGTGGATACGGAATCTTTTACTATGTAGTTCTAAATTACGTCTTGTAATTTTTTTCAATATTAGTCTTGATGTAAAAAGTTTTTCATTTCCAGCAGCAATTAAAATATAATATTTATATCCTACAATTTAATAATCTAAATGTCTATATGTCACTTGCAAGAATAGTTCATATTTGTAATTGCACTTGAAAACCCGCACGCAGCAGAAGTACAGTTGCACTGCCTCAGGAGAACACACATAAAGACATATACAGTTACTCCCTTTCCTCCCGCACAACCAAAACACGTAGTATGTCTTCTGTTATATGTGTAGCAGCATTTTCTCTTATATTCTGTAATGTCAAGTTATACACTTAATCTTTTTGTTTCTGCTTGTAAGCTATTGCAAACCAATTAACTATTCAGAGACAAGGACAAGGATCTAGACACTGCAAAAGGTGAGAAGAACTTATTGTAGACATCATCTCATTAGTGTTGATAGAACCAAAACTACTTAATGTATAAAATGAATTAAAATTCAAGGCATCAATCACATACTTCTTTCACTCACATGGTGGAATAAATATGCAGATCAAATGTAAACTTAATTATAAATATTTGAGTATAAAAAGCAAAAGTGATTATAATATTTATAATATCAAAGTAACATGCATTTTAGATTACCAAATTTTATATATGCGGTCGTACGTAAAACAAGTAAGAATGTTATATTCGACCGGGTCGAATTTTGCATACCCTACAAAAATTTAATAAATAAATTAAAAATGTTTAACCAGCTGGGTCAGGTTTCCTTTAAGATATTTCTGTGGCCAATTTTAAAACTTTAATTTGTCGGGGTCATTGTGGGAAGGGCCGTGGGGGAGACATCTTACCTTTGCTATGAAATACTAAAAAGTAAATTTGGGGGGTTATTAAGTGTAACAAAACAAACAATTTTTTTATAGGGTCATTTAGGGGGAGGGCCTAGGGCAGAGGAAGAACACATCTCAGCTTCGTCATAAAAGCTTAAAAATTAAATATTTAAAGGATGTAGGATGCTCAAGTACTACAATTTGCTAAATAATTACACTATTTTTGCATATAATATCTTGCGTTAACGCCCACTAAAGGGGGCGGAGCCAAAAACTTGACTTTTATGATTTTCTGGCTCCAAGCAGAATGTTTCGGACCTTATTTGACATAAAAATATCATTTGCTTAAGAAAAAACTTATTATTATTATTATTATTATTGTATGAGGCCATAAGCACCGCGACCCAAAGGATCTTTTGTGCAGCCCAAGTGTTCACTGATGTAGATTGAGGCTGCGAATAAAGCCAATTACTCTACCCGGTGAGATATCGTACACCTCCCCTGGAGTCGTGAAACTGCCTCCGAGGAACCTCCTCCTGCACGACGCCGCTGCCGGACAGTCGCAGAGAACGTGTTCCGGTGTCTCCTCCTCTGCTTCGCAGAGTCTACATGCTTTGGTCTCAGAATTGCCCATGGTAAACTGGTGTCTTCGGAGACCGCAGTGTCCGGTGAACCAACCCGTTAATAATCTGAGGTCATTCTTGTCCATCAAAATTAATTTTTGGGATTTGTTCCGAGATAACGTAATGAAACGTTTTGCCTGTCTTAGGCCGTGAAGGGCTTTCCAGTGGCGATTAAACTCCACTCTAGCCCAGGAGAAAAAACTTAAAAAATTATATTGTTTTTTTAAGGCGGGTTTAGTTTTTCTTAGGGGAACATATTTCCCTCTGGCCCGATTCAGCTCATTTACGAACTTGACCTGTGCTGTACTTAAAAATTTATTTATACCAAATTTCAAGGGTCTGGCTCCTTTCATTGGGATTGTAGGGTGCTTTCCAAAGACGGCCGGACGGGCGGACGGACATTCTCAGATCATCTTAAATTTCATCACAGATCAAGAATATATATTTCTTATGGGTCTTAGGAGGATATTTCACTGCGTTACACATGGAATGACAAAGTGAAAATATCAAAAAATACCTCTTTTGGAGGCTATAAAAATACGTTCATGTAAATAATTTTTCCCATATATAAGAATATTTGTAAATATTTGTTAATAGTAATACGACAAGCTGAAAATGGAAACATGAAACAAAAATTAATTTTTTTTCTCAGAAATGATATATTAAAGAATATCCTCACTCACGTCAATGCTCGTCTTTTTAATTCAATGGATGTATAAAAATACAGAAAATAGTATTTGGAACTACAAAATAACTCGCACACGACATGGAAAAGGCTTAACACTTGAGTGGCACAAATTGACGACTACTACGAACATCAGTGTTGGTACCTTTTTTTAATGAAACACATTCACATAACCTCATGTACAAACATGCACAGGTTTCCATCTATCGTCATGGATTGAATTGTTCAAAAGTTTTCCACAAACATTCGCCCACATGCATGCATGGATGTGTGTGTGTGTATGTGTGTGTGTAGGTGCTCTTAAGGGATAAACTTGTTGTTAAATACTTTAAACAAATTCTAACACATCCACACATTCCATTCTTCTACATTTCCGATTTAAGTTTGTAATTTAAAATATAATTAAAAGTTTTTCGTGGTTTTTCTATTTTCTAGTGTCTTCACATTTATTTTTATTTAATTTTTTTTTTTTTGCATGCATGAGGAAATAAAAGAAAACTATTTAAAACTATAAACTTCACGCTGAAAAGAATACAAAAAACTTGAAGTATTACGTTGGTGTGTAACAAAAACTACATTTTTTTTCTTCCTGTTTCAAGGAAAAAGAAAAAAATCGATACTCTTATTTTTGTTACATATTTGTTAAAGTTTTTTATCTGTAAATATATATAGAGAAAAATAAATCTGCTCCGGTAGGTAAGTTTTTTATAGGAAGCCAAAAGGTTAGACCGATCGCTTGTAAGAAACTTTTGCATATTTTTAAATTATGTATGAATTTTTATTAGTCGAACTTTCTTATGTAAATTGTTAATTTTATCAACGGGCTTAAGTTCGAATCTGCAAGACTGCAAACCATTTTTATTATTTTATTAATAAATGAATTTGTTCAAATTCTATTTTATTAAATTTTTATATTAAAATTGGAATATTAAGAATATTTTTTCAATAATCATCAAACCAGCAGAACGTTCTTCTTGCAGATTCGAACTTAAGCCCGTTGATAAAATTAACAATTTGCATATTTTTGGGAGCTGATTTTATATGCACCTATTTGCTAGCGAACAAATAATTATTATATAAAATAAGCACCCAAAAGTATGCAGAAATTTCTTACAACTATAACAACAACTAGGTTAATTTTTACTTTTTAGATTTTTAGCCATGGAGTTTTAGCTTAAACGAGTTAGGGAATATAGCCACAGCAGCCCCAATTTAGCAAAACATCCCATTTTAGAGTTTGATTTTTTTTGTGGCGCAGTTTAATTAACAGCAACTCGTACTGGCGTGAAAATAACATGACAGTAAAATAACACAATATAACAAAATCTAAGAACTGCCGGGTAGATAATTTTATCAGATCTGCAGACCACCTATTAGTTAATGTTAATTGTCCGTTTACCAATTGATATAATTCTCTTTAAGCCAGGATAACAGTTTGCACAAACACGAGTATATTAGTTTTGAACGCAATCATTTGAAATACGTGCTTCCATTGGCATGAGTAGTCAACTGGGGATTTTAGTAATGGAAAAGGCAGTCAAATGTTTTGCCACTTTTGCGTCAATTTGTAAAATTTTTTGCTTCTTTTTGAAAAAATTTCATGTAGTTTATTTGGAAATATATTGAAGAGTTTTTGCACTCTTGCAGCATGATTTCAAGGAATCACGATTTTTATTTTTTTAAGCTGATTTGACACCAGATGTGTGCCTTCCGAGCAGTTGCAGGAAAAATATTAGAACAATATTGTCTATTGTCGTAGTGGAATCGCTAAGGGGTTTTTAAAGGCGTGGGGGTCGGGCGATATTTTTATGTAGTTAAAATTTTTAGTGTCTGTCCAAAAAGCTGACAGGAGGGTAGTTTATATTTATCTTACAGTCCAATTTTTCTGACTTCATTTCTGTTACAAGAATATGGAACGAATAGTTGATAACATGACTAAGAGCAGGATATTAAATACTAGACTGGGGCTTAGGCAAAATTATATAGAATCTGCCTTTCTCAAGATAGTTCACTACATAGAAAAGACCTCCAATGACATTTTGCACACACTTTCAATAAAAATAAAGTTTTCATAAAAACGTCTTATTGAATAATTTATTAAGAACATAATATCACTTTAAAACTGTTTGCAACAATCAGTTACAGCAACAAACAGGCACACACATACACACAACATATTAGCAAAAAATTTGATTGATTCATACAGAAACTACAGAAAAAGATTCTTTGTGATTTTAAAGCAGATCGCAGCATGTGCTGCAAAACTGGCAAATAAGATAAATTGCGAATTTATTATTTCTCTGCTGTAATAGTGCAAAGGAAAAACGAAACTCTTTCAAGAAGATTATTGATAACGCACCTCCATAAATATATAATAGAATAGAAAAGCAAAATAAATAAAGCATTTTAGAGCACAAGATGAGATAAAGTATTTAATCATTTTCGTCAAATGTATTCACATGCTTTGGTTTACAGAATCATTAAATATTAAAGACGGGATTTATTACAATGGAAAAGTAGCTGAAACACAATACAGACTGAAAACATGTTTAGCAAAAATGTCCAGACATAAGAAATGAATCACAGACTAATATGGCTAAGTAAGCCAAGGAACAAGGAAATCAAAGTCAAAGGATGGTATAAATAGAAATATTTCTTGTTAACGCATATTAAATCTTAATACAATTATTAGGCCGTATTATGGTTATCGAATGAGAATTTGTAATAGACTTTGTAATAGAGTAAAGAGAAACACAAATTCTCGCGTCGATACGAAGAAGTTAATAAAGAAGATTAATAAATATTTGTGTTTTTATGAATATTACAATAGGTTTTTCAAATGTTTTTAAAATTTTTCGACTTGCTTAAAGGATTAGTTACTCTTTAAATTACCGATATAGTATAGAAGTCTCTAGTAACATGTCTTTTTCGGTTTGCGAGATTTTGTACTAGATTAAAGAAAAATCTCTGCGTCTCTTCAATTTCTTAGTGAAGAAACCAGCTGCAATTAAAATTGTGGTGGTTGCGTATACGTAATAATTCAATGCAGAAATATCACTCGTACTCCTCTTTCCCCACAGAAATAAATTTCAATTCGCAATTCTCAGGAATTTTAAAAGAATCAAAATGTTGGCAATATAAAGGGCTCACCTTACACCATTGGTATAAAGTGACACATGTGTACCCATCTCCTCTCAAGCCAATTTTTTTATATTCGAATTCCAAAATTATATCTGAATAAGACTTTTTCTGCAATATAAAGGGCTCCCTGGGCCACCATTTGTATATAGTGGCATACATATGTGTACCCATTCACTTTTTATAATGAATTGCACTTTTTTATAATGACTTGCACTTTTTATGATAATTTGCACTTTTTATAATGACTTGCACTTTTTATGACGACCTGCACTTTTTATAATGACTTGCATTTTTTATGATGACTTGCACTTTTCATGATGACTTGCATTTTTATGATGACATGCATTTTTTATTAAGACTTTTTATGATGACTTACACTTTTTATGATGATTTGCATTTTTTATGGTGACTTGCATTTTTTATGATGTCTTGCACTTTTTATGATGACTTGCATTTTTTATAATGACTTGCATTTTTTATGATGACTTGCACTTTTCATGATGATTTGCATTTTTTATGATGACTTGCACTTTTTATGATGATTTGCACTTTTTATAATGACTTGCATTTTTTATGATGTCTTGCACTTTTTATGATGACTTGCATTTTTTATTATGACTTTTTAAAATGACTTACACTTTTTATGATGATTTGCACTTTTTATGATGTCTTGCACTTTTTATGATGACTTGCATTTTTTATAATGACTTGCATTTTTTATGATGACTTGCACTTTTCATGATGATTTGCATTTTTTATGATGACTTGCACTTTTTATGATGATTTGCACTTTTTATAATGACTTGCATTTTTTATGATGTCTTGCACTTTTTATGATGACTTGCATTTTTTATTATGACTTTTTAAAATGACTTACACTTTTTATGATGATTTGCACTTTTTATGATGACTTGCATATTTTATGATGATTTGCATTTTTTATGATGACTTGCACTTTTTATGATGACTTGCACTTTTTATGATGACTTGCATTTTTTATGATGATTTGCACTTTTTATAATGACTTGCACTTTTCGTGATGACTTGCATTTGTTATGATGACTTGCACTTTTCGTGATGACTTGCACTTTTTATGATGACTTGCATTTTTTATGATGATTTGCACTTTTTATAATGACTTGCACTTTTCGTGATGACTTGCACTTTTTATGATAACTTGCACTTTTTATGATGACTTGCTCTTTTTATGATGACTTGCACTTTTTATGATGATTTGCACTTTTTATAATGACGGACTTTTTTCTACCTAACATAACAAATTATTAAACTGATAACTAAGAACGTTTTAAACTCTTATACAGCATGAATACAACACACCGTTGACATAACATACATGTTAGCTGAAGTTCCACATATTCTTCGCGGACAAAGTGGCAGGTAAAAGCTAATATAACATATATTTATCGCTAAAACGTTGGAGCTCTGAAAAGTTTGCTGGGCCTCACGGGCCTATTGTAGTTGCGCAGATGTAAGGAACTAGGCAATCCTCTCAATCTCATAAGGCTCTGATAAAAGATGTAGTGAACTTCTTTTACTACCTTATAGGTCCAAACTTTAATAACTGCTTTGTCTGACGAATGTCCGTGCCCTACACCTCGTATACCTTCAAGACACATTGTATCTTGTTATAAGAGTAACTCTCTTTAAATTGTGTTAAATGTTTATATTTGTAAGTGGACTTATTAACATTCAACATTTTTAACAACTTTAATTAAAGCAACATAAAAGCCAATAAATCCACAAAGGGGCTGGTATATAAAAAGAGAAATTGGAAACAATTAAGAAGCCTTAAAGTTATTTTTCTGATTAATTTTTATTTAAATTGTTCATCTATTTCCCACACATGAGAATAAATGGAACAAATGTGTGTCAGTAGTAGCGTATTTGTGAATTTAAACTTTGTTGCGGCTGTAGGTGCATGTGTGTCTACACACAAAATGTGTTCTGCTTAAAGCAGCACCGTAAAATGCGGATTTTAAACAACACCAGTCTTACGAAAGTTCGCTTTTACATAAATAAACGAGAATATTATATGACCCTATTTTAACACTCCAGAGAATATCATTGAAATTACACGAACAGAACCGCAAAAACATGAATTCTTGTGTACGGTCGTGCGAGCACATTTGAATACATTCAACTTCACAGTTCTTTTCAGTTTTCTTCGACCTCCTTTTTCCGACGTTCTATTGAATTATCATCATTATCAGCATAATGACTTACAATTTCCATGGGTGTTAGATGTGTGTGTGAGTGTGTGTGTGTGTATGTGTATGTGCTTAATATTTTACATAAATATACACTTACAACAGCAGACGTTCTGTGTATTTTAACAACCAAATGGATTTGGTTTTTCCATTTCTTCTCTTTAGGCTTTACTTTAAATTATTACACATTCAACAAACACAGA
Source organism: Linnaemya tessellans (assembly GCA_951800035.1). Lineage (NCBI taxonomy): Eukaryota > Metazoa > Arthropoda > Insecta > Diptera > Tachinidae > Linnaemya > Linnaemya tessellans. Next base: position 25,221,041 of record OX637536.1, read on the forward strand.
AATAAGCAAGAAAAATGAATTTATTGTGAATATTGGAAATTCCTTATTTTATTTTGGAAACAACTCAAAATTAAACTGAAATCAAATCATGTAAAATGAATAATCGATTATGAAATTTTTGCGTGTAAAACATTAAAGAAAATTTCCTTAAGAATGGCAGTGTTTGATTACAATCAGGGAAACACGCCTCTTATTTTAACTTTAATAAAATTCTAAATGCAAACATTTCATTGTAATACAAAATATTTGAGTGCCACGTGCATATCTATTTAAAAGAAATATTTATCATCTGAAATTAATATAAATCTTAATTGAATTTAAAAAAGATCTGAATTTTTTGAAAGTTTTTACAAGTTTGTTTAATGTTAAATGTTTTTGGGGCTTTACGGAATTAGGTTGACGTCTTCTTATGTTTTGCTGTAAGACCTAATGAAGCACAGGCATTTGGTCATACTTAACACGCAACATATAATGGAATTCTTTAATGAATTAATTTAAAAAATATCCCAGATAAATTTAAAAAAAAACTTTTCATTTTAAATATAAAAATATTACAAGCTCTTTGGTTGTTTACAACGTTTTCGCTCAACATCATTGTGAAATAAGTAAGTAGCTTATGTGTTGTTCAGAAGGTTAAACAATTTATCCCCATGGAAATTTGTTTCCATAAAGTTTGCGAATAATTATGCACCGCAAAGAGAAGTTATAACACCGATGCTATTGTTGAGGGTACTAACGACGTGCGGTTGCACCGTGGAATATAAATAAAAAACCTCATGTAGCTTAAAAGGCTTATCAGTTGCCCACAACTTTTCAATTATAAGTTTATTTCAATTATCTTTATCATAAATTTGAGGTATTATTGGAACGAAGATCCTTATGGGATGATGGGGAGGGGTAACCTAACCGGAGGAAAACGTCCGTAAAGTAAGATATTTTGTTTCTAAATCAATGTCTAAGACGTATGAGTAATACGATTCCACACAAACAAATATTAATCATACGCAGCCGTGCCGTGACAGAATTCAATTTCGTTTGGGAACAAAATTAATTCTGTATTTTCGTTGGTAGGCGAAAAAAAAATCATAATAAAAAATGTATATCCGAATAATTATTTTCTTTATACCTCGAATAAAACTTAAAATTAATATTTTTATAATAAGAAACTTCGTTCCTATCCGGTGTCCCACGACACCACACATCTTTTTCTCAATAAGAAATGATATTTATCTGCTTCAATGCTTAATTTTAATTTTGGTGCAACACGAGCACCGTTGCAGTCTGTTTTGTAGACTTGGGTCGCAACTGTTCATTTGTTCATTTCAGACGGAAATTTATGCTCGAACCCATTTAAATTACATTGGTTCCCATCAAAAGTTCTTGTCAAAAACGGGAGTCTAGAATAAAAAGTTGGACGCAAGTAATACAAAAAACATTTTTGTGGTTGTTTTTTGTTTGGTTTTAGGCAAAAAAAAAAAACTATGATCAAGACTATTTAAATTTCAAAGTTTTGATCAAAGATTCTTGTCCAAAATGAGCGAGTTAGACTCAAGTCTAGTGGGCTGCCTCATAATACGTTCTTCCCCCATATTCTGTCACTATTTTTTGACGTGAGTGTCAAGACAATATAGAAGAAATGATACTTAGATACTCGTTGAAATGAACAACAGAATACTTCTGAAGGCCTTTTAGTTAAATTTTTTATTTAATTTATTTGTTTAACAATATATCACATCTAAAACTTTATATAACAAAAACAGTAATTATATTTTAGAAGAATATACTGTCCCAAAATCGAGCTGTCTAATATTCTCTAGTGGAAGACTCTGTTGAAAATGCACAATTGATGAAGAATAAGTGAGAACATTATATTCGACCAGGTCGAATCTTAAGTACCCTACAAGTATTTAGTAAATAAATTAAAAATGCTTAACCTGCTGAGTCAGGGTTCCTTTAAGACATTTACTGACTTATTCATAACAAATATTTCTGCTTTATAAAGGGTTTATGAAACAAAATTTGTATGGAAATCTGTTTTATAAATCTGTTATAAATCAAAAATATTTTTTTATTTTTTAAAACTAGACTTTAACAGGGTCACTCCGGGAAGGGAAGTGGGGAAGGTATCTCACCTTTGCCATAAAATACTAAAAACCACGATCTTGGGGTTATTAAGTGTAGAGAAAATTTATTAATTTTTTTTTTTTTGTTGGAGGGCAAAGGGGGAGATAGGGCAGAAAACGCCTCAGTTTTGTCATAAAAGCTTAAAAATGTAATTTTTAAGGAATGTGGGCTTAAGTAATACAAACTGTAAAATATTTACACTGTTTTTCCTTATAAAATCTTACGTCAACGCCCTCTAAAGGGGGTGTGGTCCAAAAATTTAATTTTTCTCATTTTATAACTCCAAGTTTAAAGCTTTGGACCTTCTTTGACACAAAAATATATCATTTGCTTGAAAAAATTACAAAAAAAACTTAAATAGTTTTGTGGTTTTTAAGAAGTTGTTTTGGCTCTTCTTAGGGGAACTTCTTCCCCTTTGGCCCGATTCTGCCCATTTACGAATTTGACCTGTGTTACCGTTTAAAATTTATCTGTACCCAATTTCAAGTGTCTGGCTCTTTTCGTTTGGACTGAATCGTGATTTTCATAGACGGACAGACGGACAGACGGACATATCCATATCGTTTTTGATTTCATTAGTGATCAAGAATATAAAGGGTGTTTTTTATGAAGTTTTTTTTTATACGAATCACTCTGTTGTCTGACAGCTGTTTTGACAGTTTAAAGTGACGTCTCTACTCAGTATTGTTTGGCAAATCATCATGAACAGGTTAACTCCAGAACAACGCTTCCAAATCGTGGTAATTTTTTTTTTTTTTTAGGAGTAGGACCAGCACTCAGGGGATGACCCCTACATATGCAATGCATTGCGCCGGAACTGAAAACGAGGGGATAGTATTAAGGGGACAGATGAGGAAAGATGAGAAGATAGACAGTTTTTTTGTAGCTATTTCAACCTTTTACTTCGCCGGCTAATTCTTGCTACAAGGCCGACGAAGGTGGGTGGTGTTACTCTGCTTTTTAGTACATGATAGTGTCAGTCGCCGCCAATTATGTTCAGTGACCAGTGACTATGCCTTCATCATTGAAACAGGGTGGCAACAACTAACACAACCACGCACTAATGCTGATCAGAAGAATTCAACACAACATTTCATGACTCAGCGCGGGCTCGAACTCACGACCCTCCGCTTCATAGTCTCGTGTTCTACTACTTCAGCCAATAGCTGTTTTTGTTTTCAAAAACAGTGTTCAATTAAAAATGTTTATCCGCGTTTTACCGCAAAATTCTCTTCAGTGATGAGGCGCATTTTTGGTTGAATGGATATGTCAAGAAGCAAAATTGCCGTATTTGGAGCAAAGATAATCCACACGCCGTTCAAGAATTACCAATGCATCCCGATAAATGTACTGTTTGGTGCGGTCTATGGGCTGGTGGAATCATCGGTCCTTATTTCTTTAAAAATGAGGAAGGACGACGAGTTACCGTGAATGGAAATCGATACAGAATCATGATCAATGAATTTTCGGTGCCAAAACTTCAAGATGTGGATGTAAACGAAATGTGGTTTCAACAGGATGGTGCCACTTGTCATACTGCGGGCGAAACAATGGACTTATTGAAAGAACATTTCAACGACAACATTATTTCGAGAAATGGACCGGTTAATTAGCCTCCGCGTTCGTGTGATTTGAAGCCACTCGATTATTTTTTGTGGGGATACCTGAAATCATTGGTTTACGTGGATAAACCAGCAACGATTGACGCTTTGGAAACCAGTATTTAACGTGTCATTGCTGAAATACGCCCTCAAATGCTTGAAAAGGTGGTCGAAAATTGGACCTCCAGAATGACCTTTGTGCAAAATAGTCGTGGTGGCCATATGCCTGAAATTATAATTTAAATGTTAAATGACAAGAAATTATCTACCAAATAAAAATTTTTTTTTGGCCATTTCATAATTTGGCATGTGCTTTATTTAAAATTAAAATCAGAAAACTCTTATAAAAACACCCTTTATATACTTTATGGGGCCTTAGAGGGATATTTCGCTGTGTTACGCACTAAATGACAAGTTAATATACCCTCCAATTCGTTTTTGGGTATAAAAAGTGCAAATAATTGTGATATTTTTGGTATTGTCTTGAAAAATAGTTATAGAATAAGGGGGATTACTAATAACTAATGATCTGTTGTCGTATCAGGAAAAAACTGTTTTGCGTTATATTGCTGTGGAATAATAAGAAACAAAGATTTTTGCCCAACCCCTTCAGACGTTCATCCAGAAATATTGCAATTGCCTTAATCGTGCCAGTTTTCCATGATCACATAAGGACTCAAACCCGAAATTCCACTTTTACCACCATAAAAATACTTCCATTTAGTACAAAGTACACACACACACACAAACAAAATAAAGTTCTTCAAAAGCATATTTTTTATACAGTCTCTTAAAGTATTTAACCTTATCATCAAAGTGATCATCTCTGTTTACTATACGAGTACGAGTACATGTGCTACACATATCGTGTCATGTCTACAGTTTAAACTGTAAGCCATCCCAGTAAGAGTACGTGTCAGCGTATCCAAATACCATATCTTACGCTCGGCGGCGTGCTGGCTTCTTGTTGTTATTGTTACATGAGTATGCCATATATTTAATAGTAAATCGCTGTTTTGTTGCGTTGTAACAAAAGCCATTAATAAAAATAGATTTTCTTGTCATTATGTGTTTTATTTCACATTTTATTATTCCACACAGCAACAAATTCCAGGCAAAATAAAAGTAAAAAAACAAGTCTATGTACACACACACATCCATCCAAAAACACGCACAAACCCAAACGCACTTAATTCGCATTTGAATTTGGTTACTCCTGTTTTGAGGAAAACAACTTTTTTATTCATTTTATTCTGTGGAACTCAGTTCATGTCAATTCGTATATGAAAGCGTTGCATGGAAAATGTTGTGGGATTATTTTATGTGCGACAGTCAAAGTGTTTATTTTTCACATGAATAAATGTGATTGCATATTCGAGTATGTGGAATATGTGTGCTAGTGTGACAAATTCTTAAAACATGTGTTATGTGTTAATGGTACAAATGCAAAACCAAATAGCGTGACCCACTTGATATGGGATTCAGAAAGACACGAATATTTGCCAAAGCGAATAGTTTTTCTCGCAACATTTTCCGATAAACTAATGCAAAATAATTTCCTTTTTTGCTAGCAGAAAATAGTATTTGGACGAGTATATTGGCTATAACCATGGACAATCTGAAAGGGTTGCCTTCAATTACACAGTGCAGCACTAAAATCTTGAACAAATTGAGACCCCCAAAATCTGAAAGCTTATGATGGTAGAAGAAAAACTCCAGCTGGGTTTTGAATTATTAGCTAAGGTTTTTTTTTCAATTAATTTTTGAATTTTCCGACTGGAGGTGGATTTTAGTACAATTTAAAAAAAAAGCCCCGATTCTTAACTCTATATCTCGTGAACTATTCGAAATATTGCTTTTCTCTCTTCAGCAAATTTTTACCTTTTAATTAGATCTAAAAGTTTTGTCTTGACATAAAATCAAAAAAACAACAACATTTTACTCAAAACAGCAAAACTGTCAAAAAACATAAAACTTCGTCATAGGTTTTTATTGCTGATTATGGAAAATACAAGGACACTTCAAATATTTTAAAATAAATATTTAGAGAAATTGATGAGTTTGAACATAAGGAATGAAAAATAGGGATACTTGGTCTCAATTGGTTCAAGATTTTGAAGATGAAAAATGTGCTACTGTGTTATAGTCAAAAGTTATTCGACTTATTTTCTGGTATATCTTGAATTTTATAAATTCAAAAGAACAAAATAAATATTCCAAGGAACAAGGAAACATCAACATCACCTTTAGTTTCAACTTTTACAAACAGAGCAGAATAGTGTTCTTTTCGAAAGCCACTACACTTCCATCTTCAGTACTCATGTGCATTTTTGTTTAGAACAGCAATTAGATCTGGTAAGAGTTTTTGCTTTTACACGTTTTATAAGGAAATAGTATACGAGAATTTTTTCATCACTACCAAACTTTTTTTGGGTTGAATTTTATACTTAAGTAAAGGGTATTCCAACAGGGACTTACGAACTTGAACAGAAAATTAATGAAATTAATGGTGCTTTTTTATTCAGTCTGTTTTTGTAAATCACCATGGACCGATATAGCAATCACCAATATGTACAAATAATAAAATTGTTCCATTAAAATGGGTGTTCTGTTCGAGCATCGAAAAATCATCTTAGTGTGAGTTTTGGGCTGGCGGTATTAGTGATCTATTTATTTTTTATTTTTTTTGAGAACGCCAGCAAATCACTGTCAACGCCGAGCGCTATAGATCGCTAATTACCAAATTCTTTTTTCCAAAATTGTATGACCTGCATACCGGCGACATGTGCCACACTCCTCTCATTATAGATTGAATATTCTGCAAGAGCCATTTGAAAGCATGGCCATCTTACATGGAGGTGATGTGAACTGGTTACCGACATCTTTCGATTTGGCTCCCCTTTGTGCGGTTATCGTAAGTCTCAGATTTAATCGGTCCTCAAAAGTTATATAGGTTTCGCCAAATAAAATTTTTTTTTTAAGATGCTATAAAAAAACTACTGAATATTTTCTCAAAATTCTTGTTTTCTTTGAAAGTACAATCCTTTCGGTTAATAATGGAAAATAATTTCATTCAAATGGCTGCCTCGGCTGGCCATTCAGTAGCCTACACGATCGGTCCAATTTTTAAGCACATTATCGATTGTGTGCAGCTGTATTTCACGAATGGCTTCGCGAATATTGTCCATTAAAGCGTCAATTGTCTCTGGCTTGTCGGCGTAACACATATCTTTGACGGCACACCACAAATAGTAATCCAACGGTGTCAAATCGCAGCTCCGTGGTGACCAAACGACATCAGCTCTGCGGCTGATAATGCGATCTTCAAAAACAGGGCGCAAAACATCGAGTGTAGATTCGGCTGTGTGGCACGTAGCGCCATCCTGTTGAAACCAAATTTTTATTTTTTTTTTTTTTTTTTTAACAAACACAACCCGCGAAGCGATTTGCTTGTCTGCGGACAATATCCTCCTCTTCAATTTTTGTGAACGAAAATTCGTTCAACATGGCCCGATCTTACGATCGCCATTGACTGTAACGGCCACTCCTGGCTCATTTTCGAAGAAAAATGCCCCAATTATGCCTCTGGACCAAAATCCGCACCAAACACTGACTCGTTTTGGGTGCGTCGGCTTTTCAATGTATGCGTGGGGGTTTCTGTGCCCCAAATGCGACAATTTTGCTTGTTTACGTACCCGCCAAGATTAAAATGAGATTCATCTGAAAAGATGATTTTTTTGGCAAAATCGGCATCTTCTGTAAATCGATCGCAGGCCCACTTAGCGAAGCGAAAACGCATTGGATGGTCAACCATATTCGTTCAGCGGAAGCATAAAACTAATTATCTGTCAAATCAGACATGAGCTAAGTGTTACCATTCACGACATAAGCACTAGTTGAAAAAAAAACGTTAGATGGCGGACTCTATATTAACCACGCCATCCGTCAAATTCAGGCAAAATTTATATCAAATTTATATAAACGACGTTATAATTCTCTTTCAATAGCATCAATAGGTTTTTTGAACGAATTAAAATTTTGGCTGATATTTAACACACATTTTGTTTTATTTAAATCTAAATATAGGAAGCGCTTAATGAAAGCCCCTTTATATGTGAACATTTGTGTAGTTTATAAAACTCTTGCTCAGTTTTTTTGTTACTCTAACTTATAATCGAGGAGTTAATAAATAATAATATATAAAAAAAAAATCAAGGGCTCGAAAAAAAATGTTCAAAAAAAATTTTGAAAAATATTTTGTTATACTGCAAAATTTTTAATAGTTAAAGATCTCAGACGATTAGTTTTCCTTTATTTACAAAGATATTTATTGAGTTATTCTTTACATATAAAAAACATGTCACAACATAAAATTGTTTTCTAAAATTCGTGGAAAATTTATTTTGTTACAAAGTTTTAAAGGCAACTGAATATTGCAACAATAGGCACTTTACATTTTTAAACTGTAGACAACATGCACAATAACGCCTATGCAGAAGTTGAAAATAGACCGACTTTCAAAAATTTCTGCACTCTTTATAAATATATAAAATTGTGATATGTATTACATACACACACATATATAAATATTTTACTGTTTGTTTTAAATTTGCAAAACAAAGTTTACACAAACCTCAGAAAATGTTAACAAAAAGTATTGTTTGTTTTACAAAAATAACACAGAAGCCATTGTTAGATACAAGTGCGGAAAAAAGCACTATAAATATCCGATTATGAAAAGTTAAACACGAACAAAACGTTACCGAAAAACACCGAAATGGCATCATTGCTACAAATCGTAAACACGCACAAACTCCAGAGAAAACTCTATCAATTGCAAACTTTCCAATTTTGTAATGTTTTTTATTAGAATGCGGATAAACTAACAAAAATATGAAAATGGAGTTGAGCCAATGAAGATAAAGCGTGTTTTTTAGAGTGTCACCACACCAGAGCAACGCGTGAAAATTTTTGAAATTCTTAATCAAAATAATTGTTCTATTCGTCAAATTCATCGTGCTGTTCTTTCATAATTGTCCTTCAGAGCGGCTAATGCGAAGACCACTAGACCGTTTTCGGACCACATTCACTGTTACTGATCGTGTGCACGCCGTGAGACGCCTTGAGTACTGATTATGGAAGTACAGAGATATCCTGCTATTCTGCTCAACTCTCTAATTTGGATTGGGAAGTGGATTTGATTAATGTTGATTTGCCTTGGTTCCTGGGATCATTTATAACGTTTTTCTGAATAAAAAAATTCAGAATTCTTTGTGTATCAGCAGGGACCGGAAATAAGAGTTATTTTTTAATTTTTGAAGAAATAAATCATACATAAATGAACATCGTAGAAAACTTTTAATTACACCATCATGATTTTTAGGCGAAATGCATCCAACATATTGCATGATTTTTAAATTTTTGATTTTTATTTTAACAATCAAAAGTAAGAGTTATTTTTGATTTTTATTTTTTTTAAATGAAAAATAAAAGTTATTTTTGATTTTTATTTTTTTTAAATGAAAAATAAGAGTTATTTTTGATTTTTATTTTTTTAAATGAAAAATAAAAGTTATTTTTTGATATTTATTTTTTTTAAATGAAAAATAAAAGTTATTTTTGATTTTTATATTTTTAAATGAAAAATAAGAGTTATTTTTGATTTTTATATTTTTAAATGAAAAATAAAAGTTATTTTTGATTTTTATATTTTTAAATGAAAAATAAGAGTTATTTTTGATTTGTATTTTTTTAAATGAAAAATAAGAGTTATATTTGATTTTTATATTTTTAAATGAAAAATAAAAGTTATATTTGATTTTTGTATTTTTAAATGAAAAATAAGAGTTATTTTTGATTTTAATATTTTTAAATGAAAAATAAGAGTTATTTTTGATTTTTATTTTTTTAAATGAAAAATAAAAGTTATATTATTTTTATTATTTTAAATGAAAAATAAAAGTTATTTTTGATTTTTATATTTTTATATCAATAATAAAAATCAATTCAAAACTTATATTTATTTGTTGATGCCGTATGTATTATAATATGCTGCTTCATTCAAATTTCTATATGAATATAATATATTATGTGACTTATCCATTATCAGCTATAAAAACATGAATGCATAGAAATAGCTTATAAGTTTTGGCTGCCATTCAAGTCAGTGTTAAGAGGTCGTTTTCAGGTGTTCAATTTTACCATCATAATTGATTTTGAATGTTCCTCAGATAAATTATATCTCAAATCTGCCAATATTAATCTGAGTGCTGAAAATGACCTTTCTACACTTACTTGAGTGGCAGGTACAGAATGAACAATTAAAGCTAATTTTCGAAGCCATTGAAACACAAACATATTACCTATGTCACGAATTTTGAATTGATTTTTTTTATTGATATAAAAATATAAAAATCAAAAATAACTTTTGTTATTGATATAAAAATATAAAAATCGAAAGTAACTTTCATTTTTCATTTAAAAATATAAAAATCAAAAATAACTTTTATTTTTCATTTAAAAAAAAAATAAAAATTAAAAATAACTCTTATTTTTCATTTAAAAAATAAATATCAAAAATAACTCTTACTTTCTATCTAAAAATATAAAAATCAAAAATAACTCTTATTTCTTGATTTTTTTGATAAAAGTCATAACAGTTACCGTCCCTGTGTATCAGTCATCATTTAATAAAAATTAGTGTCGTACCTATTGTATAGCCGCCGATAGTTTTTCAAAGTTATTTCATGTCCCGAAATTATCTTCATTGAATGAAATTGAAATTGATTCTTTTGAAATTTAATTTTAATCTCCTGCTGACGGTTTTCTTTTTCATTTCAGCTACATTCCAATGAGTAATTAAAATATTATTTTGGTTAAATAACTTTTGAAAAAATTAAATAAATAAACTAAAAATATTTTAAGCTTCCCTTTTGATGTGTGCTGTGATTTTTGTTGCTTCAAGCTTAAATTGCTTCTCGTTTTTTATTATTTTATTTTTTTTTTGCTGTTGTTATTTCTGTGGTAACATTTATTTCATTCAATTTGTCCTGTAGCCAAATATTCGATAACTTTTTGGCATTCGGTCTGTTGAAGTGTATGATTGTTTTGCTGTTTTTTTACAGTTTATATTCAATACGTTTGAACTTTTTATTGAAACTGTCCAAAATATTATTTTTTCTCTCGTCTATTTCTATTTTGTCAATGACCTTAAAAGTTAAAAAAAAAAATAAAAATAAAATATATCCAATGGAGTGAAGCGTAAAATAAATTTTGTAAATAAAAAATTGCTAAAAGGCAAGATTGGCTAAGGCCCCTTAAGCACTATCGATGGATGGACATAAATACATATGAAAACATACATTTATATGTACATGGATATATATATATATATATATATATATATATATATATATATATATATATATATACATCGGTCTTACTGTTTGGTTTTCGATAAAGAACATGTTTACAAACAAATAAACATACAAACACAGATTGATTTATGTGGCTATTACATCAAATTATCAGTTGACTTTAAAATAATTTTTAAACGAATTGCAACTTCTTAGTTTACTCAATAGCTTTAACTGCTCTGATATCATAAGATATTGCAATAATTCAAAAATCAATCGATGTTATTATTAATAATCAAGAAAATCTCACACAGTTTATCGTATATATTCGCAATGGACCATTTAAAAGTTTAAATTTCAAATTGCGATAAGAGAAAAACGGGTTGAAATTTTGTAAAATTTATTTATGTTTTTTTTTTCTTATGAAGTGCAATTGTAGGGGTCATCCCCTGAGTGGTGGTCCCACTAAAAAAACTTTTAAATTAATATAAATATCGATTTATTTAAAATATTTCTTTAAATAAAAGTGTATTTCGACGTTTAAATTTATTGTTTCATTAAATGGAGAACAGTTCATTTGTTGTGTTTTCTGCAGACGAGCAGATCACTTCTAGACTTGTATCGAACTCGTTCATTCGCTCGTTTTTGACAAGAACCTTTGATCAAAACAATGTAATTTAAATGGGGTTGATCATAGGTTCTTGTCAAAAACGAGCGAATCAACGAGTTCGATACAAGTCTAATCGCTTCCCCAGCTGAAAAATTTATATAATTCATCAGCACAATCAAAAATGTTTACAGGAAACCTAAAACTTTTGCGATAATCATGGAACAATCATTTAAGAATTTTCTTCAATATTGAACCATTAAGTTACTGTTTTCAAATTACTCGAAAATAATTTTGCTTAGCAATTTGCTCTAATTACATTATAATAAAAATGATTTTATTAGTCTCATTTGCTGCAACGTCTTATGAACATGACATAAAATATTAATAAATATTTTATGTTTATTAAAGCCGGATTTGAAAAATTTTCCAGAGAAATTTGTCAAATAAACTTGAAATCTTTTCCATGAATTATACCGTAAGTAAATAAGTATTTTTTATACGTTAATATATTCTTTTATACGTTAATCGTACACCATGATATACAAAATATGAGTTTTCTTCGAATAGCAATTGGAAAATGTTCCATTAAAATTTTATGACAGGCGCTCTGTGCGCCTGTGAACATTATAATGCCTACACTTCAAATGATGTGCACATGCAAAACGAAATAATTTTCGCGAATAAAACGTTAATAAATTGAATTGAAAATATGCGCTCATAAAAAATAACATCAATATTTTTATTGTGTGATGGATAAAATGAAAAGGAAAACCGAGCTCAAGAAAAAAAAGTCAAAATAGAATGATGGCAAAAGTGAATAAATAAACAAGTTCAGCCGTAATCATAAACACAATGAAAGAAAATGCTTATCTCAATTTCATATGCACCACATGGCGTTTTATTTAAAACAGTTTAATAATATTTTTTTTTATTTTTATTCGAATTTATGTACATGCGTGTGTATTGCGTAATACGTGCTTCTTGTTCCAATTCTTTCACCTGCAAACAAAAAGAATATATGAATATTTTTAATACTTCTAAGAAGATATACAAGAACGTTTGCGTTCTATGCTCCACTTCAAAAGAAGTATTTGGAAAAAGAAATCTAACGCTTTTGCAAAAATATTTCTATTCACAAATACATATTTATGCGTGTGTTTATTGTTTGTGTATTGGTTGTGTATGTTCGAATATCTGATACAATATTCGCGAATATGAATACGAATATTATTTACGAAATTTAAGGACATTTCATTTGGGGCTCCATTAACTGCAAATGGATTTATAAAAAATATTACATTAAAACTAAATTTTATTTGTCATCATAAAATTACATTTTAAAATAATAAAACACACAAATTTCTATTGTCTGTATGAATTCCAACGCCCCATGAAAAATTTTAATTTAATAATTTTTTGTAGAAAGTCTCCTTACCAATTGATTTAGATACAAATTGTAGCCACACGTGGGTCGAAATGATTTATTCGCTTTTTTTACAAAAGAAAACACGATTAAATCAGTATAATTCAAATGGATTTGATCGTAGGTTTTTGCCTAAAGCGAAGAAATGAAGAAGTTCGATTAAAGTTTAGTTTACATCGTATTTATGACAGCAAGTGTTTACATATGTTGATCGATAGTAGCCGTTTAATAATATTTTATCTTTAAATTGAAATATTATTTATTCTTTGAATTGAGATAAAATAATGTTTAAAACAAATTTTTTTAATGCCATCATTTACCTAAAAATTTCCTTAAACCTTTATGAGTTTTTTATTATCATTTTTTAATCATTAAAATGGTGAAATATTAGGCCAATCCCGGATATTCGTATTCACCATTTAGGCGAATATTTTATTAAAAAAAAATATTAATAATATTTTTAAAAACGTTTATTCGACATATTGTCTCATTGTATTGTATTAAATTAGTGCTTTTTGTTTGTTATGTGGTCAAGTATGTCAATATGCCTGCATTTCATTGGTTCTTACGCCAAATCATCAGTAGACTTTAACCTAATTCCAAAATAACAAAACCTCTTAGCTTATACATAAACTCCCAAAAATGAATTGAGAATTATACAAGCAAAACCATAGGATTTGAAATTCAAGAAAACACAACCCTCTCTACCCTACCCCCCCTCCTCCCCCATTTGGCCCCTAAATTATTTATTATAAAAAAATAATAAATTTTACATTTAATTATCCCAAACATCTATTTTTAGAGTTTTATGGCAAAGGTGAAGTATCTCCCCCAGGGCCCTTGCCAGAGAGACCCCGACAAAATATAGTTTTAATGTCCTCCACAAAGAATTGGATATTATGTATTATTCTTGATCAGTGATTAAGTCTTAAGACGCTGTTATGTTGTTAATTTCGTCTCGAATATTGGTTTTTAATTCCCCAATAGTCCTAGGCTTATTAACATAAACTTTCCCTTTTAAATAACCCCAAAGGAAACAGTCTGGAGCGGTTAAATGCGGGGAACGCGGAGGCCAATTAAAATTGCTTCTACGCGAAATTATTCTTTCACCAAAGATGTCGCGTAAATTATTCTTTCACCAAAGATGTCGCGTATTTCAATTCTTGGACAAGTTGAATTTTGTATGGAAACATTCTTATGGTATGCAAAATTCGCTGCAGCGACCCTCTTGAGATGCCAAGTTGTGTCGAACGTCTCCTGGTTGATGTTTCTGGATCCTCCCGAATACTCTCCTGTACCAGTTGAATATTGTCAAACGTGTGGAGAGTTCGTAGTCTGCCGGAACCTGGAAGGTTCCTTACTGCTCCTTGTTGTCGAAAATTTGCAACCAGACGGTTTATTGTTGACTGAGAGGGTGCAACCCGCACATTAAACTGACGACGGTATGCACGCTGAGTCAACACAATGGACCGTTGATTTGAAAAGTAAATTTCAACGATTTGGGCACGTTGTTCAGTTGTGTATTGCTCCATTATAAATTGTCTTCTTTACAAAATACTGAAAAGAAAAGAAAAAAAAATTATAATAAAAAAGTTATAAGGAATTCACACCACTTCCGTCTTTCTGAGCCACCCTGTGTTATACCACATATTCTTCTCATAACTTGATATTATGACAGCTTAGATGTTCTTTTCTCACAATTTTTCCATTTAAACATTTTATTTAAAAGAATTAATTTACTATTATTTTGTCTCAGCGTCTTATGGCATTCTTGGTTTGGTTTTCCGAATTAAGACTTATTATTTAAGTATGATTTCAAAAGAAAAGAAAAAAATACGTAGCGAAACAGGGGAAAATACGTTTGCCATTTGCTGCAAGTGAAGATATTTTCTTATTTCATATCCGTTTTTTAAAAACACTAAGAAATGATTATTGCTATTATATTCATACTCAATTTAGTAAAACTATAATTTGACTCTCCAGCTATTTTCCGTTCTCTTTTTCTTTTGTGGCATTTGCTAGATGCTGGTAATGATTCATAAAATATTTTATGTAAATTATTTTCGTGTATTGCTGCCTTATACTCAAACACAAGCAGCATGATTTTGCTTGCCAGAAACACCGTGCACTTACCCCGTGCCATAGATATCACAATGGAACAATAGCGAAGATATTTTAATGAATATATGTCATTTCTAAGAGTGTTATTTAGTTGCCATGGCATTTCATAAGAGCAAAAGAATGGTTTCGCTGCCAACACAAAATATTGCTTTAAAAGTAATTTTCTACTTTTATTATATATGTATATATTTTAAAGAAATTATTTATAAAAAATATTTCTTATTAATAAAAGGCTAACTGCCTATTTCTCATTGTCGAATGAATTCTTTCTTTAGTACAAATATATTTAAAACAAGAATAAAATTTTATAAATTGTTTTTTTTTTCAAATATATTTAAACGAAAGAAAGAATTCATTTGGCAATGAGAAATAGGCAGTTATTATATTTATAGCCTCCAAAAAAGAATTTGGAGGGTATATTCACTTTGTCATTCCGTTTGTAACGCATCGAAATATCCATCTCAGACCCCATAAAGTATATATATTCTTGATCAGTGATGAAATCTAAGACGATCTGAGAATGTCCGTCCGTCCGTCCGTCTGTGGAAATCACGATTCAGTCCAAACGAAAAGAGCTAGACTCTTGAAATTTGGTATAAATATATTTTGAAGCTTAGAGCAGGTTAAGTTCTGAGATGGGCTAAATCGGGCAAGGGGGGAAAAAGTTCCCCTAAGAAGAACTAAACCAACCCAGAAAAAACAACATAATTTTTAAAGTTTTTTGGTTATTTTGTTAAGCAAATGATATATTTTTATGTCAAATACGGTCCAACGCCTTAAACTGGAGCAATAAAATAAAACAAATTATATTTGGACCCCGCCCACTTTAGTGGGCGTTATTATATGCAAAAATAGCATAAAAATTTAACAAATTGTTTTACTTAAGCCTACATTCCTTAAAAATAAAATTTTTAAGCTTTAATGACGAAGCTGAGACGATACCTCGTACTCCTCTGCCCTACCCCCTCCTCACCCTTCACCCCCTAAATGACCCTACCAAAAAAAAATGTTTTAATTTTGTATGTAATCCTCCCAATCATTTATTTTTAGAGTTTTATGACTGCATGTTTTTGCCCTACCCTCTCCTCCCCCTTTGCCCCCTAAATGACCCTATCAAAAAAAAATTTTTTAATTTTGTATATAATCATCCCAATCATTTATTTTTAGAGTTTTATCACCGCCTGTTTCTGCCCCACCCCCTTCCCCCTTTTCCCCGTAAATGACCTTATAAAAAAAAATAAAAAATTGTATTTTGTATATAATTATCCCAAGCATTTATTTTTAGAGTTTTATGACAAAGGTGAAATGTTTCCCCCAACAGCCCTTGCTAGAGCGACCCCGCCAAAATACAGTTTTTATACCCTTTAAAGAGAATTGGACCCTATAAAGTAAATATGTATATTCTTGATTAGTGATGAAGTTAAAGACGGTCTAGCAATGCCCATACGTTCGTCTGTGGAAAACATGATATTGTCTATTTTTGAACCCCGCCCCCTTTAGTGGGCATTGACGTACGATATTATATAAAGGAACTCTGTTCCACCAAGTTAAACATTTTAAATTCACTTACTAAATATTTGGAGAGTGTTTAAGATTCGACCCAGTCGAATATAACGTTTTTACTTGTTTTTTTTTTTGTAGTTCAGACCGATTTCTTTCTGTTTCAATACGATGTTGCGGTACAGAGTTGCTGTACTTGGTCAGCAAAAGTTGAATAGTGTGAACCAGAATTTAAAAGTCCTTTCTCAATTACTGTTGATATTTTGTGAATTATTTTTTTTTTTAATTGGGGCTGTTTGAGATTTAGTGCGCGACGTACGCTTTCCGAAAGCTTAGAATTGTAGGAAAATCTAATCCATTTTGATATATCTAATTTATACGTACTAATAACTCTACTACGTCCCACTGTGCAAAATTCTGCCCAGTATAAATTATGTTGTAATTTTATAAAGTTATTTTTAGTCTTTCAAGAGGGCAATAAAATAAGCAAGAACATTGTAAAATTTAAGCATCATAATGATATATAAATTATGTCCGCGAATGGAGAGTAAAAAAAAGGAAATGAAGAATAACAGCCACTCGCAAGTTTTTTAAAGTTTATTATAGCCAATTGTTTTTTATATGTAACTAGATTATTCAAACATTATAAATATGGACATTGCAAGACATAAGAAAAGTAGAGTTGCAAGACACAGTTTGTATACAATGAGAGTGGGGCTTATGCACTATGCAATTTTTTTGGGGGGGGGAAAGTACGTTTTAAATTAGTGAAAATGAATTGTGGGAAAAACAAGAAATAAAACTAAAAAAAATATGTTTCATATTATATTTTGTGCAATGACTCATGTCAATCTTATAGTCCCTCTGCATTAAAAAGATTGGCTCTATTATTGCATGACTGTCGTAGTCGGAAAGACTGGATTGTTAAGTCCAAGTATTCCTTCTTCTTGTTCCTTTGCTAACAGTGGGAATTTCCTTGTCGTTATAGCTTAGCTCCATCTTCATAGCCATGGTCCTAAAGATCTTGTACTCCTTTGTTGAACAAGCCTATATGATTCGTAGAAATGAGCACTTTTCATGCAAGTATTTTGTATAGAAGTATTTGCTCCTGTATTAAATTCAATTAAGATGTATTGGATTTTGTTCGTAACTTATTTCAATTCAGTTAGAGAAATGGTAACACAGTGGCAGGTATATAAGTATTTTTATCAAACATTCATATTGTTATTTTAAATTTAATTAAGATCTATAGGCTAATGGTTCGAAATTGTTGTTTTAAATTCGGAAAGACATAAATATATAATTTTGCAAGGCACAAAGAAAAGTCAACATCAATTTTTAATTATTCAACTTACACAGCAGAGCAGAACAGCTGTTTTCGAAAGCCGCTACACTTTCATCATCAGCACTCATGTGTATTTTGTATGTCATCACTTATTGGGTGTCTGAGTTGAATATGATAACAATCCTTATATATATAAATTTTATTAGGAAATTGCCTACGAGAACTGTATCAAACCGATGGTAACACATTTTTATTTTAAAACACGTGTTGCCGATTGATTATTTTCTTCATATTCCATTTTTTGGAATTGTTTGTTCCACTATACTTAAGCTAAACTTTTTTGGTTTGAATTATTTTATATGTAAAGTACAAGTGAACGTTTTGAGTGACTCTATCAGTGTTGCAGGCAACGCTATTGTTTGGATAACACTGCTCTGCAAAAAATAATTTTTTGTCTCTTCTTTAAATAAAATTATGTGGACAATATGGATTTTGATGCGCTGAGTTCAAATCAGTTTTCGGTTTTTTTTCCATCAGGTCGGGATTTTTTTTTATAGGTGTGGCAAATTTTCCCCCCTAAATTAGTCAGGTATGGAGACATATGAATTTCACCCTAACGAAGTCCTGTATAGTTGAGCTACCACATATTTCTTAGTCGTCGCAGGCCACCATACTAAAGATCCATAAGTCAATATAGGGCGTACAATCACTGTGTACATCCATTTAAGCATGGTGGGTGTTAAACCCCATCTGGAGCCAAACATCCTCCTGCAGGACTAATAAGCAACTGTTGCATTCTTAACCCTATGTAGCACATTCGGTTTCCACGATAGTTTTGCGTCCAGGAGAACTCCTAGATATTTAGCATTGTCCGAAAGGGACAGTTCCAGATTATTCAGCCGATGTAGTCTAAAGCCTTGAACTTTGGTCTTTGTAGTAAATAGTACCAGTTCTGTTTTGCTAGGGTTTACTCCTAGACCACATCCTGTAGCCCATTCACTGAGTTTACCCAAGGCATTGGACATTATATCGCTAATAACGTCCGTAAACATCCCTGATACCATTATTACTACATTGTCCGCGTAAGCCACGACTTTAACTCCTGCAGCATCTAGTCTGTGAAGATCAAAATCCATATAGTCCACATAGTTTTATTTAAAATTGGATTTTACTGCTGAGCAGTGTAATCTGAGTACTTTAGAGAACAACTCGTTGAAAGTTACGAGTACATAATACACGTTTCAAAAATATATTTTCAGAGATGGAAAATTTATACTTATTCATAAAATAATTTTTTTTTTGCCCACTAAGCCTAGTTTATATTTCAGGAAGAATTAAATTGGTAATAAAAATCTAAGAAAATTAAAGACTATTGCAGGGTTGGACAATTGAAACTTATTTGGTACATAGTACATAATTTTCTTTCTTTTTCTTTATATGTATATTAAATATATTTTATTACTATTTTATTTTTATTTTCAAAAGAATTCATTAGTATTAGAAATCAGCAAAGCCGGAGAGATAGTCCCAAAGATAAAAAAATTTAAACTTTTTGTTATATAAAATTAACTACATAAACCAATTTTTTTTTTTTTTTTTTTGGAATACAATATATTTCATACTTTAGAAAGAAAGAAATTAGTTTTGGAAATTGGAAATATCATGGTTCCAGGATTGGAATCAATGCATTTACATACTCCAGACTTACGTCGGTGCTTTTTTAAGCAAATTAATTTTAAGCAAAGAAGTTAATGTTGTAATTTTTTTTTTTTTTTTTTTTTTGTTTGGGCAAGTAGCGTTTTTTAAATATGGCAGCTAGGACATGTGTTTACCTCGATTCTCAAAATTGGGATGCTTTACAAAAGAAACCTGCAGCCCACTTAGTAAAATGAAGTCAATGCTAATTTTTGGAAAAAAAATCATCTTCTCCTATGAAAAGCATTTTCATCAGAATGGCTCTGTGAATGCACAATATCATCGAATTTGGGGCTCAGAAAATCTTCATGCAACGCCTGAGCTCAAATTGATCATCATCGGTGAAAAAGTCCTGGAAATTCATGAAAACAATAATGGCCTGTCATTTGAACCGTGGGGGATCGGAACGTGATTTCTTTATCGTCCAATAAAAAATTCACAATTACCTCACAAAAAATACTTGTTTTAATTTTAAAATAACAAAGTGCATTTTTATTGAGACACGCTTTACAAAGAGGAAATACCTTGTAAAGGAGATGTAGCCACTTCTCTGCCAATACACTCGTGCATCTTTTGAGAGCCTATAGAGGATGCAGCTGCTCAAGATGCAACAGTACAAGCAATTTGAAATATACATTTTCTTCTAGACCCTAAAACTGCTGTCATAATGATTTTTTAAACTTCAATGTTGCTCATACTCGTTTCCTTATTTATTCTCTTGCCACCGCCGCAGCTACACACCCATCTTTACCGCAAGACTAATGCTAACGATTTATTTTTATTTACTTACAAACTTACATATTACGCAATGTACATATAGAAATCGTTTATCTTGGATCATTATTGCTTTCGCTCCACTGACGGCTACGCAAACGTGCTTTCGAAAATAAACAAACCAAATGAACTGGGAAAGACCACTAGAAGGCTGAAGGTGTAAATTAAAAATAAAGCAACTTAATTACAACGTTTTTAATTTAGCAACTTAACAAACAAGCGGTGCACTTCACTTTCAAATATTTCCCAACACTTTAGAATTGTTTCCTTTCGAAAGTATTCTACAAATATTTTTAAATTTATTCCGTAAAGCTCATTCATTACTTCCGCCTTCTTTGAAAACAATATTCGTCCAGCTTTAGTTAATATTCATTGCTTTCTTCAATGCCAGTATTTAATTGGGTGTAATTGAATAAAATGCTAATTTTCTTTATGAAATAATGTTCAACCAAAAAAAAACAAAAGAAAAAACAGCAGCAAAACAAAAATAGCCTTATAATAATAGCAATATTAGCGCAATAACAAACTCGAAGTCATTTAAATTCCATTACTGTTGTTTCTTGTGTAGATACATTTTTTTACATAAAAAAAAGAAATATTATCAGTCTAGAAAATTTACCAGAAAACACTTGCAAATAGAAGAAAAACATTCAGCAGATGAAATTTATTCGGCTGTAACGAATTTTATGCAGTGGCAGAAATCTAGCACAAGTACTTAAAGTTTTTATGAAAATGCCATAACATTCCGAGAGCAAAATTTTAATACAAACTGTAATAAAGCGGGGTGTGTGCTAGTGCAAAATAAGTTAAATTTTCTTAAATTAATCGAAGTCACTCAAACGAAACTTAAATGCTGAATAATATCTTACTTTTATAAACAATAAAATACTTGTTCCAAAAAAAAAACTTTTTCCAATAACCACTTTTTAGATAAGAACGTTTCATTAAAAGTTATTTTAAAAAAAAAATTTATTCTCAAGAAAGAACCTTTTTCAATTAAGTATTTTGGGCAAAAAAGTAGCTTTCCTGCAAAGTAATTTATTCATAAAGTATGTTTTTTCTTTTTAAAGTACTTTTCTCAAAAAGTACCTTTTAAAATATCAACTTATTTCAAAAGCCGCTTGTTAAGTAAAAACCTTTTCCTACAGGTACATTTTTACATGAGTACTCTAAAAGTACCATCCTCAAATAGTATATCTCAAAAAATAACCTTTCCAAAAATTTTTATATCTCTAAATCATTTTTGCAAAAAAGTGCCATTTCCAAAGCATCTTAAAAAAATTTTTAAATACGAGTACATTTTTCGAAGAGTGTCCTTTTCCCAGGATATTTCCAAAAGGTATCAAATTAATTTTCAATGTTTGCTTTGGAAGACTAATAATGAGTGCTGGTCCGAGTTAAAAAAAATTCAATATTAATATTTCAAAAAGTACTTTTTCCGAAAACTACTTTTTCCGAAAAGAACTTTTTCCGAAAAGTACTTTTTCCGAAAAGAACTTTTTCCGAGAAGAACTTTTTCCGAAAAGTACTTTTTCCGAAAAGTGCTTTTTCCGAAAAGTACTTTTTTCGAAAAGTACTTTTTCAAAAAGTACTTTTTCAAAAAACTCTTTATTCACTAAGGGTAAAATTATTCTTACATATATGTAAGTCCTTTTTTATTAATAAACGCCTTCAGCAAAGTTCTTCTTTAATGCCAATGTTCCTATTTAAAAAAGTATTTATTACGAATAGTGCTTTTTCAAAAAGTAATTTTTCCAAAAATTGCATTTTCAAAAAGTTTTTTTTCCCAAAAAGTACTATTTCAAAAAGTACTCTTTCAAAAAGTACTTTTTAAAAAAGTACTTTTTCAGAAAGTACCTTTTACACTGAGATTTAAAACTATTTTTACAATCATGTACATGTGTGCTTTATCATTTATAAAAAAGTTCCGAAACCAGGTACGATTTGATCCTTTATAACAGCGAATTTTTAAAAAGTCTCAAAGCATATTCGATGTCAATTATTAAAATACCATAACGCGCTAAGAAAATCTTTCATGTTCAATAGTTTACAAGAAGTATGGATAGCAAAAAGGACACAAATTTAAACCATTTTATACCCCAAAAGTACTTCTACCAAATAAGCAACAAGCAAGTGTCCGGTTAATTTTCAACAGTATTCATATTCTATTGGAATCTCTGTCATAATTTCCAAGACATAAAAATACCTTTTTTTTTGTCACTTTTCTCCCCTCTTCGCAATGAGGTTTTCAAAAATTCCTCCTTAGTGGATCTATACATCGAAAGAGTGATTTGTGTTAATCAGTGACGGTCATCTGTGACAGTGATGGCACCGTGGAACAAAGTGACCAGCTCAGGGCTTTTATGTCCACTTCTGCGATTGTGCCTCTCCCCCTCCCCTATCTAACAAAAATAATTTTGTATTGTTGATTCCGGCTTGGAGGTTGCTGTTTGGCTGCCTGGTGGTGAAGGTATAGCACTGACCACCTGGTAGCCACTGAAAAGCAGTAATCACCATCGTTGGAATCAATATTAACAAAATAGACGACTATTTGGATTTCCCTTAACTTATTTCATGACAGGTAGATTCAGAATTGACTTCTGCAACATACGAGGCTTGAGAGCGAACTTCTTCTCAGTTTATGCTCACGTTTGTCTCTATCGGCCGGATGTTTTAGCCTTAAGTGAAACCCAGGTATCTGAGGATGCTGACCCACAGGATTTTTATGTGCCTGGGTATCAACTTCTGTCCCTTTTTAACTTCCATCGCGGTCTTGCATTATATATACGCAATGATGTTGTGTACCAAAGCCAGCAATCACTAGGCTTGTATGATCCAGAATTTAGCTGCCTTTGGGCTAAATTCAAGATCAGGGCACATAGTTTGCATTTCGGATTCCTTTATAGAAGTCCAAACGCGGGAAGGGAACAAACTTTATCGGGCTTCGATTCCCTTTCCGATTCTATAGCAAAAATCCTCGAAAGTTGTCCGGACAGTGAAATTGTTATTGCTGGTGATTTCAATGTCCACAACTCATCGTGGCTTCGCCATTCGAGCCACACAACTTCAGAGGGCCAATATGTTGAGTTATTCGCCGCGCATAATCACCTAGCGCAACTAGTGAATGAACCAACACATATACCGTGTGTTGAAGGGCACCAACTAAATACGCTTGATTTGTTCCTAACTTCACACCCTCAAAAGTATGAAGTGAACGTCAGTGCACCTCTCGGTAATTCGGATCATTGTATCATCTCCGCTTCTTTTTCGTTCTCGGCACTTCGAAACGTTTCACCCACAGCCACGAAACGTTTAAAATACGTATACGAAAAAGCTCGTTGGGCAGAGCTCAACGAATTCTATCGTACTTTCAATTGGAAACTATGTTTCTTAGATAAAAATATCGATTTAATGGCGGAAATGGTTGGAAATATAATTTTGCTGGGAATGAAATACTTCATCCCATCCAAAAAAATTTCGGTTAAGCCGAGACAAAAATCTTGGTTTAACCAATCTTGCAAAGAGGCAATCAGATCCAGAGAGGAAGCATTCAGTACTTGGCGGAATAACAAAAACGCAAATACTGATGCGCTGCGCAAACAAGCGAGGTCTTCGTGTGCCAGAGTGCTAAGGCGTGAAAAAGCTTTATACGAGCAGCGCCTTCGTGCTAAAGTTCTTACCGCCACGAGAGGTAGTAAAAGCTTCTGGTCATTCGTTAAAAGAGTAAAGGATAAAGCTAGTTCATCAATTCCAACTCTTTTAAGGGATGATCAAATATTCACTGAACCTGTTGATAAAGCTAACCTTTTGGCTGAGATGTTTGCAGGGAATTCTTGCTTGCCAGGTAGCAATCAGCAATTGCCCGTGGTGGAAAGAGTATCAGTTACTATGCCAAGAATATTCTTTCGACCACGTGCAGTTAAAAAGGTTTTAGCGAATCTCAACATAAACAAGTCTCCTGGGCCGGATGGCATTCCAGCACTGGTCTTGAAGCAGTGTTTTTCGACGCTAGCGCGTCCATTGGCTAAGCTATTTAGTGCATCGTATCATGCCGGTAAATTTCCGATGTGTTGGAAGTTAGCCAATGTAACGCCGATCCCTAAGAAGGGAGAGGCGCAATACCCCGAAAATTACCGCCCAATTGCAGTCTGTTCGGCAATTTCCAAGGTCATGGAAAGTATGACCAACTTCCACCTGGTAAGGTATCTGGAGACCAACACCTTACTTAACGACCGGCAGTATGGTTTTCGCAGAGCTCGCTCTACAGGAGACCTGCTCGCTCTGTTAACAGAAAAATGGTGCAATTCGATTCACCATTTCGGCGAGAGTAAGGTGGTGGCTCTAGATATCTCAAAAGCATTTGATAGAGTGTGGCATGATGCACTTCTGTCAAAACTGACTGCTTTTGGTGTCGGTGATGATTTCTCTCGCTTCATAGCGAGCTTCCTCAGAGACCGCACTATACGAGTTGTTATAGACGGGGTCTCATCAAACGAGTTCAAGGTAAATTCAGGGGTGCCGCAAGGCTCTGTTCTATCTCCTACTCTCTTCCTCATCTTTATAAATGACCTTCTATGTCAAACTTCAAACCCTATCTACTCTTTCGCGGATGATAGCAGCATTATCCATTCTTTCTCTTTCACCAGCCGGCCAAGCCTGGAGGAGATTGACGCCAGGAGACAAAGGATGAACGAGTCACTCACAAGTGATCTCGTGTCAATCTCCGAATGGGGCCTCGCGAACAGGGTTAACTTTAACCCTCATAAGACGCAGTGCTGCGTGCTTACGCATAGGCGGCTGGTCGAAGGTTCTGCGCCATCCGTGTTTATGGATGGTATAGGTATTGGGGAATCAGAAGCTCTTGATGTTCTTGGTATGAAAATACAGTGTGACGTTCGATGGACAGATCACATTTTTCATATTTCAAAAGAAGCTTTCAAGTGTCTCGGCTTTTTAAGACGGTGTAAGACATACTTCACCCCAACTGATCTCCTCAATATATATACCACCTACATCCGACCAAAGATGGAATACAACTCTCATGTATGGGCCGGTGCTTCAAAGTCTGTTTTGAAGTTGCTCGACCGCGTACAAGAGAGAGCGAAGAAGCTCATCGGTGACAGTAGGGTAGCCAACTCTATTGACTCACTGGAGCATCGACGCAACGTGGGGTGTATTTCACTGTTCTACCGATACTACAACGGAATGTGTTCTGGTGAAATAAGGGAGCTTGTGCCGAATAACCGTTTATTTCTGCGAGCTACCCGCTCTTCACATAGGGCACATCCTTTTGTGGTTGAGTTGTCAGTGAATCGCACCACGCATTACAGAGAGAATTCGTTCTTTGGCCGAACGGTTCGTATGTGGAACAAACTTCCAGCAGAGGTCTTTCCTGTCAGTTTTAACTTGGGGAGGTTCAAATCGAACGTCCACAAACACTACTCCCTCTATCCTCCTTCCCATAACCAACTTTCCTAGTTCTGGCACAATGCATCGCATATGTAGGGGTCATCCCCTGAGTGCTGGTCCAAGAAAAAAAAAAAAAAAAAAAAAAAAAAGCATCAGCTCTCTGGCTACAGACATTTTGGCTGCGCAACGATATACCAGTCAGTTGCCAAGCACAAACCAACTTACGCTACCTGAAAATAATGCGCCTTTGACCTGACTCAGACCTAGAGAAAATTAATAGATTATAAAGATATTATTTAAAAAACCTTCAGAGTCATTAGCCAAGAGAAAAATAATGCAAAGTAAACAAATAGTTAAAGAACGAAAAAAAAACTACGATGTTAAGTTTAATGAACATTAAATTTAATGAGAAAAATATAAATTAAATAAATTTAAGAATTCGAATTAATGGAAGTAAAGCATTTCAGAATTTATTTAATAATTAAACATTAAAAGACTTTCATCTCTTAAGATATTTATAATAAAATTACGGATATAATATTAATGGTAGCTTTATTTAGCCATAATCCTTTAGTAAGCCGTAACATAAATTTACTTTTTATTTCTTAAAATTAAAAATAAAAACAAAAGTTTATTATATCTTTAACTTTTATGATACTCTTAGCCTGCTTTCTTCTATACAAGAGAACATGAATAAAATATATTCATTTATAGTTTTAGTTTCTTTCCGATTCACCTAACTTTAGCACAGAAATACTATTAAGCGTAGAAATGTGTAGCATTAAAAACTTACAGATACTTGCTCACATACATGGGAATACTACACACACACACACACACTAGAGAAGGAAAAAGGAAATGTGCAAAATGCTAATGCAAAATGGCTTCTTCCGTTTGCCAGTCATCTATGGAAATTTATTTTAGTTGTAAATCAAGTCAACTCGAAAAAAGAGAAAGAACAGCACAGACACAAAAAGTGCAAAAGAGTGTGAAAACAGAAGAAAATGGATGAGTGGTTGACATTTTGATTTTAGAAAAAATAGTGCAAAGATGAAGGCTCGGTTAATATGAATTCCATATAACCTTAAATGTGTTAAATGCTATATACTCGTACTATATTGACACTGTCGACTTTTCTCATTGACACCCAAATTGACACATTGTTAGAAACTTTTCGGTTTTATTACGAAAATAAACTAAAACACTAGAACTTTTCTAAGAGAATGTGGGTTAAATTCCGTTTTAATGTGATGACAATTTTTATTTTGGAGCATTAAAAGCCCAAAAGCAAAATATTATTACCACATCATGGCACAAATTTAAAAATATGACTCTCATATCTTAATAATCTAGGAAAATAAAATGATATCTAAAAACTTAACACACTCTCGAATTTTATTATATCTTAACTTTATTAACATTAGAGCTACACACACATTTGCTTTACTATTCACAAGCGTGACTGGCTGCTCATACGAGGTGTGTTCAAAAAATAATGGTATTTTCACATTGGCACAGTTTTAATACAAAATGATATTATACAAAATGATTTTGTTAAGAAAACCATTTTTATGATATGCAACTCTGGTTCTGTCTATGCTAAGTTGAGTGTCGCCACGCTAAATATTGGAAGCAGCTGATAATGTGCCGGAAATTCCCCCACACACTTTCTATAAGTATTTTCATAATTTTAAAATAACATCGTTATTATTATATCAAAGCATTTTTTTTAAACTAAAATGTATGCCTTCATTTCAAAAGCGAATTTTTTTAACAATAATAATTCTTTTTTATTGCAAAGTAGTTTTCATTTTAAAAATAAGAACAACATTTGTTACATAACATACAACAAAATAAGTTGTATTGTGAAATTGTTTATTTTTTACTAGCCTTTACCCGCAACTTTGTCCGCGAAGAATATGTGAAACTGCAGCTAATGTGTATGTTATGTCAATGATGTGTTGTATATTTACTGTAAAACTTTCTTAGTTATCCGTTTAATAATTTCATATGTCTATACAAATTTTCGACCACCATTAACCACTCTAAAAATAAAAACCACCCTGTGTTATTCCTCGGATCTTAAAATATTTCTATGCCAAATTTCATCTAAATCGGTTCAGCGGTTTGAGCATGAGTTACTTTCATATTTATGAAAAATGCAAAGTCATCAAAAAAAGTGCAAGTCATTATAAAAAGTGCAAGTCATTATAAAAAGTGCAAGTCATCATAAAAAGTGCAAGTCATCATAAAAAGTGCAAGTCATCATAGAAAGTGCAAGTCATCATAAAATGTGCAAGTCATCATAAAAAGTGCAAGTCATCATAAAAAGTGCAAGTCATCATTAAAAGTCATTATAAAAAGTGCAAGTCATAAAAAGTGCAAGTCATAAAAAGCGCAAGTCATTATAAAAAAAAATGCATGTCATCATAAAAAGTGCAAGTCATTATAAAAAGTGCATGTCATCATAAAAAGTGCAAGTCATTATAAAAAGTGCAAGTCATCATAAAAAGTGCAAGTCATTATAAAAAGAGCAAGTCATCATAAAAAGAGCAAGTCTTCATAAAAAGTGCAAGTCATTATAAAAAGTGCAAGTCATTATTAGAAATCATTATAAAAGGTGCAAGTCATTATAAAATATGCAAGTCATCATAAAAGTGGAAGTCATCAAAAAAAATGCAAGTCATCATAAAAAGTGCTAGCCATCATAAAAAGTGCAAGTCATCATAAAAAGTGCAAGTCATCATAAAAAGTGCAAGTCGTCATAAAAAGTGCAAGTCATTATAAAAATTGCAAGTCATTATTAAGAGTCATTATAAAAAGTACAAGTCATTATAAAAAATGCAAGTCATCATAAAAGTGCAACTCATCATAAAAAGTGCAAGTCATCATTAAAAGTCATTATAAAAAGTGCAAGTCATCATAAAAAGTGCAAGTCATTATAAAGAGTGCAAGTCATCATTAAAAGTGCAAGTCATCATGAAAAGTGCAAGTCATCATAAAAAGTGCAAGTCATTATAAAAAGTGCAAGTCATCATAAAAAGTGCAAATCATCCAAAATAAAAACCACCCTATGTTATTCCTCGGATTTCAAAATATCTCTATGCCACATTTCATTTAAATCGGTACAGCGGCTTACGCGTGAAAAGGTAACAGACAGACAGACAGTCAAAGTTTATTTCATATATATTATATTAGTAAGGATTTTAATTGTTTTACTTATTTAATCCGTAATTTTCCTTTTTTTATAATTAATTCATGCAATTATATAAGTAATTTTGAATGTAGGTATGAAGCTAATATAGTTTTTTACACACACACTCACACATTATATTATTTTCCAGTACTTTTTGCTTATTTACGAAAACTGTATGCGTATATGCATCGCAAATTGTTAACCAACAAACGTGATCTTGTTGTATTGCATTTACCAAATAAATATTTATATAATAAATAATAATAAAATTAATTGTAACAAATATTTCCAAAGGAAGTGTCAAGGCCATGGAGGGCACTTTGAAATGTATATGATATCCTCGAATAGAACTGTTTAGTGAGAGGTTCGCGATTTTTGCGTTGATACTGTTTACACACACACAATCACATATTTAAAATACTTAATTTGCATTTGTGCATATACATATGTATGTGTACATACATATGTACATATATAAATAAATGAATAAATAACTGAGCAGATGAATGTATATTTTCATTTATAAAAGGACAACATCACCCGCACACAAAAGCAAAAACTGCAGAAACCGTGACAAAACCGAAAATCTTCGTTTACGTTTGTGTAATATTTATTCTTAAATGTTTACACTCATGCGAGGGCGGTTGTAAAATTACTTCCTCTTGAAAGCCACTAAACAGTATAAGTATGCTCTGTGTCTGAATGTAGTAAATGACTTTCAGGATTTTAGTATTAATTGCCACAGCTTTTAAAGTGTTCTATAGTCTATTTCTATTGCTGAGATATAAATACGAGTATTTTCCAATAAATATGTGCTTTGTTTACTGTGGGTTAAGTCCGTCTATATGTCTGAGGTAGGCTGTGGGGGAAATATTTCACCTTGGTCATAAAACTCTAAAAATAAATGCTTGGGATAATTATATACAAAATTAAAATTTCTTTTTTTTGATAGGGTCATTTAGAGGGCAAAGGGGTAGAGGGGGTAGGGCAGAAACAGGTAGACATAAAACTCTAAAAATAAATGCTTGGGATGATTATACACAAAATTAAAAAAAAATGTAATTTATTTTTAATAGGGTCATTTAGCGGGCAAAGGGGGAGGAGGGCGTAGGGCAGCAACAGGCAGTCATAAAACTCTAAAGATAAATGCTTGGGATGATTATATACAAAATTTAAAAAAAATTGTATTTTTTTTGGTAGGGTCATTTGGGGAGCAAAGAAAGAGGAGGGTAGGGCAGAAATCGGCAGTCATAAAACTCTAAAGATAAATGCTTGAGGTGATTACATATATACAAAATTTAAAAAAAAAAAATTTTTTTGGTAGGGTCATTTAAGGGGCGAAGGGGAAGGAGGGGGTAGGGCAGCGTAGTACCAGGTTTCGTTTCAGCTTCGCCATTAAAGCTTAAAAATGTTATTTTTAAGGGATGTAGGCTTAAGTAAAACAATTTGTTAAATTTTTATGCTATTTTTGCCTATAATAACGCCCACTAAAGTGGGCGGGGTCAAAAAATATTTTTGTTTTATTTTATGGCTCTAAGTTTAAGGCGTTGGACCGTATTTGACATAAAAATATATCATTTGCTTAACAAAATAACCAAAAAAATTTAAAAATTATGTTGTTTTTTCTGGGTTGGTTTAGTTCTTCTTAGGGGAACTTTTTCCCCTCTTGCCCGATTTAGCCCATCTTCGAACTTAACCTGCTCTAAGCTTCAAAATATATTTATGCCAAATTTCAAGAGTCTAGCTCTTTTCATTTGGACTGAACCGTGATTTCCACAGACGGACGGACGGACGGACATGCTCAGTTCGTCTTAGATTTCATCACTGATCAAGAATATATATACTTTATGGGGTCTGAGATGGGTATTTCGATGCGTTACAAACGGAATGACAAAGTGAATATACCCTCCAAATTCTTTTTTGGAGGGTATAAAAACATGTGAAATAATATGAGTGTTATTTATTTCGTACGATAATTTTTTTAAACTAAAAATTTTTTCATTGAAAATGGAAAACATAATTTCAATTAAAAAGGGAAAAACTGAAACTGAAATAGCTGATGTTGCGCAACATTTTCCACAAATTCAAACAGAGTACTAGGCTTAATTCTCAATTAGTTTCAGAAAGTTCAGAAGCTAAGATTTTTTATTATGGCATTATATTGATGAGAGGAAAGGCTGTTAATAAATTTTGTTACAAACTTATTAATGATAACTGAGAGAAATGGGCATACATATATTTCCCGAGAAAAATGTTTTTATGTTAATTTTGAAATTTTAGAATATTATGTTAGGCAGATTGTAGAATGGGCCGGTAAAATAGTTTGAACTTTTCTGTAATATATAATATAATTTTGAAAAACTTATCAGATTGCTATCGTTTGTACATATCAGAATGAAAAATATGCTGAAATACACACAAAAAATCCTTGGGCTAAAATTTCATAAATGATGCCCTTAAAACTTTGCGACAAAATTATGTTTGCGGGCATGTTCATGCACATGTGAAATGTTATGTATTCTTAAGAGTTATGCACTTATATAAGGTATACACACACATACATATGTACACATGTACATGTACATATAACAGAACAGAAAGAAACATTTATTAATGCATTTTCATTTGCATATTATGCAAAACGTGAAACTGTTTTTAAAGTCGTGCAAAAATATAGAATTCCCTAATGTAGCTACCATTTTTATTTATCATGCTTTACTCGTCACATTTAAATATTCTAGTTCATGTGTCTTTATACGATCCATTCTTTTACTATTTGATTTCAAATTGATATTGAAAATTGAATGCAAATTGATGCACGTATGAGAATGTAATCAATCACTGTATTTAATATAAACTATTCAATTTTTATTATTATTTTTTCCCCTTTTTAATGAAAGAGTTTTTGTTTTTGTTGCTAGTGTTCTATTGAACTATCTTAATAATAATTAAATGAATAAATAATTATGTATGCATTTTTATTAGTCGAACTTTCTTATGTAAATTGTTAATATTTTTTCAACGGGCTTAAGTTCGAATCTGCATGACTGCAAATTAATTATTTTTTTTATATTGGGAATAGTAATCGTCAGGGTTGGGGAATTTCGTACTAACCAAAAAGGTAATAACTTAAAAAAAAAAATATGAATGTGGGCACTTCTCATATTCAATTTTCGTTAATAACATTGGTTAAATAGTTGATATTCCTACTAACTAGCACCACTTGCAAAAGGGGAAAAATTTAACAAAGAACGCTGATGAGATGGCGTAGCGGCCTCGAAATCAGTACTGATCCGTTCTGCTGGTTTGATGATTATTTAAAATATTTTTAATATTCCAATCTTAATATAAAAAAATATAATAAATAGAATTTGAACAAATTCATTTATTAATAAAATAATAAAAAATTAATTTGCAGTCATGCAGATTCGAACTTAAGCCCGTTGAAAAAAATTAACAATGAATAAATAATTTTATAATATTTTTCATATTGATGGAATACAAATCTCATCTTGAACCATTTGAGAATTGCATAAGAAAAAGCAGAGTATACTTTGAAATTATAAAAAACACAACAAACAAATTTTATTTGATATTAATCCATTTAATATTCTACCATCATATCGTTGATCGCATGTTGAAAGGCTGTAGGCCGCATTTCTTCCGAAATAGGTTTCATACAAAAACAACTGCTCACAAAAATTTTGCTGAATAGATAATGAATCAATAAGAAAACATTTCTAATATGATAATTACAATTTCTGTCCGTCAATTATGTGAACTAAGGCATTTATACATGAGACCAACGAAATCTCTATACCTTGAAGAATTTAAAGAATCCATATTAACGAAATGAAAAGTACCTCATTTTATTATTATGATATAGTAAAAAAATGTTGGTAGTTGCAATTCCATTAAACGTACAGAATTTTTCCATTCGTAAGTAAAAGTTTCTGTTACGTTGCAAAATTAATTAACTCATTAAAATTTAATGCATATTTTAGTTGGGTTTCGCAAGAAAATCATTGTTTTTAATTATATTAATCACCTTGATTTAAACACAATAATAAAATTAAAACAAAGGAATTGCTTAATGCTAAAGTATTCGTGTACGTTAAAATTCAAAGAATGAAAAATGCATTTATATAAAATACATAATATGTATATTGTTAGCAGATATGTACAAGAAATATATTGTTGTAATTGTTAATAAAAGTGAGAAAGAAAAACGGTGATAACCTTCACCATAGGAAATAACCAGGGTGGGTAATTATATTGAAAAACTCATAAGAAGTTTTCCTATCACCTTAAAATGTATGCATTCTATGAAATAGGACACAAGTTTGTTCTCGTTACGCATTATCAGTACCCGTTTCGTAAAACTACAAGTAAAATACCCAAAAAGCAACAACAAATTTTGTAAAAGTTATATTTTTGCAAAGTTTTCTTTATAATTTTTTTTAAGTCCATAGGTTTTGATGTGAGTCAACACCTGATACATAATATTTTTATTCTATGAGAGTGGAGTTAGCGAAGCATACCGGTAGTAGCTAGTATGTGCATATACGTACTAATACATAATATAATAAATAATTTTATCTGATTTTTTTGTTAATTTTAACTACTTTTTTCGGTTTATATTTTAGACATTTATTGTATTCACTTTTTTCAATATTTCTTTAATCTTTGTTAAAATTAATTTTACCTTCTTACTGCTTCAATATTCAACATTTCATGATATTTAAAAAGCTATAAAAAAGCTTTGGTTCATATTCTGGTTCGAAATTCTATTAACTCATATTAGCTCTTATCCATGGTTTTTTAATATCTGGCAATAATGCAATTAGTTCATAAGCTAATGAAAAAAATATAGCATAATTTTAGGCTTAATTTCGTAAGTCTGTTTTGATTTACGCTTTTTCTTATATGTGGATTTTACTAGTTAGACAAATGGTTTGATGAAAATATAAAAGCGTTATACACATTTGGCATTTCATTTTTCTCTCATTTTGAGATATAATTTTCAAAAGTGCCAAATGCTTATGACTACCGTCTGTCTACATAAGATGATCATACAGCTGCAAAGCCACTACCAAGGCGATTGAATTCGCCTTGGCCACTACGAAAAATAATTAAAATTTGAAAAGTTGCCACCAGTACACAATATTTAGTTTGCTTTTGTGCTACCATACTGGCGTTATAAAATTCGATTTCTGTATTAATTTGTAGTTAAAATATATTGTAATAAATAAAACCTTCTTATTACACCCTTAATTGGTTA
The DNA here is from genome assembly GCA_951800035.1 of Linnaemya tessellans. Taxonomy (NCBI): domain Eukaryota; kingdom Metazoa; phylum Arthropoda; class Insecta; order Diptera; family Tachinidae; genus Linnaemya; species Linnaemya tessellans. Next base: position 25,255,415 of record OX637536.1, read on the forward strand.
GTAAATGGAACAGCAAGAATGTAGGCAAAATGATCTCACCACAGCACATTAGAGTATCTCTGCACCTCGACAGCATATATAATATGAAACTTCGCCTTTCTAAATAAAATACCTAAAAACAATTGAAAATTATGTCCCCAATATTATACAAAAACTTCGAATAGTGTTTTTATGTGTAAATGTTAACAATATCGAAATGGAAACATTTGAATCGAACAATTTGATGTCTAATTTGTAGCGTTCAATAGATAAAAAATAAAATATGATTTCCGTTTTGTATACAAATATGTAGAGAGTATATATGTATGATTATAAAAGCTTGTTTATTATAAGAAGAAAACCTTGCGCCGTCTAGATTAACAATATTCATATGAAATAGAACAGCAACGCCAGCAGAATAAGCAAAACTGTATCGCTTTATTATGTTAATAGTAATACTGTACATATTTATAAGCATGAAAATATTTGTAACTTGTTTTTTTTTATTATAAACGTGGAAAGTAGTATAGAACATGAAAAATTGAGTTCTTTCACAATATCATATGAATTCATTCTTAATTCCATTCATTTTATCAAAAAGTCAAAATCAGTACAATAATGCTGGGCACAACATACTGTACAGTATAATACGATTTTTGTTGGCATTATCTTTACTGCCAGTACAATCATCAGATAGTTACATATAGGATGGCAATACTGCCAAGACAACATATTGTCTGGTAGGATTGTGTTTTTCGAGTATGCCAATTGTATGGCATCACTTCACAATGGCGCCACTGTGATTAATCTGACAGCTGCTTTGAAAGACAACTTCGAACAATTGAAAATAAGAACGCCAACTAACGGCATTTGAATTAATTGTGTTTGCGTGAAAATTCTGTTCTACTGTTTTATTTATTATTGTATTGTTTAAAAAATATGTTTTAGTTACGTGTTCCACTTACATATGTGCTTAACGTTAAAAAAAAGTATATGTATCTATACAAGTGACAATATAAAAACTTTTAATATCTAGTTCGCTTCTGCCTGGTTTTCCTATTTCTTAATATTAATACCAACAAAAACTGCATCAAGCAAAATGAGTGCATTCGAGGTATTTGTTTCTATAAAAATATTTTCATCTGAAATTACGTTTATCATGCACAATTTTTTTATGGTGCCCACCATACAGATAAAAGTGACACCAACTCGAAGTAAAAACAAAAAACTCGCCGAGTCTCGAGAGCCTACTGAAGTGGTAATGGCGCCATTTTCCGGCAAATCTATAGTTGTGTTTGAGGATGTGCCAGTATCAAAGACAGCTAAGCGGCTCCTTAGAATTATAAATCCATCGGAGGATGAAATTGAGGTAAAATAATAAGCTGCAAGAAGCGGATAATTATATATAACACTTTTGGAAGTCTGCATAACAAATATAGCAAATTTGTAAATAATATAATAATCAAAGCTCAATGTGTTTGAACGTCATTGTATAATTTAAAAAAAAAATCCTGTCACATTTAGTGATCATTTTTTACAAGAATGTATAAAATCTTTATGTAGGTATTACAAATTCTTTTTGTGCATATACCCACATCTACCAATTAGATATATAGATACATATGCATAGATGCATATGCAATATGTATGTATCTATGCAGAAAATATAAAATTTTTGTTGGAATTGAATGAGACTTTTTAGTCTGCCTTTTTGTTTTAGATATCATATTCCAACAATAATTAGTAAAAAAGAAATATTAATGAATTCAAAATTAAACTGAGTTTGTTACTGATCGGCTAACAATTTGAAATTCATATCTGCAAAATATAAATTTTCGACAAATAAGTGTTTTTTGGTGGTGTCGGAATAGTCTTAGAACTTGGCAAATAATTCTTCGATCGATGGCTGGACTTACAGCATAGAGCGGAAAAAATAAATATATGTGGTTAATATTAGCAATTTCTCTAAATCCATACATATTTTTAATAAATTAATCTAAACATATGCTCTTGTTTAAAACCTGATTGAAAGATGACAACGGTCCGTGTGTAAAAACATATATGGCAGTAATTGAAGGCGGTAAATGGGTTGTTTATATATTAAGACAATTATACCAAAAGGGGTTGATTAAGTTTAGCTAAAATGCGCTATGTTGTGAAATTCTGTTGGAATAAAAAAGTGAACATATGTAATTGTTCACCTTATTTTAGATATACATAGAATATATATTAGGGTACTGTATAAATGAAGTACTTTACATGTCAATACATCAAATAGTAAACCCGTGGGAAATGCCAATAGCGAGACTACCGATTATGACTTACTATACCCTTTGCAATGATGGGTGCTATAGACATACTATATGCGTTCTATAAGAACTAATACTTTAATACTCTACTTGGCGTCATATGTAAACATTAGTCATATATTCATTGTAGATGCTCTAGCTACTTATTGGAACTTCTTTTTGGGGGTGTATAATGCGTAGACATTGGAGCCCCACATTCACTAGCATATAATTTCCTTTATTCCGTAACTAGTTGTCAACGTCACGTCAAGACAATATCAAAACTGTGGCACTTGATTATTCCTTGTGAGCAAGAATTAAAAAATTCTGACAGCCTGCGAATACTATAGCAGAAGGCTGTTAGAAGTAGGCAATTGCTGAAGAAAAAGAATGTACGAGCGTCCTATTTTTGATATTGTATAGTTATAGAATAGGGAGGAATATTTTTTTTATTTATACTATGAAACAAAGAAAGAAAGAGCATTTAATTTACACATTCATAAATTAATAGTTATTCTCTGGTCTACCGTTTGAAAAACTTCTTTTAGAATTTTGTCAACCGATTTTTAAAAATTTATTTCACATCTGCGCTTCAAAAGAAACACTTTTAATCAAATATTTATTACAAAGTTAGAATGAACAAACCCGCCGTATTTTTTCAAAGATTATACCAATTGACATACACATGTAGGATATTCAGTTATATTTTTGAATTGTACAAATGCCAATAATATATTTATTGTATTATACGACACGTATCATTTTGTAATAATAATTATAGAAATATCCAATATTTCTAGGTAGCAGTTAGTAAAACTATTAATCCCGACCACAATGTCAATTTAGAGTGGACAGAGAATATTGTGCCCGCACAGAATGAAATTACAATGGAAATTGTGTGGTCGCCTCAAATAGACATTGCGTGTACAGAGACAATACAGCTCGTAGATAACCGCAACTTTCGCAAAGACGTAATGGTCATATTAAAATCCAAATCCATTAAACAAGTTAAGGTAATTATATGAAAAAGACAAGAAATTACATGGTTATGTCCTAGCGATACTAACACAAATGTACGATTTTTGTTTTACTAAACCATGCACCTTTTGCTTTATAATACGAACATGCAGAATGTAAGGAAATTTCCTACCCTATCATCTGGAAATAATACACATGTGAAGACTCTACGACTAAAATCCCCAACAAATGCTAGCAGTAAAGCTCTAAGTAGATTAACGCAACAACATCCACAGCAGCAGCAATTACAACATCAGGCTAAAACGCAAAAGAAGTGTTTAATAGGCCATGATGCAGTCAAAAAACGAGAAATTGTTGAACAAAATAAACAGCAAAAACATTCCCATTGGAATAGCAGTATTTACGTCATCAATAAGAAGAATCTGCAATCTATAAAAAACAATGCAAAGTCGCCCAAAGCTTCTTTACATAAGAATACATCACCCCTAATGGAACGAAATGTTTATGCAAATAATGAGGAAGAGAGCCTTGCAGCCACAAAACTATCTCCACATGTTCTGGAAATGGAAAATAAAAACTTAAAAGAAAATATCAGCCCTGTAACGAATATGTTAAATATGATTGATGAATTAAAATTTACCCCCATTGGGCCGAACGTAATTTCATCAATGACAAAAACTAAATTACCGAGCGACTATGTAAAAGAATTGAAACCCAGATGTTTATCCAGTGCCCTACTTGAGGAGACGCACAGCAACGAAGACATGCACAACGACACGAAAGGTACTGCGATGCTTCTAGCAAATAAAACATTCGATGTCAATCTAAGTGAGACTTTAGAAATGTCTTGTGTAAATCCGAACAATCCCTCCAACGAAGCTCCTCAAACTAACACATGTCTAAGCAACAATAAAAACACTTTTATATGTACTACACCAGTGTTTAGGCCATTAGATATTATAAAGGAAGAAGAAAACAGCACAATTATTTCAAACGATCATAAAAAAACATTTTTACACAACGATGTGGACACTTCTAAAAGAGGGGAAAAAGATCTGAAACGTGACATAAAACTTGTGGGGACGCCCTTACATAAATACTCGGAATCAATGAAAGATTTATATCAAACTTCACCACAGTCCATAATTATAACACAAGGTTCTCTTCCAAATCTTAATGAAATGGAATCAATAAAATCCTTTGAAAGAAATCGTTACTTTATTCAATCAACTTCACGAGTGGATGAAAAATCTAATGCGCATGTCGCATCTGCAGCAACCGAACAAACAAATAAAGATAAATCAGATCCATGTAACGAATCTTTGGATCAATTTAATTGTAGTGAAATGAGTATAGTTTTCCTACCAGATGTGCAATTTAATCAGAATGAGATTTTAGCACAGTCCAGTCGTTTTAATCTAAACGAAGTTGGTCTTAAATATCGCAAAAACAGCCCAAATTTAAAACCTAAAACTTGCAACTCATATAAACGTTATACATCGCCGAAGGCCTGTGGAAAACTAAATACTGTTCCAGAATGTCAAAAGCGGAAATCAAACGAATTATCTTTCTCTGATTCCCCAAGTATGGATTCGCTTAGAAGCGGTAGTAGTGCGGCAAGTGCACGGACCAACTCTAGCAAGTCCGGTTATGCCACAGTGTCGCCACCAAAACGGAAAAAAATTGAAACTGTCCCAACCACGCCAAACCATAAGAATTCCATTAACGCCTCAGCCTCTGTCAAGGTCAAAAGCTGGTCGCAAACACAAACTAAAAAAGTTAAACTTTCTAGAACATTGTCTTTGGTAAAGAAACCCGTCACTCCGCGTAAAAATAAAGATGAACCGCGCATTAAACTTTACGAAGCGGATTTGTATTTGCGGCCTTACATTAATCCCGATCCCTTTGCAGCCACCACAACATGTGACCCCTTTCTCGCCTCAACCATGTATTTAGATGAAGCTTCGGTGGACAGGCATCAATCAGACTTTAAAAAGTGGCTGAATGCTCTGGTAACCATGCCTGCAGATCTCGATACAGATCCAAACGCTAAGATAGATGTAGGCAAATTATTCAACGAAGTACGGCACAAAGATTTAATCTTAGCGCCCACCAAAGAGGAACAATCCATCAATTATTTAACCAACTTTCGATTAGAGTCCTTGCGACGTGCAGCCGTAGAACTTTTCTTAAGCGAAGAGATGCGTGTTCCCTGCTCTAAAGTTGCCGTTTATGTGCAAAAGAATGCTTTGCGCATACGTAGTGATCGCAATTTGCATTTAGATGTTGTGACACAACGTGACATTTTGGAATTGCTGCTATGTTTTAATCCTTTGTGGTTACGTTTGGGCTTGGAAGTGGTCTATGGTGAAAAGATTCATTTGCAATCAAATAGAGATATTATGGGATTAAGTTCTTTTATTTTAAATAGGTAAGTCGATCAATTCCATCTTCTTGCTGTTGTTTTATTTTATTTATTATTTATTTATTTATATATTTTTTGTTATTAATTTTATTTTTTATTTTGGTGCTTTTTGTTTGTTATGTGGTCAAGTATGTCTATATGCCTACATTTCATTGGTTCCTACGCCAAATCATCAGTAGACTTTAACCTAATTCCAAAATAACAAAACGTCTTAGCTTATACATAAACTCCCAAAAATGAATTGAGAATTACACAAGCAAAACCATAGGATTTGAAATTCAAGACAACACAACAAACAAATTTTATTCGATATAAATCTATTTTGTTTTTCCACCTTCATACAATTAGTCTGCCGTTGGCAAACAATAAAAGTATATAAAAAAGGCACAATGAAAACCAAAACCTACACAAAACGTTTTTAAAATCGTTTATTCGACATATTGTCTCAATTAAATTAGTGCTTTTTGTTTGTTATGTGGTCAAGTATGTCAATATGTCGAATAAACGATTCTAAAAAAAAATTTTATTTTGTATTATTTTTTTCTTTAAAAGAATGCATAATACATCAAAGCTTCAACCTTATATGTTGAAAAATTCCAAAACCTCTTTTCCAAGTACGGTCAGATTAGGGAAAATTTTGATGAAAATTTTCAAATATATATTTGGTATTAAGAAAACAAAAATGTTTGTTAGAAAGCAAACATTTCCTAATCTACACATTGAGTGACCATAAGTTTTGAAAGATCAAACAGATTAAAATAAATTGTTTATAGCGGTAAACATTTTGACAAAAATACTTGAGCCGAACATTTGACAATTTTTTTTTAATATGTATATAGAAATAGAAATAAAACGAAAAGTTGAATCTCAAAGATCCTAAACTGTTATAAAATCATACAATGTATTACGAAAATTGTAAAACCGATTAGAAACAATTTTTAACCAGAAAATTTTAATAACAGTACAAATTTTGGCATATGGAAAACTTTTACTATTTGCGCGATATATAACATTTGTATTTTTCAGCTTTTGTCATTTAAGTCTTTATACGAAAATGTTGTGCTCAAGTGGCACTTTAATAACTTTGCATAATTCTAAACTACTAAGATGATCATTGTGTAAAAAAAATCTGATTTCAGACTCTTTCGCGACAAGTTCTTGGAACAAAAATATTCCAGAGCCTACACGCTCTCAGATGAGTACGCCGAACACATAAAAAAATTCACTCTACAGAAGTTTTTCTTTCTTCTATTGTTTTTGGATAGAGCCAAAGAAAAGCGCATTATAGCTCACAACCCTTGCCTCTTTATAAAAAAGTCACAGTACAAGGAAACACGCGAAGTTCTCTTCCGCTTCTCTTCGGAACTTTTGGCCAATGTTGGTGATATAACCAGAGAACTGAAACGTTTGGGTTACGTACTAACTCATAAGCAATTATTTATTGATGAATTCGATTATGCCTTTCAAAATTTGGCGATCGACTTACGGGATGGTATACGTTTGACAAAAGTCATGGAGATTATTTTATTGAGAGATGATTTAACCAAACAATTGAGAGTTCCGGCTATATCTCGCCTGCAAAGAGTTTTTAATGTTAATTTGGCTCTAAAGGCCCTGGGAGAGGCAGATTTCCAATTAAAAGGTGATATTGCTGCATACGATATAGTAGATGGCCATAGAGAGAAAACCCTTTCGTTGCTGTGGCAAATCATCTATAAATTTAGATCACCTAAATTTCATGCAGCTGCTAGAGTCATACAAAAATGGTGGCGACTCCATTGGCTTCGAGTTGTCATTCGCAGAAGAATACGTTATAAAGAAGAGCAAAGACGTGAAGCGGCTGCTGTAGCAATACAAGCCATATTTCGGGGTTTTTTTACCCGACGCAATGTTAGCGTTTACAAACAGCAACGTACCCAAGCTGCTGTTGTATTTCAAAAATACATACGAAAATATTTGGCTCGTCAAAGATTTCTTAAAACTGTGCACTGTACCGTTGTCATACAAAGATGGTTAAGAGCTTCCATTTTGGGAAGACAGTGTCGAGAAAACTTCTTACAGTGGCGTAAAAGTGCAATATGTGTACAACAACTTTGGAGGAAGAGGAAGCAAGCAAGAGTGTTGCTAGCGCAGGCTGCTTTGGAAAAATGTAAATATATACAACAAAGACATAGAGCAGCATCTTTAATACAGGCCACTTGGCGGGCTTATAAAGCCAGAACCAAATATCAAAAGACCATTTCAGCTGTTTTGGTATTCCAAAGGGCTTTCAGAGCTCTCAAATTAATGAGAGAAAATTATGATAACTATACGCAACTAAAACAAGCTACACTGTTTGTGCAGAGGAAATTCAAAGCCAAACTTGCCATGAAGAAACAAAGGGAAATGTATCAATTAATACGTTACCGTATTACATACATACAACGTTTATATCGTGCCACGATTTTAATGCGTCATCAGCGCAAGGAATACATGGAAATTCAAAGGAAAGTTGTATTAATACAACGGAAATGGCGTGCTACTTTACTTGCCCGTATGGTAAGAGTCAAATATTTAGCAGTGCAATATCATACTTTGGTTGTTCAGCAAAAATTTCGGGCAAAAAAACAAATGGACATCGAACGCAAAAAATACTTGCATATTAAGACTTGTGCTATTAATATACAACGCCGATTTAGAGCAAAACTGAAAATGCGTTACGAATATGGAGAATTTCAGAAGAAGTTACAGGCTATTAAAACCATACAAGGACACTATAAGGCCTATAAGGCAATGCGATATCAAAGAGCCAAATATCAAGGCACCCGAGAAGCTGTTTTATGCATCCAAGCCCACTTTAGAGGTTATTTGAAAATGAAAGAATATCGTCGGCAATTTTTACAAAAGAAACAAGCCGCCACAGTTATACAAACTGCCTTTAGGACATATCGTCTAATGCGCTTGCACAAAAAGGACTATCAGAGCACAAAGAGAGCTGTTGTTTGCATACAAACTCGTTTCCGGGCTACTTTAGCGATGCGAGCTAAAAGAAAAGAATACTTAACAGCAAGAAGGTTAATAATTTTTATACAAACACGTTACAAAGCAAAGCTGTTGGGAAGAGAAATAAGAAAGGAATATCTGCAGCAACGTACGATGATCATATCTATCCAAAGAAGGTTCCGAGCGAAGCAATTAATGTTAATAGCACAAGAACATTATCGATTAGTACGTTCCAGTGTTATTTGCTTGCAAAGCCATTATCGTTCTTATCTGCTAATGAAACAACAACAGGCCCACTATCAAAAGCAGCGATCATCAGCCATTAAAATACAAACTTGGTTCAGGGCTATACAAGAAATGAGAAGAGAAAAACAAACTTACCAATGTATACGGGCCTCCAGTATAACAATACAAAAAAGATGGCGAGCCACTGTAGAAGCCAAAAAGCAACGAACAACATTTCTTCAAACCATACAAAAAGTCATTTATTTACAACGTCTGATCAGAGCTACTCTAGTCATGAAACTAGAACGGGAACAATATCAAAAACTCCAAAGAGCCGCAGTTGTTATACAAAACCGCTATCGAGCTCATCGCGAAATGTTACAAATTCGCTCCCAATATCAGCTTTTGCGATCTCTAATCATTTGCTTACAACGACGTTTCAGAGCCAATCGTGCCATGTTAAATCAGCGTAAAAGTTTCCTTCTCCTTAAAGCCACTGTTATACATTTACAACAAAAATTCCGAGGGCGCCAAAAAATGCGCATTCAAAGAAATACTTTCTTGCAGTTAAAAACAAACATTGTTGAATTTCAAGCTCATGCTCGTGGTCTACTGGCGCGTCGTCGTTTTCAAGCTCTTCTGACACCGGAAATGCTAGAATTGTTACGACAGAAAAAGGCAGCTAAAATCATACAACGTTTTTGGCGTGGCTATTGTATACGTAAACGTTTCAATAACGTTCGTATACAGGCTATACGTAATACTATTACGCTCCTTAAGGAAACCTCGAAGGCAGCGAACTCGATTAAATTTAAAGTGCATGATGCTGTACGTTTGTTAAAAGGAAGATTTAATGCTTCAGAGGCTTTGCATGTCCTAATGCGTTTGGGTAAGTGAATAATTCTTTTTTTTTATGTAGTTACATTTTACACCTTGAAGTAATACGAAATCGTAAAATGTTAATACTAGATTACGAAAATGTGTAGTAGGGAATCTGTACTCTATAATAATGCGCAGCAGTTACTGATATAAAAGAATAAGCTCATTATGTAACAGAGAGCATAATTTTGCAATCTCACAATTTGATACTAATGCATGATTCGGTGGCTAATTATATTTACATACATGTCACAGCTTGAAAACTCTATAATGGTTTTGAAAAAGTCTGAGCAGTGTTCGGAAAATTATTGTACACTACATAGCATAATGCAAACAATTGTAGTGCTTTCCAGGGAATTCGTATATGAACTTCAACATTCTTTATAAATTGTCATGAATAAAACTTGTGAAATCTTTTTGTTTTATGCTCGCATTCGAAAATTATTAGTGAAGATATTTTACAGTTGTAAGCACACGTGTACAAACAAATAATTTTTTTTATATAGTGAGAAGTAAAAAATACCCAATACACTAATACCTCGCTTTGCGTCGTCATTACGTTTCAAAAAAAAACCCCAATGCAAATTGAAACCACGTAAAGTGAATTATAATTTTCTGCAGCAAACTATATAATCATATATTACGTAAAGACTACTTGTTAAAAAGAAAATTGAACAAAGTAAACACTTGGTTATTATGTACATAAAAAACAATTCAATTAAAATAAACTAAAATATTCAATTAATTTATGAAAAACCAAAATAAAAATTAATCACTGTCTGATGAGTCCATAGTGGCTGTTGTCGTAACTCGGCTTTCTTTCACAAAAAATGTTTGCTAAACAGCTTCTTTTTTCAATGTAAAATAAAATTTCTTGTAGCAATTGCTATTCGTTGCTACCGTCTGGGATACTTTAAAACTCCTTCCACTGTCATGATCTTTTTTTAAAAAACAAAGTGAAAATAAAACTATTAAAATTGCGTTGATTTTCAATTAGAAAGGTAATTCCCGAGTTTTGATGGTATGGCGCAATTATGTAGAAACAAAAGTCGTTACTATATTTTAGAAGAAAGATAGCAACGAAGAAGTCTCGAACCTAAAACAACGCAACTTCGAATTCAGCACCGACGGAACTTCGAAAAACGCAAAGCGAGGTATAGGTGTACTCAAACATGTTAGACCTGCCTACCTAGGCATAAACTCAAATAATTGCAACTTAATAGGTGAATTTAAAAACAGGAGAAATAGTAGAATCTGTAATTATCGATTATTCCTGAAGCCGTTATTTTAGATAATATTGGTTTAAATTTTTTTTTGACGAAGTGTATATGTGTGAATACATATTCGAATAGGTGAAAACGTTGATTTTGAAAAAAATGCGAAATGTGGCCAATTTTGATAAAAAAAAGTATACATATATGAATATTCTTTGGTTTTCTCGGAACACTCACTGATAATGTTTCTATGTTTTATATTTTTCATATTCATGTTGTTTTGTTTACATATGGTTTTGTACGAATAACAAATTTTTTATTTACCGCGGGTATATTGCTGCATTTACACCTGACAAACTGTCATCACAAAAAAAAAGAAATAAATATTAGTTTTCAAAAGCATTGAAAATTGTCTACGAAGTGAAGGCGTTCACACAATAGCTATGACAATTTATTTTCATTCAGCACAATGCGGAATGTGAACATGGATAGCAGAGTTCGTATAGATGTTAAAAATAAAACAACAATACAATTTCTATTATTTAAAACTATATTCCCAATTCGAAATCAGGCTTTATTCCGATATTTTTTATTTTTCCACTTCTGTCTATAAAGATTTCAATCATTGTCGCCTCACCTCAAATCATTGTAGCATTTATTGTCTGCAAACTAATCAAAACAGTATGTAACTGAAAAAGTATACATGTATTAGTGAAGAAGTGTCTTTGTGTGTTTTTATAGTCATGACGCCATTATGAGCTGTAAACGCAAATTAGTGACTTAAAAATTACAAAATAAAAAAGTGTGTTTTGTTTTATACCAAATTTTATTATAAAATAAAATTTATTTCTTAAAATGTATGCATATGATATATTATGTTTAATGTCGAAATTTAAAAAAGTATATTTTAAAGAGATTTACAATATTATTATAAGTTTTGTTAACAAATATTATTGTAGGCAAACTAAAAACCAAAAAACAGCTATTAAAATTGTTTTTAGTGGAACATATGCTTATTTGTTGCAGGTTAAGTATGTCTATAAGGCAACATTTCATTGGCTCTTATACCAAAATATCAGTAGACTTCAATCTAAATAAAAAAACCAAAAAATAGAACCTTATTCACAAACTTTCAAAAATCGTTTGAGAATTACATGAATAGTAAGACTTGATATTTTTAAAACCACATCAAACAAATGCTATTTGATACAAGTTTATTTTTCTACCTATAAAAAGCTATGCTTTCGTTACAACTTTTATTTCATTATAAGCTAGGATTTTGAAATTATGTGCGATCCTTTTGAGATTTTTATCGACCACTTTTTCGCAAATTTCGGGCGGTATCTTGACGAGTGTTGATTTTCAAATGCTCCCACGCTAGGACGGTCTTTGATGAACTCTAACAAAAAAAAACTCAACAGTGTCATGTCTCTTGATTTTTTAGGCCAATTGGCATCGCCAATTTTTTAAAACATATCATGCAATAAAGGCAACACGGTGGTGTTGTTTTTGAAATCACATAAAATTTTTTTATACAAATTTGGAACCTGAATTTGTTGGAGTGAGTCTGAACTTGGGCAAGAGAGAGAACTATCGAGTACTTTAATAGAACTATTTGAAGTGTTAAGAACCGGAAAAAAATCAAAACAGGAAGCTAATGGTATATGGAAGATCTTATCTGTTTAAGAAAAAGGGAAGGAAATTTCGATATTTTGACCTATGAATAGCTTTCCGCTCTTACGATAAGTGAAAGGATTGTTTCTAAGTAAAATTTTATAACAACTAAAAAAAAATCTCGTTAAATTTTAAAATCTTTCGATCGACGATGTCAAGGGCCCTTTAAATGAAATCCTTAAAGATATTAAAATGTGTACATTCAAATATTCATTCACCTATGACTGAGTCCTTATGTTTTATGTTTCAATGTTTTAAAAATATTAAATTTTGTTTGGTTTGGATAAAGTTTGCTATGCGGATTGCATTGGCCAAAATTAAAATATTCAGTGCTTTTTATGGGATAAAAATGGAAAGAAATTTGGTAAATTTGGCATGAATTTCATTTCGGTATTATTTTTATATATTGATATACAATTTCGCATTTAGATAGTTTATAGCCGGAATTAATATACAGTGAAGGAAGTCACGTGTAGAACCAAAAATCAAAAAAAAGTGTGTATGTGTGCTTTGTGTAGATCAATAAAATGGAGTGTATTTAATATCAAAACTGCGGCAATAAAACAAATAAATCTTGTCAGGTTCCAATACAAAACTAAAGATGTTATACACCCTATAAAGCAATCATCCCAAAACTGTGTTACTTTCAGATCGCATATCACGCACTGTGCCACATCTGCTTATGTGTCGCTCGGATTTCATATCAACCTTTTGCTATGGCATAATGGCTCAGGCCATTCGTTCGGAAGTTGATAAGCAGTTGATTATGTACTGCAGTCGCATCATATTGAATTTGGCTCGCTACAACAGTACAACAGCGAACACATTTCAGGAGGGTGGCCTCGTTACAATTGCCCAAATCCTGTTGCGTTGGTGCGATAAGGATTGTGAGATATTTAATATCCTATGTACATTAATATGGATATTTGCCCATTGTCCAGTTAAGCGAAAGGTAAGTATAATTTAACGTGGGTGTATTTAACCGCAATGAAATTCTACTTTACATATTACGGCATACTTACATATATTGCTTTTGCATTAACCATTTTGTACTTCTATTTTTATGTTTTGTTGTAGATTATACACGACTTTATGACAACCACCGATGCCATTTACATGGTACGAGAGACTAAAAAACTTGTAGCTCGCAAGGAGAAAATGAAACAGAACGTACGTAAACCGTCGGTAACATCATTAACATTGTCCTCATCGAAGTCGACATCGTTCGTACGTGGTTCTTCACAACAGCAACAACAACAACATCAGCAGCAGCAAATGTTTTCGAGTCGTGCCTTACCCAGTCTAGAGCCCGATTATGGTGTCATACGCAATAAGCCTTATACATTCATATCTTCCGTTTATGCTTTTGATACCATTTTGTATAAATTGGGAATTGATATTTTATAAATGATATTTTAAACGTGTCTGTTTTGTCTATCCGTATGTACTCGTAAGCTTGTTAGTCTGTCATTTGTTTTATTTTATGTTTTCTTTTCATGCCTCTTTAATAATGCTGTGGCGTGTCTAGATTGCGAAGCGTATCTTTGATGTTGTTCACCGACGTGTGCTAAATGAAGTCCTTGTTTTTATGATGTTTTCCCTGTTTACGTGTTTGCTGTTGTTTTAATTCTAGTGTGTGTGTTTCCTTTTTCTGTGATTTTTATGTTTAAACAAGCGACCAGTTAGTTGATTATTTTTCGTTTTGTATTTCTGTCTGTATATTTTTATTGTCCTTTAAAAAGACTTAAATTGGAAATTAATTTCTCTATGGTTTTTATTTGTTTCTTTTACTTCACCTTAAGACTCACACATAAATTTTTATTTTTATTGCAAATAATAAATTTTTAAATCTTATAGATAAATAATTGAATATCTTTCAGCCTATAATTTATACAAGAATTCATTTTAATGGATCGTAAGTTGTAATTAAATTAAGTATTGTTTAATTTTTTATAAAACTTATTGTAAATTTTGTGCAAATAAAGGAAGAAAATAATGCGAAATGTATTTTTAATCCGTTTCAGTACCACATTTAAAAAAATCAAACTTATGTATGAAATACGAAAGTAAATTTATTTTGCATTATTTAAATATGAAATATTAATCACTTATATTTGCATTAACCTAATTAATTGCTTCAAGCTTTCCAAGTAACGTAGTGTTGAAAACTCGTGTGTGTAACGTGTGAGGCTATCTGCTATCAGGTATGGTTCATGTGTAATTTTAAGTCCTTTTTATTTGTTTCGTTTTCATCATTGTTTTATAGATGCAATTTTCATAAGGCTACTTCGTTTATCTTCTCTGTACAGTAAGTAAGGAATTTAAAATGGCTGGATGATTGCGCAATCTATGCTTCTTAAAATCAGATGTGTTTCAGGTTTACGTGGTACCACCGCTGAGGTTACCCCGCAGTCGCTCCACGTGTGATTTGCAAACAAATTACATTAAATGTTTCACTATAGGTTTTATTTTGCCCTATTGAATGCTTTTTATCGTTTACGAACGGGAAATTAATTGTAAAAATTTGGAAAAAATAAAATAGTTATATATCACCAAAATTTATATGTTGTACGTTTTAAATATTTGTCTTTTCTTCTGTAATTCTCAATTGGTTTCTAAAAGTTTGTGCATAAGCTAAGTGTTTGGAACGATCGCATTTAATACAAGATCGAAATATTGTTGTAATGAAATTATTAATTATACTTTTAAAAATTTCTATTCGACATATTGCCTCAATATATTAAATTAGAGCTTTTTGTTTGTTATGTGACCAAGTTAGTCTATATGCCTGCATACCGATTAAAATTTATTTATTTTATTTTCTAAAAATGTAAAATCCTAGGGTTTTGCATGTTTAATTCTCAATTAATTTTTGAGAGTTTATGTATAACTTTAGAAGTTTTATTATTTTGGATATAGGTTAAATTCTACTGATGATTTGGTGGGTGTAAGAAGTAATGAAATGCAGGCATATGGACATACTTGACCACATAAACGAAAAGCACTCACATTCCCCCTTATTCCGTAACTATTTGTCGACGTCACGTCAAGACAATATTAAAAATAGGAAAGTTGCATTCTGGTTCTGATTACTGCTGACAGCCTCTGACTATTCCCTAAGGCCTATAAAATAACAAGAGACTGTTAAAAGAATTTAAATACGAAGGCAAAATAATATGCAGATGGCTTAGTTTTGATATTGTCTTGATGTGACGTTGGCAAAATGTTACAGAATAAGTAGATTAATTATACTTATATTTTGGAAATGGCCGATGGCGTTAGATGTTAGTGTCCCACCGAACGCACTCTTTCAGATCGATGCCGATCATTCGAAAACTGAAACATTAGACCGGACTTTTTGTCAATCGTACTTTTTACATATTTATTTATTTAAAATAAAATTTAACTAATTCAAAAAATAAAATTTAACTATTTCAAAAAAAAAAAACGTACATAAGTTCGAGTTTATAAAAAAATTTGTTTTATAAATCTCTTTTTTAACAAAATATTTTTTAATAAATTTGGCTGTTATATAATGATTTAGTGTAGGAACAATGGCACATATGTAAATAGTAGACATACTTGACCACTCAACAAACAAAGCATTATGTTTAACAAATTAACTGAAATAATATCTGAAATTAATTACAATTTATCACTTTATATAATAGAGTTTTTGACGAACTAAAACTTAACGTTATCTCTTTTGTTGCATTTTTAACGAAATTATCGTGAAGTGTGTAAAAATTTAATTATTTTGTAGTAAGAATTTTAACGAACATTTATATTGCTATATTAAATTGAATTAAGATTCATAGGCTAATTGTTCGAAATTTGTTTTTAAATCTCAGAAAGACATGATAAATATTCCAAGGCACAAAAGAAAGTCAACATCAGTTTTATTCAACTTACACAGCAGAGCAGAACAGCTGTTTTCGAAAGACGCAACCCTTTCATCATCAGTGCTCATGTGTATTGTGTTTGTCACCACTTATTAGGTGGCTTAGTTGAATTTGATAACAGTTCCTATTTACACAAATTTTATTGTGAAAAAGAATACGAGAACTGTATCAACCTGATGTTAACATGTTATAATACCCGTGTTACCGTTTGATTATTTTTTCTTCATGTCCCATTTTTCTGAATTTTTTGTTCCATCATACTTAAGTCAAATTTATTTGGTTTGAATTTATACTTAAGTGCATGTGAACGTTTTTCCAATATTTTTTATTATTGGTAGCTCAAGCCATAGCTTAAATTTGTATGTAGTAATTATTTTAGCTTGCCGTCGTATTTTCTTTCGTAATAATATTGTGTTTCTATAAGTTTTATATCCTCAAGTAATTTAATATAAGCAATGCCAGTGTCCGGTAGAGTTCGGTAAAAATTCAGAACGCCGTACGTTGGCCGAACATCATTTTTGCTGAAATCAAAACCGAACGCTCGGTTGGACACTAGTACCTATGGATATATTCGCTTTGAATACTCGTATAACAATAGGTGGTAGATTTTTAAATTGAAATAGAAATATTGTTTTTCTTTTTGTCTACGTTTTTCGCTGCAAGTTGAACGTACCATAATATATATTGCACTTTTATATATTCACACGCTGACTTCCTTAGGGAAATTAAAATCTTCTTTGACAATGTGTTTTTAAATGTTCTAGAAACTACATAAAAATAAAATACATCTGCTTCTTCATAAGATAACTATGGGAAAAGTATTCTGTGGATTCTACTAGAAACATTTCAAATGCTAAGCGAAAAACTTTCTTTTCTTGTTTTAAAAGACTTTTTTTTAATTTTGTGCGTACAGAGACGTACATATGTAGTCGTGTAACTTGTAAGAAAACTTCACAATTAAGACTATATTAAGTAAAACACAAAACTGAGCTGAAATTATGTGAAAACCAAATTTTAGAGTTTTACCCTCTTTAGTTTACATATATGTATATACTAGTACAGTGCAGTCGCAATAACGTGAACACAACATTATAATACAATTTTTTTTAAATAAATGTTTTAATAAAACTCAATTTCATAGATTTGGATCATTATAAACAAGCAAGAATTCGACCGGATTGAATCTTAAATACCCTCCAAATATTTAATATATAAAAACTCTATTTTGTAGGGGTCACTCCGGGAGGGCCGAGGGGGAGACATCTCATCTTTGCCATAAAACACCAAAAGTCAATTTTTGGGTTATTAAGAACACTAAAAAGTCAATTTTTGGGTTATTAAGAACACTAAAAAGTCAATTTAGGGGGCAAAGGGTATGGCAGAGGAAAATCATATTACATATTTACATATTAAATATTTACATTATTTTTTCATGTAATATGTAACTTCAACGCCCACTAAAGGGGGCGGGGTCCAAAAATGGATTTTTATGATTTTTTGGCTTTAAGTTCAACACTCTGGAGCTTCTTTGAGATAAAAATTAATCATTTGCTTAACAAAAAAAAAACTAAAATTAAGTTGTTTTTTTAGAGATTGGTTTAGTACTTCTTAGGGGAACTTTTTTCAATTTGGCCCGATTCAGCCACTTCTTAAAAAAGTATTTACAATAAATTTCAAGGGTCTGACCCTTTTCGTTTGGACTGAATCGTGATTTCCACAGACTAGATCGTCTTAGATCAAGATATACTTTATGAAGCCTTAGAGGGATATTTTGCTGTGTTCCACACGGAATGACAAATTCACTATTCACTTTCATTAAATATTTTTTTTATAATATATTGTATTAAGAGCATAAAACACAATTTAAATAAATAGTCAACCCTCAAACAAAATCGTGAAATGAAGTTAGATTTCGCATGATAATACACAGAAATTATTGTTGTTGTTTTCTTTATTATTTTGGAAGAAAGCGTGTTGCCATAAATTCAAACAAGAACAACTTTGAAACAAATTTGTCTATTTGTACGTTTCCTTATTTTGTTGCTCTTTGTGTCGGTTTAAAGATATTTGAACTTTTTATTGATTTTTACTTCTTATTTAATCAGTAAATAATTACATGATGCACTAAATTTCTATTAGTCAGTCACTTGTCTATGCAAAATATTTATGTTATTTTTCCTTTCTTTAACTAGCTTCCCATTGAGGAAATATTCAATATCGATATGAATACGCACGTTTCTGCCTTTTGAATTCAATTTTTGTTGTTGGAAGTGAAATTCTATTTATTGTTCAGGAATGTCTGTAGTTACACAATAATGAAGCAGGTGTGCTGTTGAAGTTTATTGAGGAATCTTAGCTTTTCAAGATGCGCGTTTAGGCCATTCTCAAAAAAAAAGTAACAATTCAAGAGACAGTGATGTTTAATTTTAGTCTTGACAAAGAAATTCTTTTCTTTTAAACTCTGTAAAATACATATAAACAAGGCATAATTAATAAGATATTCTTTTTATTACAACACATGCATAACAAATTGTTTGAAAGCTTAGTTCGAAAACAATCTGCGAAAAAAAAAATGCTACCGGAACAATTTGATGTGTATGTATTAATAATTACAAATAATAATATGCTTGAATATAAAAGTGTAATCTAAAAGAAAATTAAGGCTTTGAATTAAAATTGATTGTCAGTTGGAATTTTTACAATTATAATTAAAGGAATTTCAAATGAACAGGAATCCACGCATTTCAAAAATGGCTAAGATATTAATTTTAAGTTCATAAATAAATGATGAAATAACTAAATATTAAAGCTCTAATTTATAATTTTTTTCTGATTTACATATAACAAATTCCGATAAAAATATTTATTTTACATGAAATTTTTTTTTATGATATGTTTTTATAAATATTTTCATACACATGTTTGTGTATACATATGTATGTATGCGCATGGATTAGTAATATGCCAAATATTAATTTTATACATTCGCGAATACAATCGCAAGGCGGCTCTGAGTCGGTGAACATTAACCCCCGTTTGCAAGAATATTTTAGGTGCAGCCAACAAATTGACCGGTTACTCTCCTTCGAGAGTTTTGCATTCCACATGCACTAGTTAATTTAAACAACTTAGATAACTGTATAGATTTACGGTTCTTCTGAGGAATTTTCCGTGGTTGACTATGCGGTTAGGAACGCTTTTTATTTGGTGGAAAAATTATATACCAAAAAGTAGTGTGGGTTGAAAAAAAGTTGTGCCTGTCACCTGCTAGAATGAAAGATTAGTCAATAAACTTTCTAAAAGTGGGATTTTTTTTTGCCACGCCCACAAGTACAGTGCTTTTTGTTTATTTTATATAGCTCCGCCATTTGAAGTCCGATATCCTTTGGTGATTTTTTGATCTGAAAAAGATTAAATTAAAGATTTCATATATGATATATGGGATCCTTCCCCCCTTTTTTTAACAAGTTTTATAGTTTGCAAGAATCTCCCTCTAAAACCTAATGTAAAATTCTTTCATAAATGGAAAAGAAGCGCTTTTGATCAATTTTTTGTGAGTCAAGCGAGTCATGGAGACCGACCCGCTCTAATGTGACACGTATGTGGAAAAGAGAATGAGGCATGTCATAAAAATGGTTATTATAAAAACCAGGCATACTAGGCTTTAGAGGAACATTCTTGTAACCTGCAATACAAATTTCAAAAGGGGGAAGGAGCCGAAGTATCATATATGAAATCTTTATTTTGACGTCATATCAAAAAGTCAACTAAGTATAAAATGAAGTTATAGTCTACCCATGAACAACGATATACGATATTTTGAGAACGGAGTTCAAATGGCGGAGCTATACAAGAAATTAAAAAGTGTATTTCGGGGCGTGGCAAAAAAAAAAGAAAAAAAGAAACTTTATAGACAATTTTTCATTCTATGGTTTGACTGTCAGAACTCTTTTTTCTCTACCAAACAGTCTTAAGACAAATTGTAGTTAGTATTGGGTCGAACTGATTTATTCGATCGGTTTTCACCAAAATCCCATGACTAAATCATGGAATTTGAATAGGTTTGGTCCAATTTTTTTTTGTATCATCTATTAGATCGGCTGTCACAATTAGTGCGATGAATCATGAGAATATTTAGGTTAAAATCAAATCAAACCTGGTGCACCATGTGGACGATATTTCGTAACGTAGAAATCTAGTATCTTTCAACATTTCTATTATTTTCTAATTTTGAAAGTTATGAACAACTATTAATAGATTACACTACCAATAAATAAAATTGCGAACTTTTTATTGCACTACTTTTTTTTTGCAAGCTTAGCTATACAATTCAAAAAAAAATTTATTTAAAAAAAATTTAATGGCAGTCAAATTAATATTTTTTATTAGCAGTAAACGAAAAAATTTTCACGCAGCCAATTAGTACAAAATTTTTACTTGCATTAAGCCAAAAGCTGCAATTTGTTCTTATTCTCATTAAACTTTGAGAAAATAGTGCTTAATGGTTAGTGCAGAAATTAAAGTTGCAATATAGTGCTGATTGCTGTTTTTTGCTGCCAAATAATTAAATTTTAGCACAAACATTTTTAAGTTCACTATGATTAATGTTGACTGAAAATAGGCAAATTTTTAACTCATCACAAAAAATCATAAAAAATTAATGCATTAATTTTGCGCTATAAAAAGCAACATTTGTTGAAGATTGTATGCACTACCCTCATCTATGGCACGCAGGCATGAATAGTCGCACGAAAAGCTTAAATTTGGGCCACCCTAATGTATTGATTATAGTAATTTGGAAACTGTTGCATAAATTACACGAATTGTTCTATTTGGTTAAATTGTTCATATTTCGCATTTTATCTGTATATTTAGTGCAATTTTCACGTTTGGTTTACTTTCGAAAACTATGTGCCTTTAATTACAAAAACACCAAGCATTTTAGCTAATATGTATGTAAGTGCATATTAGAATGTATGTGCATATTTGTATGTATGTGCATATTTGCATGTATGTGCATATTTGTATGTATGTGCATATTTGTATGTATGTCCATATTTGTATGTATGCAAACAGTAGTTTTGGTTTAGTTAAGTATTACAAATAATTTGCATATATTATTAGTCCTAATTGCTGAGCGCTGTTGTCTTGTTGATATTTTACAAAATCAAATGAAAATGAAAAATATTTAAACAGAATTTGTAGGAGCAATATAAATATTTGAAATATATTATACAAACAAGAGAAATGAAAAGAAATAATCATTTAAAAATAATACAAATATTATGCGGGTGCAAACAGGCTGTTGCAAAAGCAAATGAGGGAAGGAAGCGGACATGTTTTAGAATATTGAGTTTCCACAGAAGATGAACATGGTTGAATAATATGTGAAGGGTGGGCAAATTCGAGGTTACGAAGTAAATTGGTTTACAAACAGAATTGTTTAAAAAAAAAAATTTAGTAAATATAATATAATATTCGTTGGTCCTTTGACATATATTTATTTATTTAAAGGTCCCATTACTAAAAATTATTTTAAATTTATTTAAATTTGGAATAGAATTTCACCACATTATCAATCTTTGATTGTTTTTAATTTTATAAATCAGAGAATATAGGGAGTACAAAGATTATTTAATAATAAATTTAAAAGTTCTCTTTAAGTAATTTATGGTCAAAACAAAATAGAAGTGCCGAAATATCTTAATGTTAGAGAAAAAACTCGCATTCAAAAGCAACACCCAATACAATTGATTTGGTGTTGTCAGCCGTTGAAACTACTCCTCATACTGATGATTGTGTACAGTTTAGCAATTCGCCGTTTATTGCACCAACACACACACACAACAGGTGCAATTTACTATTGCACACTTGTTAACTCAGTACAGATCTAGCTATTTATAAATATGTATTATTGAAAATTTTTAGTCTCATGCTGAAATTATTTAGTTTTTGTTTTGCTAATGGCGGAATATTTCTCTAACAACGTGTTGTTAGAGAACAGAACCCAACCAACAGCAAAATGCAAAGTATGTAGCAATACAAGAAAACATCAACAAATGGCAACAATAATACAAAATCAACTGCTTCACATGTAACGCCATCATTAACAACAGCAGCAGCAACAACAACAACAATGTCATTGCGAATAACAATGGTATAAAATCAACAACAATGAAACAACACATCCTGACGGGCAGTGGGTTATAAAGTATTTTCATAAAATACTCTAGTTTAAATGACCGATAGGAAAAACATTTTGTACGGAGATAACCAGCAGCTGAGAAATTGTTGTGTTTAGAAATGTACGCGTAATCAGGAGGCCTTATAGTAGACAATATTCTTCAATAGATACAGGATTAGAAATTCTATTATTTACACGCATTAAGAACTTCTTATGTTTCTTAAAGTAAAATATATTAATATTCAGTTAACTTGAAGCATCACAGGAAATTTATAACACCAGAGTATTATACCAAACGAAGAGTACCAGTTTTAATTACTACTAAAACCACAGTTAATCCTCGAATATATATTAAATGCATCTTGAATTCTCTGTTCTACCAGACAGAACACTTGGCTAATGTTAACATCAGTCATCTTTGGCTGGTAAAACAAATCAGTTGTTGTCTTAAAAACAGTTTAGTCCATAAAAATTGGCGTTTTGTAACCGAAATCCTTTTGCAATACGTGGCCAACTGTTTTGGGGGAAGCGCATGCGCAAAATGGTGGACACATTCATAACATTATATTAGCTTTATTGACTTTCATATTCCTGGTTGACGTTGATGTAAGTAAAAATTAATTTAAAAAAAAAAACAGTTTTTAGTCCAAACGTTTTGCCACCATTAATTGGGATTGTATACAAGCTTAGGTCTAAGGATATAAAGCAGCCTTCTAGGATTCATTAGTTATGAAAATATATTCTCGTATGTACATCAGAGATCTCACTAATGTATAACAAACTTCAATGGACTCCTTTAATACAATATACACCTTGAATACACTATAGACATTGTCTTTCTTTCATCGTGTACACCTTCTACTTGTGTATAACTATGAGTGTACTCGTGTACATCTCGTGTATATGCGTTTTTAATTTGAAACTGGTGGGCATGTATAATATTTTCAGTGTTTGTTTTTACTGCGCACACACACACATTAATTTTATGAAGGTACAAAACAAATACAGTGTTATCATATCTGCAAATGTGCATACGTACATAAAGTGAATTCAATGTTTTCAATGGATACACTTGAGGTATGATGCACAGTCCTGTACACTCATGATTTATTTGTGTATAAAGTGAGGCATGCATACATTTTTCAATGTCGTTGATGTAAACTTGTGTGTGCAGAGGATAAAATATGTACACTATGTCGAACCCTGGTGGCTGTGTGCGGGAGATTGTCTTCATGTACCTGATAAATCCGCACTGGAATAGCCACACATGTCTTGGGATATGCCTCATATAAATAAATATGTTCTTAATGATACACTTGAGGTATGATGCACAGTCCTGTACACTCAAGATTTATTTGTGTATGAAGTGAGGCATGCATACATTTTTCAATGTCGTTGATGTAAACTTGTTTGTACAGAGGATAAAATATGTACACTATTTCGAACTCTGTTGTACATATACATATATTCTAAATCATCAGCATTTGAAATTCATATATATTCGTAGCAAGATTTTGAATTATGATAAAATCACATGCAGTCAAGAAAAGAGGCTTGGAAAATGGAGGCCTATTTGCTGCATATATAATGCATTAAAATAGAGCTGTAATACGACATCGTTTTCTGTTCGCAGAACTTGTGGCACTCCTACATGTGCCTTTCCTTAACGTGCTATTGTCTTCTAACATTTAGGTGGGGGTATCATGGGCCTAAACAACACACTTAGTCGAATTATACATACATATCCAAACACTCACATATCCATTTACAAAAACTCACTAAAAGTCTCACATAGAAATTACAAGGTTGTACAGCTGCAGAGAACAGAGAGTGCGGTCAAAATGGGCTGTTAGTGAGTTGTGAAGTTTTAGTTTTGTGATGTTTCTCTAATGAGCCAATTCAACCACAGGTACATGAGTACGTACACAAGTGTTTTGTTTAAATTTATGCGAGAGTAATGTTTTATGTGTGTATGCATATATGTGAACACATGTAAGTTTGCAAGAATGTATAGCATATTTCATTTTATTTCACATTAGGTTTAAACATTTCACATTTAGCCAAAAAACAGCTTCTGATACTAAAATTGTTTAGGCTTAATGTGGATATCCATTAATTGTTTGCAAATAATAACATTGAAAGGACCGCACATGTATTTGTTTGTGTAAGCTACATATATCCTTTATTCAATGGAGTGTAAAAACAGCTCTAGGTTACAAAAATGCATGATGTCCGGAGTGTGGGTTGGTTGGTTGGTTTTAAGCCATGCATATTTTGTAAAACCTTTTTATTTTGTTTCTGAAATATATGTTGCATTTCAGAGATACATGGAAGTTTCAATTAACAAACTCTTTTTAAACATAAACTTTTCAATAAAGAGAAATGTTGGGCCTTTATATTTTTAATTTACAAATTTTCACATTTCTAATATTATTAGGATAAGTTAAGCACTCAGTAACACCTTTTAGATAGATGGAATGGAAATAGTGTGTCTTGTATTACAAACCTGACCCTAATAATCCCATATTGGATTCAAATGCAAATTTGTAGGAAATAATCATAATGATTAAGCAATTAGCCAATAGGATTGAACTTTTGACAATTTTATACTCAAGTATAAACATTAAACTAAAGGGACTTATTGACTTGAGTAGAATCATAAATCAGAAGAAAATAGCGGATATGAGTTACAATAAAGAATTACATTGCATGAGCCAACAACCTAGATGATGACATCCTTGCGAACTTCTTTAATAGTGATTTGACGATTCTCCATAGTAATTTTCTTTACTTTATGAACATTTTCATCGATTGTTGTTATAGTGCAGCGTCCAGGACGAGCGTCATCATTCCCATATTCTCGCCGTTCGAATTTCAAGTGCTTTTGAGCACTTAATTTCATTTGTTTACAAAAAATTTGAACCATTTATTTCGATAGCAGAAAATCTCTGAACTCGCAAAGCACTTTTATGACTCTCACAAACAAGTTAAATATCTAAAGCTGTAAACATACATATGTTCGAGACGACCATAGATACGTAGCCCGAGAAATTAAAAAATTCAACTTATTTTTTGAACAGCCCTCGTATATACAAAAGAATTCTTATGTATGCATTTGGTTTATTTTTAATATAAAAAATTAAAAAGAAAATAGTACAATTCGATTAATAAAGGTTCCCTTTTTCTTACTTTGCATTCCTGCTCTGTGGAACGCAACTGGGCCGAGCACCGATTTTTTCACCGCGCATATTTGTCTTCAAAACCTATTCCTGTATGTACTTTCATGACGTTGACGAAATTCTTTACACGCCGCGAACTATACTACAGATCTATTTCTATATCCTACGACGGCAAGCAGCGAATAAATCATTGCAGTGTGACCATCATATCGTTTCAGAAAAATCCTATATCATATTTATGTCTGACATAATTGGCTTCGTGTCTACGTATTAACTACTTCAGCCAATAACACTTTTTGTTAGCGCAAATTAAATGAGAAAATGTTGTTTTCGATTTCTAAAGAATAAATTTCGACATCAAAACCACAATTGAATTGAATTAGCTCAACTTGCATTCAAGTAGGCGTATGAGCAACATTCTTTGCACACAATTATATCATAAAGTATACGTAAACATTTCAAACAAAGTATTCTACAAGGAAATTGTTTGATGAAAATGTTGCCAGGTTGAAGAAGTTATGCGTTTCAAACAAATAAGTTAAAATTTTTATCAACATATAAATTTTGGAATTTTTCTTAAGGAAATTGTACATTTTTATATTATATATGGATAAACTTATATTTATTCTACAGTTCAGTTAAAGTATAAAAACAAAAAATCTTCTAATAAACATGAAATTAATATACAGTGAAACTTCGATATAACGAACTTCGTTATAACGAAAAACTCAATATAACGCATGTTTTATCGAGTCCCTTGAGAAAACCTCTTTATTGCAAAGTTTTTAATACAAAAATACACTATGGCTATAACGAACAAATTGGGAAGAAAAAGTCTCTATATAGCGAAATATTCCTTAAAATTCCTCAATAGAGCGAAATCAGAATAAATCCTAATTGCTGAAGTCCCCTTATAAAAATAGCGAAGTCTAAATGTATTTACAAGCGCATTTGTAAAGCCTCTATACAGCGAAGTACTCATACAAAACCCTCTATACAACGAAGTAAGAATAAAATTATAACAAAATGGTAAAGTCCCGTTTTTAAAAGAACGATTTCTCAATGCGTGTGCAAAACTATAGCTATAACGAATTTTTTTCGTATTTCTTCAACTTTCGTTATATCAAGGCTTTGTTGATTATATTTATAGCGAAGCAATGGCTATAACGAAGTATTTTCCGATTCCCTTGGAATTCGTTATATCGAAGTTTTACTGTATAATAAAAAAAACGTTAATATTATTCACCTTTATTTTTTAAACAGACCTCGTATATTTCCTTGTTTATTGTGCCATAGGGGATTTATTATCCGTTTATGCAGCCTGTAAAATTGAATAAATGCATAACCAACATATTAAGTCATGTACAATGCCTTCAATGTGTACGGTAGAATTTAGCAACATCGACAATAGTGTACAAGTGTGGCAATAAAAAATTATACGTAAGAATGTGTGACACTAGTTAAATTATACATGCATTTCTTATGTGTTTAAAAGCAACAATCAGAACATTTAGAGGATAATGTTATTTAAAAATTAAATTTAAACAAGAGAAATAAACTAAGCGTATAATGAGAGGTTCGTGTGCACAAGCAAACAAAGCAACAAACAAACGCTTTTCACTCACATACAGTTTAAATAACACAAGCATCATGTACTGTATGCAGACACACACACACACACACACATACACACACATATTTATTTTAATAATTATGCTTGATGGATGCTTGAGATATGCTACACTATGTTGCCAGTTTGTTTTGTATATGTGGGTTATATAAATATTTTCATATTGTTGTTATTACGAGCAAAACCATAAATCCTATTTTCCCACAGTCACACAAGTAGTTTGGAATTTAGCAACACATTAAATCACATTTGTTAAAGCAGCACAAATATCACATGTTTGTTGTGTTGCTCATTATTTATGAGAAAACGTACTCGTATATAATTTCATGTATTTCGACTTGTTGACTTTGGTTGTGTTCAATTTGAAGAATTTTCTTCTCTGTGTTGTTTATAATTAAAATGTGTAATAATTTTAAGGTTCTTTTACAATTTTATTTCTTTGTTTAACTAAAACCATTTAGAATTGAGGCATTTTTTTTGTGGCTGTAACAAAAAAAAATCTTTTAGTACATTTAAAAAGGGTAATTGCGGCAGAGACTTGTGTGCAAAAAAATTACTTGAAATTGGGTTGTATTTCTTTTAAAAAGTACGAGTCCTATGTAGTTTTTATTTAGGTTTCTTTTTGTGCTTTTATTCCCAATTCTTTGTTAATAATGCACTAGCTTTAAGGCTTTTAATTTAGGTTTAATTAACTCGATAAGTTGTTGCTTTACAATCTTTTGCATATTAAATTTTTTAATATTAGGAAATGTTTATTAAACCATTTTATATCGAAGCTGGTTTTATGGATTTTATGTGAATTACTATGAATGAAATGGGGCCTGGAATGATGAATGAGATTTGCATAATTAAATTTTACTGTTTCCTCTAATCATTAACAAATTCATAATAAAAATATTATTCTTCTGATGTTAAATCTGGTCCCAAAAATGGGGGTAAATGAATTTATAATCAGAAAGTTTTACAATATGTAAATCAAATTAATAAGTTAAATACTTGTATGTATAAGTAAGGGAAATAATATACACATATTTCACTTACTTGTTTTTTAATAAATAGCATGTCTGTATGTGTACATACTTACGCACATCTATAATTCTAATGTTTTCATACATTTTTTTTATTGCCATATAAATATAAAACAATCCCTTGTTTTACCATAAATTATGTCATAAAACGTGAAGTGCTTCCTTTTCAAGTTATTTGTGCTTTATGAATGCATATTCTTGTTTGCAAGTAGTCATAAACAATTCCAATTAAATGATTTTCCTGCAGCAAAAGTCTTTATAAATATTTCCTTTACGCTTGTTGTTTTACATCAAATAAAAAAGAAATGCACAAAAAGTAAATAGAAAATTAAATATATCACTGCCATCAGTTGAAAAGAAACGTTAGTTCACAATTTTTTGAGAATGCAATTTTTGTTGTCGCCATATGATGGAATAATGAAAACTGAATCATTTGGAAATATATATTTTTACAGTTCTGTTCAGGAAAAAGTGCCAAGTCCTATTAAAGTGGGAATTTTCTTAACAAAAAATTCTGAATTTCTCTGCTGACTACATTGGAATATGAATGTCCTGGGATATTTAATTTTATCGATGTCCTACATGATAGATTCACTGACCAGTATGCTATGCCTTCGTCACTGAAACAGGGCGGCAACAAATAACACAACCATGCATAATCATGACTGAGCATGGGGTCCATCTCGGGACTTTCAGCTTCACAGTCTTGTGTTAACTACTTCAGTCAATAGTACGTCCATACTAATATAATAAATATGAAAGTAAGTCCGTCTGTCGCATTTAAAACCCTTAACTCATTTGAAGAAAAAAATGATTTACAGTTTTTATGATGGCTTGCACTTTTTATAATGACTTGCAGTTATCATAATGACTTGCACTTTTTATAATGTCTTGCACTTTTTATAATGACTTGCACTTTTTATAATCACTTGCACTTTTTATAATGACTTGCACTTATTTCGATGCACTTTTTATGATGACGTGCACTTTTTATGTTGACTTGCATTTTTATAATGACTTGCACTTTTTATGATGACTTGCACTTTTTATAATGACTCAACTTTTTATGATACCTTGCACTTTTTATAATGACTTGCACTTTTTATAATGACTTCCACTTTTTACAATGACTTGCACTTTTTATAATGCACTTTTTATGTTGACGTGCACTTTTTATGTTGACTTGCATTTTTATAATGACTTGTACTTTTTATTATGACTTGCACTTTTTATAATGACTTGCAACTTTTTATGAAACCTTGCACTTTTTATAATGACTTGCACTTTTTATAATGACTTCCACTTTTTACAATGACTTGCACTTTTTATAATGCACTTTTTATAATGACTTGCACTCTTTATGATGACTTGCACTTTTTATGATGACTTGCACTTTTTATGATGACTTTTACATTTTATGATGGCTTGAATTTTTAATAATGACTTGCACTTTTTAGAATGACTTGCACTTTTTATGGTTACTTACACTTTTTATAATGACTTGCACTTTTTATGATGACTCCCACATTTTATGATGACTTGAATTTTTAATAATGACATGCACTTTTTATGATGGCTTGCATTTTTTATGATGACTTACACTTTTTCCTTACTAATATAATAAATATGAAAGTAAAACTCTGCATGTCTGTTACGTTTTCATGCTCAAACCGCTGAATCGATTTAAATGAAATTTGGCATAGAAATATTTTAAGGTCCGAAGAATAACATAGGGTGGTCTTTGTTTTTGGAAATGATCCTATTAAGTTATCAAGGGTGGTAAAAAAATTTATAGACGCATGAAATTATTAAACTGATAACTAAGAACGTTTTAACACAGTAAAAATTCAACATAACATACACATTAGCTGCAGTTTCACATATTTTTCGGTGGCAAAGTCGCGGGTAAAAGCCAGTTTGAAAATAAAGTGTATTTGAGTTTTATCAAATATTGAAAACAAAAGACTTAATCATATTTGCCTTGGGCCGATAGCCATTAGTTGCTAGTGCCTTCACTTCTTTTTGTTTATTGTAATTTTAATTATAATAGACTTGAAATAATAATAGTAATAATAATATTTGCTTCTTCATTTTAATATTATCAACTTATTTCTTAGCCCATTTTCAACTGATGGTAATGATATACTATTGTTATGTAGCAATTGACTGAAGGCGTGTTCTTCCAAAAATGCAAAAAGGGTGCAAAGTATAATCCTGTAATAGTTAAAGTTTCTTAACACATCTCTTAAATATCATTATTGCTGCACTTGCAAATGTTTTCCTCAACTACTCGTGTACAACTATGAATTTTCCTTATGAGAGCAAGACAGGCAATATATTTTCTCGTTTGACCTGAACTGTTCATATTCATAGATTTTTATCAATTTAAAAACCAACGAAAAAAGAATTAATTATTTCTTAACATAATGAATATCACGTAAAACAATCAGTTAAATAAATGCATATTACCATTTAAAAAATCAATTTTCCTTTGATACATTTTTCAGTCCTTGAGTCTCAAGCGATTTTATTAAAGTTAATATTATATCGAAATAAAAAGCAAGGAAATGAGAATCTGTCATTTCTTCTTAGTCTCTGCTTGATAATAAATTTCTTTCACGGTTTTTATAAATTCGTATAAAAAATGAATTAACCTATATAAAATTAAAATATTGTGAGAAAGAGGATGTAGAAGAAAATATCTGTTGTTGAGCACATCTCTTGTATGTAAACTGTGATAAAATAAAAGAGTTTGTACAAAAGGAGTTATAACCATTATTTATATTTCTATATACGAGAGTACGAGTATGTGTAAATTTAAGTGGTTGGATCGCAGAAATGTTAGTACGAGTAAATTGGAAAGCAACTAAATTTCAGAAGATCTACGAGCATTATATGAGGAATGTATGCAATAAGGATTAGTCCATGTTCGATAATTAAAGAATTTGTTTCTGTTACTTGACCAGATAATGAATACATGTGTCATGGAAACTAAAAGTGTGTTCCAGGCTCTAAAAATGTAGGTTTAGTAGGACTTAAGAAATTTTATGAATTTGTTTAGGGTTTTTAAGAAATTTTTGGAACGAATACAAAACAATTTCTTAAAGAAAAATACACTGATGATGGAAGAAACCGATTTGTTTAGAAAGCAAATTTGATTTAGCGTGATGCACAGTGGCGAGAAATAAAAAAAAAACATGTCCCCAACTTTTGAAGTAGTTCAAAAACTCTTTCGAATAAAAGAGTACTCTTATAAGTGGAGTTAAGTAGTTAAAAAGCAAGAGAACACAGAAGTTGGAAATAGTGTCCAATTCGGCGACGAAAAAAATAATAATAAAATATGGTCACCATGAATTATCTCTTCCCAAATTTACACCATCTGCTCGTTCAACACTATCCTCGCCTTTCCATAGTTCAGGCACAATGTCTCGCATGAGTAGGGATCACTCCCTGAGTGGTGGTGCTAAAAGAAAATAATCTATATAATACAAGACATGGTCGCATTAGTAGCTCTTTCCATGAACGCACTAACGAAATTACACAAACCGAAAAAGCCAACTAGACCCATAATTAATTTCAAATCGCATTCCAACAACATTGTATCGCAATACATACAAACAATACTTTGGACGTAAAAAAAGCACTCTACAGATTTAGTTATCCTTGAATTCAAGCAACAGAGACACAAGAAAGTGAATGCAACTTCAATTATAAAATACACAGATCAATTAAAGAAGCAGAAATAGGGAGTACAACATCGGCAATTGTCATGAAAATATGTTTTGTTTTTTTTAAACAAAAATACCTAGAAGACGACATCACACGTACACTGGAAGATAAATAAAGAATAACAAAATGAATAGGGAAATAGAAAAGGTGAAAAAATAAGATACGAGTATCACAAGTGGAAGAGTAAACTAGAAAACTCGGCTCTATGAACTACGGCACACATTCTATGTGAATGTTAAAGTAGTTGTGTCTTCCACTCGGCGCTTTTAGAATCTGATGGATGGAAAGTCCTTACTGACACCCATTAAGGGTGTCATGCAATACGCCGATTAAGGCCGATTTATCGCACAAAAGATTTATTTGGTGTTGTAGTGCCAGATCCGTCTCTCTATCACAAGTTAATGGTTCCGAAAAAAATCTCTATATCAATACACAAATCTTAAATTTTATAAGCTGCAAGTGTGTTTAAAAACATCTCCTCATCCTCTTTCACTGTATAGTTTTACTGTTCTGCCAGTTATTGTATCGTTCGTTATGCTGGATTTCGTAGTTGCTGTTGATTTTAAAACACTTTAGTGTAGGCTGACCCAATTTTCAAATGAATTTGTCTTTAAAAACAATTGTTTGCCTTTTCCGCATTTGTTTTCTTCCCTTTTTTGAGCGTGTCTTCTGAAGTTTTGTTAAATCAGCAGCTACGAACAACAAAACTAGCAAATATCCAACGAGACATCATCAGTGATGCAGAAGAATTCTGTTATGTACGATGGTTGTTTAATGCTCAAGGGTATATTCTATCGCTGAATGGTTGTTGTTGCATTGTCGTTGCAATCCAGTTGTATTGTTGGTTGTCGTTGATGTCATTAGGTTTTCTTTAGCAGTTGTTTTATTGTTGCACTTGCTGTTTAAATATGAATCTGGCAGTCGTATACATAAATAAATATATATATATATATATAGTATATATATATATATATATATATATATATATATATATATATATATATATATATATATATATATATATACATATATATAAGTAAATATATATAACGCCACTTAAAATTTAAGATACCGTAACTGGCAAAAAATTCAATTAAAAAGTTGAATTTTCATCGGTTACTGACTCGTATTTTACATGGCATCAGTGCTGACTTGAATATTGGCCTCCAATGTCATCAAACTAATTTTGCAATTAGTTAATTGTTTAGCAAGCTGTAGGGATAATTGTACCCTCTGGTTGGAACCAAATGTCGTTGATTAATTTCTGGAAACGGAAATACAGTCAGAATTTCCTTTCTCATTTCGCAAAAAATAATAACCTATAATGCCGCCAGGTATAAGAAATGGGTACTATTGACCCCCAATATACAAAAAATAATTTTATTTGAATTTATCGGCCATGAAAAAGATCATTCCCATATTTCGAAACGACCAATCGTTCCGTTCAGCATACATACAAAAAAAACATGCAAACAAACACTAATTTTGATAAATTTTTATCTATAGCGGTGTACCGCTTGACTAACGATATGACTGACAAACTGGCCAAATGTAAGCCAGAAAAAGCCATAAAGGCACTACTCTCTAAGTGAATGAACAAACGACTGGTTTATTTGCGTTATAATTGTTACTCTTAAGAAAACTTCAACCATGGAATTTTTGCAATTGTTTTTACTTGTTGTCTTGTCTTCATTTCATGTTTAAGTAAATTTCTTTGTAAGGCTTTATTATCATTATGAAATTGGATTATAATGTTATTGCCGTTAAATGATTATTTTTTTTTGCAACTTGAAAAAAAGAACGCTAATGAAGCAAATCTATTTTTTATAAGTCCTTTGGCAAATATTTTATTATATAAGTTTGCCTTCATTTTGTTTTTAATACTTTATTATCACAAACAATTAAATTATATTATCTCAGTAAGATGGACCAAAAGTTTTATTTAAAATTAAATATTGAATAAAATTAAATAAATATAATATAAATAAAATTAAAATTTGAAAATAATTCTGGAACTTTAAAACAATTCGAAAACAAGATATGAATGTTAAAAGTTCTAATTAAGTTGCAGATATGATTAGAAAATGGATATGCGAGTACAATTCGGTGACAGAGAGCCGTCTACTGTAGTAAATTTGATGGTAATACATGTAGGGGGGACCACACAACTTCGCTAAATTTCTCAAATGATGTCCTTGGCTTGCAATTGTTTTGTTTGCTACTACTTTTATTTAATTTACCTACTATTTTTTATTAATTTTTTTTTTGACATTTTAGTTTTAGGCCAACTTTTATTGATTCAAATGTTGTTTAACAGTTCCATTTAATTTAAATTTTATTCGCGATGATTCCTTTTTCTATATCATAATAGGCTCAAAGTGATTTTAGTTGTCCTAAAATGATTAAATGGACGTATACGTCAATGTATGTGGTAGATTAACTATAGAGCCTAAACATATCGCACCCTAAATACAAAAGGGGCACAACTCAAAATTTTCCAAAACTGACTTTTTTCCATAAATTAATTCAGAATACACATCTCTAACTACTGCAAAAATTTCTTTCACATCACTATCTTCTTTAACTGAAAAAATACATTTGTCTATTTTTATGTTAAGTTTGTTGCTTCTGCACGATGAACAGTTTTTTGTCTCTGCTGAAAATTTTAGTATTTTGAGTTGTGCCCCTCTTGTATTTAGGGTGCGATATCTTCTTTCATCAGAATTCTATGTATTTGTCTTAACTTAATTCAGTTCGAGTTTCATTTATTATTCGTTTCCTAAAATAGTGCAAAAGTATTAGTGGCACCTGTGTGGTGCAGATCAAGGAATTATGGAATCCTGAATCGATCACATCTTGCCCCTGAAGAAAACTTTCGATAGCGTAGTGTCTTATCTGGTTATATTGACTAATTCTTCAAAGTGCTGATTTCATCAAGAAATGGAATAGAAATGAATCATATGAAGCCACTGCTTGGAGGGACTTAAGGAGTTACATCGAAGACACTGGGTTCTTGACGTAATCGAATTTGAAGGCTTCCATGGTATCGGTGGAGGCAACCTACCGTAGAATGGGAATAGGTGTAATCCTGAACGGATTGGGATAGCTTATGGCCCTCTCTTCGACCTAACCTAACGTAAGATAAATAGCTGAATGTTGATCCACAGGAACATACTGGCATAGCTCTGCATTTTTGTCGATAGCCAAGCGGTAGTCAGATTGACTTGGTCCTCAATTGACCTTCTGTACATTGCAACTTCCCAGACAACCTTTCAAATGTCGAATAGTGAGCCATGATGTCTGATTTAAGTCTATTTGGCATGAAATATACAAATTTTTTAAATTAGATTTTCTCCCATTTAAAGCCATTCTTCAGACAAGGCTGCCCTGCCCGTTCACATTTACTTGAAACGACGGGTTATTGGACTCTTCGGTCCGATTGTTTCCAAAAGCTTTTCTTGGCATTTTCTTTCAGTATGTTTTTGTCCACTATTCCATTAACAAGTACGAGTGCCCCAACACATGCAGCCGACATATAGGCTTAGATCATAACTCTTTCGTAACCATACTTTTTTATCTTGGACCAGCACTCAGGGGATGACCCCTATATGTGCAATGCCTTGCGCCGGAACTGAAAATGAGGGGATAGTATTGAGGGGACAGATTAGGAAAGATGAGAAGATAGACAGTTTTTTTGTAGCTATTTCAACCTTTTACTTCGCCGGCTAATTTTTGCTACAGGGCCGACGAAGGTGGGTGCTGTTACTCTGCTTTTAGTACACGACATTGTCAGTCGCTGCCAATTATGTTCAGTGACCAGTGGCTATGCCTTCATCATTGAAACAGGCTGGCAACAACTAACACAACCACGCACTAATGCTGATGAGAAGAATTCAACACAATATTTCATGACTCAGCGCGGGCTCGAATTCAGGACCCTCCGCTTCATAATCTCGTGTTCTACTACTTCAGCCAACAGCACCCTCTTTAAGATTCGATGCGGTCGAATGTAACGTTCTTTCTTGTTTATTATACATATTTTTTTTTATTTAATTTTGATTTAATCTAAAGAATTAACATAAAATGAATAAATTTGAAGTTTTCATAATTGCGAATATTTAAATTAATTTTGCGTATGCCAAAAATTTTCTTTACACTATAAATTTTGAATTCTGTATCATTTTGAATTGCTGTAAAATCTTTTTCATTATCTAAATTAATAGTTGGAATAATTATCTCATGACAATCACAGTTTAAATAATATATTGTTACGTTTTTAGACCTTTTCGTAAAAACGGTTTTTACTTATCCTTCAAGGATTCGTTTAATTGCATCAAATTAAAAACACAGACAATTACTTTTAGAAATATAATGCGGCAACACTTTATTTACTATTTAATTAACACGAGTATTTGTACTACTAAACACTTAGCGATGTTAACACGTCTAGATTAAAAATCTCACTGATCCCGCTGTTCACTGGCAGCGACTTTATATAGCAAAATGACGTCGTCTGGTAACTTCGCGAAGCATCTGGTCATGGTTGTTGTTGGTTGTGCTTTACTTAACATGTAGCTATATACGTGTGTTTGTATATATGACAATGCTGTCTTGTGTTTTGTTTATTGTAACTATGTGTGGTTGTATGTATGAGTGCTCTGTGTGTTGTGTAGTTTTGTTTCTTCTTGTGCTATGTGGGCATGTTGCTGTGTATATTTGTGTGTATGTTGCTGTGTATATTGATGTACATGTTTAGTTTTTATTAGCAGCGAATACTTGCGTACAAGATCATTAAGAATAACATCATCATCTCTTAGCATTGATGTTACTAGGTTTTTCGTTATTGTTGTTTACACTTATTATTGCACAGCCTCGAATGATCTTGTATATTCTCAACGATGTATCCGGAATATTCCATTTCCGTTAATTCAAATATTATCTGCATGGTGTTGACCAGGGTTGTAACATTTTGACATCTAGAGATGAGTTTGATAGTGCTGCCAAGTACATATAGCCACATTGTCGTTATATTTGAATCTATTTTTAAACTTTGTAACAATATAATAATTATTCTCTTTATGCAAAACTTCATTTTCCACCAATTTCTGCAAAACTAATCAAACTTTTACAACTTCTGGCTCATTATGAGCCAATAAAAGCAAAAAAAAAAGAGATTCGAAACGCTTAAAATAAAAAGAAAACATGTCAAGCAATTATATATCCCATCCATTGGAAATAAAAATTCTTTAATATTTTAATAGTCACATAAATCTTGATCTTTTAATATCAGTAATTCTGTATTATAGATTTAAGGCATTTTTCTTGCTCGCAGATTATTTTCTTCTCCAACAATTTCTTCATTCATATTCAATTGCTGTAATTAATTATCTAATTAGCTGCGAACTTTCCACAGAATAGTACTTAAAGCAGACTCAGTTATTGATTATAATTTTATGTTTTAGTGCACAAGAATTCCAATCAACTTTTAAGTAGATTGTTACTTTAATGCCATCTTTAACGCTTCACTTCATTTTTTGCTTAACATTTTTTTTTTGGGGAATGTTTGTAAGTGTTAGTAGTTGTTACAGCAATTGTGGTCGAATGAAATAAAAATTGTCGTATTAGAAATGGAGATGACGATAATAAGAACATCGATTTAGTATAAACTTTGCTCGTTATTGTATCCTGAACTGAAATTGCTATTGTAGTTCAGTTATAGTTATTTCATCGTTAAGGAAATCACATGTACAATTAGGAAAAAGCATTTGAGGATTCTTTAAATACGTAAATATACCATTTAAAGACCTACGGCTTAATTTATAAGAAAAAAAAAATCTGATTTATAACAGGTTAATAAAGCAAATTTTTATATAAAAATTTAGTTTATAAGACGAAATTTTTTTTCATAAATTAGGCTGCTAATTAATAAATTTTTGTCATAATTTATAACAATTTAATAAAAGAAATTTTCATACAAAAATTTATTTAATAAGGCTGTTATAAACAAATTTTTTTTTATAAATTTTGCCGTAAAAATTCAGGTCTGATAATTAAATTTTTATGTAAAATTTTTAATAAAAAAAACGTTCGCCTTTACAAGCTATAAATGACCTGAAAAAAAAACTTTAAAGAACTCGTCCACTATTAATGAGCTGTACATATCGCTCCTTTACTGCAACATAGTCATATAACAAAAAATTAAAATTTTTAGCTATTTAATTAAAAGTGCTCTTTCACACGATCTGCACAAGTAAAAAAGAAATCTCAAGCTGAACCGTAGTTGTAGTAAAATGCATATCGTCACTGAAAATGCAAAAACCCCTAGCTAACATTTTGAAAGTTTAACTAAAACTTGCTTAAATGAAAAAAAATATATTGACAATTAGACCAAAATTATACATATTCATAAAAAAATAAAACGTATTTGAAACCTGTTTTAAGAAAATTTTGTATGAAAAAATTTCATTAAAATACATTTCAAACTCATTTTAAATTTTTTGAATACCGGGGTAAATATATAAATTTTTGGGTCTCTGTTTACTTGTATTGTAGAATTTTGCACTAATTTTCAATTCGTTATTATTTTAGACAACTTTCAGTGCTTCTGGTCTAAAATGTAACAAACAAAGATAGGACCTTTTGCATTTTTTGCGACGATATATTTTTTGCAATCGTATCTTTATCCGTATATTTTATAAATTGCAATTAAATTTTTTTAAAGTTTTGATCTTTTTCGAGATATGACTATTTCACAACAAAGGAGCGATATAAAAGCAAAAAAAAGCAGAGTAACAGCACCCACCTTCGTCGGAGCTGTAGCAAAAATTAGCCGACGAAGTAAAAAAAAAGGTTGAAATAGCTACAAAAAAACTATCTATCTTCTCATATTTCCTAGTCTGTCCTCTCAATACTAGCCCCTCGTTTTCAGTTCCAGCGCAATGCATTGCATACATAGGGGTCATCCCCTGAGTGCTGGTCCAAGATAAAAAAAATAAATAAAAATAAAATTCTGTTCATTTACATATTTAGCAAATAGTACAATTAGAAATAATATCATAAGGTAGAAATGTGAACAACAACGCCTTTCAAATAGTTTTTTATAATGCTACTCGATCGGTTATCGGTTTGTGTAAAATTTTTTGGAGTATCCCGGGCCAGGCTGTTCATTCGCAATTGCTACCAATTGCTTCGGCTTCTAATAGAAAAATGTTTTTGTGCTACTGACACTATCTTCGGCAACAGACTAGTGCAGGCTCGGCAACAAAATTACCTGGACTTGACAAGGACTACGCACTCTATCAAAAACATATGATTGCATTGGTTCGATCAAGGAAGGTCACTTTGGCTACGAACTGTGATCAAATGCATGCGATAAAACGTGTACTGCTATACGATAGAAAACAAAGAAAGGTCGCTGTTCCATTAGCCTGCCTGTACGTGACAGTAAGAAAAATTTTTTTTAATGGCAAGTTTAAGACAAGCATTTGAAGTCTTTGCAAACATTATTATTGGCTAATTTTTGAAGCACCATGTACATGCCTACATATTTGTATAAAAAGTTTCAACAATCAAATTTCCTTAAAATAATTCAGCATAAATATTTTACATTTAAATCTTTCCGAGATAATATATTAAACCAACTTAATTAAGGAAGCTGTCGGTTTCTGTATGATGTCAAGTTTTGCAACAGCAATGCAACTTAATTTCGAAATTCGTTTGCATCACACATATGTGTTTGCAACAAGTGCAAAGCAAGCATTAAAATTACTTATCAATTAACCTACGTCTGATCTGACCGAGGCAGGCAAACGGATGTTAAAACGCTAACCAGCCAACAGAAAAAATAATGGAAAAATGCTGTCTGTTTAAAAAAGGGTTTGGATTGTGTTTATGCAAACGACGGTTATAGACAGTCATAGACACACATTCGTGCCGAGATATACTTATACTCGTATGTTTGTATATTGGAAATTATATGCAGATGCAACCAAAAGATAAAACATTGCATTACGTTCACTGGCAAATAGTACTCGCAGTACGATGAAAATTGGATATTGGACAAAATTTATTTTATGAAAATATTCAATGATTGCAGAATATAAATAGCATGAAACATTTCTCTTGTACGTTTAGTTCTTCTTTCGATGCTGTTTTAATTTATTGATATTTGGTGGCTCGTTAAGAGAGTTGTCGCTTTGGAGGAGTTGTTGAATATTGGAAGTTTTTTCGTACATTTTTCATTTATTTATTTTATGAAATGAATTAATCCAAGGATAATTTGATTTAAAATTTTTTTTATTGTATAGTCGTAACAAGAAAAAAACAAATTCTGCTTGCGCAGCAAACAAATATGTAGTAGGGATGGATAACAAGTACTTTCCAATTTTATCTATATTTTGAGTTGACGGGCTTGTTGCTACTATTCCTATGTTTTGCATTTATAATTGTATTTATTGTATATAACACAATATTTTTATTTATTAGCATCTGACTGATGAAAATTGTATTTATTTTGTAAACTTGTTTATAATAAATGTCTATTTCAAATAAATATATATTATCATCCAGATCTATATGGCCTGGGTACTCTTTTGTTCTTCCGTGCTTTGCTTAGAACTATTTTCAGGGTAGAAAATGCTGTTTCACAACATTTATGTGGTACCAAACATTGAATGCAATTTGTAGATTTCTGTCTTCAGTTTTTTAGATAAACAGAAATTAATTCCAGAAACATTTCCACCTCTGTTAAAAGTAAGCAGAGGTTTTTCTCTTCGCCACACACAAGCGCAACTGTGTTTATGCGGTAGTGCACATCACTGTTCTAAATCAATGTTTAAGACGTATGACTAATACGATTCCATACAAACAAATATTAATCATACGCAGCCGTGCCGTGTCAGAATTAAATTTCGTTTGGGGACAAAATTTATTCTGTATTTTCTTTCGGTGGTCGGCGAAAAAAAATCATAATAAAAAATGTATACCCGAATAATTATTTTCTTTATACCTCGAGTAGAACTTAAAATTAATATTTTTTTTTGTCTTGGACCAGCACTCAGGGGATGACCCCTATATATGCAATGCATTGCGCTGGAACTGAAAACGAGGGGATAGTATTGAGGGGACAGATTAGGAAAGATGAGAAGATAGACAGTTGTTTTTGTAGCTATTTCAACCTTTTACTTCGCCGGCTAATTTTTGCTACAGGGCCGACGAAGGTGGGTGCTGTTACTCTGCTTTTTAGTACATGATAGTGTAAGTCGCTGCCAATTATGTTCAGTGACCAGTGACTATGCCTTCATCATTGAAACAGACTGGCAACAACTAACACAACCACGCACTAATGCTGATCAGAAGAATTAAACACAATATTTCATGACTCAGCGGGGGCTCGAACTCACGACCCTCCGCTTCATAGTCTCGTGTTCTACTACTTCAGCCAACACCACCCAAAAAGTTCCTTTTATAATAAGGAACTTTGGAACTACGTATCCACTGCATTGCGCCGGAACTAGAAAGGAGGTGATCGTATTGAGAGGAAATATAGAAAATAGAGAAAATATAGAAGATTTGTGGCTATTAAAACCTTTTACTTCGCCGGGTAATTTTTTGCTACAGGGCCAACGAAGGAGGATGCTGTTCCTCTGCTCTTCATCTTAATAATAAAATTAATAAGTTCGAAAAATAAAAATATACATTCTGACAATTTTTAAAAGGACACAACAGTGCTTACGTTGATTTTCTAGTCATCAACAACTTGTCTTGTCTTAATAACAATTTTCAGAATTTTAAATTTTCCCATAAATAGGCAACTATAAGAGTAGCACACTTTGAATTCGTTGTGTTTTCACTGAGAATCAAGTAAACCTTTTATCAGAATCATGACGTTTTGGAGAAGGGGAGACATGTACCACCCGCACAAAGTAATTCTTAATATTTTCATATCTGAGGGTTTACTCTGTATTGCGATGAGAATGAAAATCTGAACGCATTTGTATGCTATTTACATTGAAATGCGAAAGCAATTATTTTCGCATCGCACTACAGAATAATCCACCTGCTCATCATATTCTTCGTCGGTACTCTAATTGTTATATATGCATTATCTGTTTAGGGAAAAATCTTTGCCTTATATTCATTATTTGTTGGGGGGAAAAAAGTATCTGTTTTGGGGAAAAAATCGTTGTCTTATGGCAACGCTGTTAGTTATACTGTTTTTGTTTCCATGATAAATGTTTTTATATGTCTTTCACATGATATACTGGCCTGATGCAAAGATAATAAAAACTCCTCTCTGCTTCTGAATGAATCAACGATTTACAATATGTGCAATAAGTGCAAACATAAATGTATTTACATACACTCATACATATGTTTAATGGAATTGCCTTGATGCGAAAGCAAATTCAAAGAATTGTTTTCAATGCAATATACTTTACATTGTACTGTGGTTTCGATTACTACCGACTACTTGTACGGGCATTATTTTGTATAATGCCTTTTAATGCGAAATTTTAAAATTTGTTATTGATAATGAAATTCTTTAGCTGGATGTAAACTTTATTTTCATTGAATTTAAAAAATTTTTATACATGAAAATATTTTTTTCAATCCACAACATTCGTATGCCTTTTTATGGATTGTGTTCGTATAATTCTTATTGTGTGATAATCTTATTTATACACCAAAATTCTACTGGTGCTAACCAGTACATCTCCAATCATCGTGTTTGAATGGTTTTCAGACCCGTATGTTTATATTATAACTGTCTGAAGAAGAATTGAGAACATGAAACTTTAATATAAAAGAAAATAAATTTAAAAAATC
This sequence comes from Linnaemya tessellans, assembly GCA_951800035.1. Classification (NCBI taxonomy): domain Eukaryota; kingdom Metazoa; phylum Arthropoda; class Insecta; order Diptera; family Tachinidae; genus Linnaemya; species Linnaemya tessellans. Next base: position 25,298,538 of record OX637536.1, read on the forward strand.
AACCAACATCTTGCTCGTTGCCAATCGATTTATTTTTCTTATCTTCTTTAAACTTGTCGGCCTTTGGTGCACAAAAGCTGTGTTAAGAAGGAAAAACATAAATAAACTGATCTATTTATAATATGTAGCATAGACAATTATCTAGGGTTGACTGACCACTGGGTAATCCGACAAATACGACGTGGATTTTTATGGATATTTTATTTGAAATAACCCAACAGAGTTTTATTCTGCATATTTATTTAAACAAAATTAGTATAATTATTACGTTTGATTTACGAAGTAAAATAAAATAAAATTAAAAAAGTAGTCATAAAATTTATAACGAAAATATAACATAAATAATATTTATATACGCTGGTGAATATTAACAAGTAAGAACGCTATATTCGACCGGGTCGAACCTGAAATGCCCTCCAAATATTTAGTAAATAAATTAAAAATGTTTAACCTGCTGGGCCAGATTTCCTTTGAGACATTTATGTACCTAATTTTAAAACTCTATTTGACAGGGTCACTCCGGGAAGGGCACCTTGGGGGAGACATCTCACCTCTGTCGTAAAAACTTAAAAAGTAAATTTTTGGGGTAATTAAAAAATGCAGTAACATTTTTTTGTAGGGTCATTTAGAGGAGTGTGAAGGGTTAGGACAGGTGAAGGTCAGAGTATATCTCAGCTTGATCATGAAAGCTTAAAAATTTCATTTTTAAGGCTTAAGTAATACAATTTGTTAAATATTTACACTATTTTTCCATATCAATATCTTACGGTTCCGAGTTCAATGCTTTGGACTTTCTTTCACATGAAAATATATCAAAAAATTTTCAAAAAAAAAAACTTTAATGCTAGAGTTAATGTCGACGCCGTAGCCGGCGTTTCAACGCCGAAAAAGTTGAAATAGATTGAACTTTTCGGCGTTGCAACGCGTTGAGATTAACTGCTCTCATACAATTTCATACGATTTAACTTTTTTTTGACATTTGACGCCGTCGACGACGTCGACATTAACTCTAGCATAAAAATTATATTGTTTTTTAGAGGTTGGTTTAGTTCTTCTTAGGAGAACTTTTTTCTCTCCGGCCCGATCCAGCTCATTTACGAACTTGACCTGTGCTGTCCTTTAAAATTTATCTATTGTTGGTGTTCATTTTGACTGAATCGTGATTTCCACAAGGGAGACGGACAGGCGGACGAACGTGGCTAGATCGTCTTAGAATTTATGGGGTCGTAGAGGGATATTTCGTTGCGTTACACACGGAACGGCAAAGTGAATATACCCTCAAATGTTCTTTTGGAGGGTATAAAAATTGTATCGTTATTAAGCTCCACAAATTTTAAGTTTTTAGTGATAAGAATTTTGTTTAAAATATAAGAATTTTTATTTAATTTTTTTTATCGCATATTTAAACGATTTACAAATTAATTTCATAAATAGAATATTCCCAAATCTGTGCTTCGTTTCTGTATCTAAGGTGGAAGCTTCTCGTTTAGATAAAATTGTTGTCATTCTGTTAAACAGAGGGTAAACCAAATTAATTTTTATTTTTGTACTTTTATTAGATATATAGAATGATTCAAATATATTATTATGTGGATCGCCCTGCAAAAAATAGTGTGACAAACATAATTCGTAATTGGTTTTCTTTCGATGTGAACACGTCGCACAAGTTACAGGCTTCAATACTATAGTCTGAAAAAAAAAGGAATTCAATCGTATCAGTAGAACACACTTTTAACCATTTTTTGCCATGATTTTTGAACCAAATTTTATTTCATTGCAATGATTGGATCTGCACCCTTAAATAATGCCACCCTTAATAAGCCTGACCTGAGATATCGATGAAAATTTTAAAAACGAAACACTTTAGCAAATGAATTTATTATTCTTTGAAATACCACTGTAGCCATAATGAGGATTATGGTGCAGTTATTACATTGTACACCACAACCGCCATCACAAAATTGTTTTTTATTCCAAGATTATAAAGCTGTACTCGAAGGAGCTTCAACATCGGATATAATTCTGTTTTTCATTTATGCAAGTGTAACGCCTATTTGCATTGAATCGAAATAAATCTCATCAATGTTCACACATACATAGATAACTGCATTTTGATATATTTCATTTGGGTCACTGACAGAACTCTAAACTCATAATTTCTTTTCTCTCAATGAATTAGTGAGAAAAGCTAAAATTTTGAAATAAATAAATAAGAAACAGGACCGATGAAGGAGGCTGCTGTTACTCCGCTTTTAGTACATGATAGTGTCAGTCGCTGCCAATTATGTTCAGTGACCAGTGCTATGCCTTCATCATTGAAACAGTCTGGCAACAACTAACACAACCACGCACTAATGCTGATCAGAAGAATTCAACACAATATTTTTTGACTCAGCGCGAGGTTTTGAACTCAGGACCCTTCGCTTTGTAGTCTCGTGTTCAACTGCTTCAGCCAACAGCACCCCCTTTGAAGACTTCTGTGGTTTGTGGTTTATTTGTATACTCCGGCGACTTAAGAAAACCTCACATAAAAAATTATAATACGAGTAGTATATTCCTCCTTGACTGGGTCTCATGGCTGAAGATGATTTTTTAATGAAAATTATTATTGAAAATGTCATCCCATTTTTTATGAAATATTTTTATTATTTGCATCTGTTGTTGAATGCTACATCCGTCTGCTACATTTGACAAAACAGAATAGGCTGATTAAATGACAGCTAGTTTGACAGATGGACGCTATCAAGTATCGAATTTCGGAAGCTCCTGTTTCAAGAGCCTTTATAAAACCGATAAATTTTGTGGAGATATTCTCCGAAATTTTCGTGTGTAAAAATACTCCTTATTTCTAATTGTGGTCATAAGTTAGTATACAAATTGTATCTGGATAATACGTGATAACTTTTGTACACAAATAGGTTGCGTAAAACAGCAACAATAACAAAAACGTTTGAAATAATAAGTTGAGTTCTTTATATTGTCATCAGATTTTTTTTGCTGAAAAAATAACGCAGTATAAATGAATTTGCCGGTCATTCAATTCTTTTGAAGTTTAACTTTATTTACCGTCAAGACATAATGGCGGGTAGTGTGAGAGGCATAATGTGCACTTTTATTTCAACTTTGCTCAACATGATTTTTTTTTTTTACGAAAAAAGCAGCCATGAAATGAAACGAATATTTGTGTGGCAAACCTCTTACATATTTGTATTGGAATTAATTCTTTTGTTTCTTTATTGCAAAGAGCCAACAGTAAGGGAATCTCGATAGCGCAACTGTGTCATAAACTATATTCGTTAGGAAAGAAAACAGCTGTATATTAAAGGAATATTGTAAGTAAAAGTATCAGCAACAGCAACTAACAACAGATGCTGGTAAAAAAGGAAAATAAATAACATTCGAGCAAAAAGAGTTGTGAAATTTTGTTTGTTCTCGTACCAAAAGAAAAAAAAAACAAGTAAAACCGTTATATTCGACCGGGTCGAATCTTAAATACCCTCCAAATATTTAGTAAGTAAATTTAAAATGTTTGTCTGCACTTTGGCGGGGTCGCTATGGCAAGGGCTGTGGGGGAGACATTTCACCTTTGTCATAAAACTCTAAAAATAAATGCTTGCGATAATTATATACAAAATTAAAAAAAAAAATTTTTTTTGGCAAAGGGGGGTGGAGGTGGTAGGGCAGATTAGTACCAGGTTACTTCTCAGCTTCCTCGTTAAAGCTTAAAAATGTTATTTTTAAGGGATGTAGGCTTAAGTAAAACAATTTGTTAAATGTTTACCATATTTTTGCATATAATAACGCCCACTAAAGGAGGCAGGGTCCAAACATTATTTGTTTTTCATTTTATGACTCTAAGTTTAACGTGTTGGACCTTCTTTAATATAAAAATATATCATTTACTTAACAAAATTACAAAAAAAAAACTTTAAAAATTATGTTCGTTTTTAGAGGTTGGTTTAGTTCTTCTTAGAGGAACTTTTTCCCCTCTTGCTCGATTTAGCCCGTTTCCGAACTTGACCTGTGCTATCCTTCAAGATATATTTAACCAAATTTCAAGAGTCTAGCTCTTTTCGTTTGGACTGAATCATGATTTCCACAGACGGACGGACGGATGGACGGACGGACATGCTCAGATCGTCTCAGATTTTATCACTGATCAAGAATATATATACTTTATGGCGTCTCAGACGGACATTTCGCTGCGTTACAAACGGAATCACAAAGTGAATATACCCTCCGTATTCTTTTTTGAGGGTATAAAAAACAAAAACTTTGCTTAAACAAACTCTCCCTTTTCAGTTTTACTATTCCATCGCACCTGCAAAATTACCAAAATTCAATTGTATTTGCAACGATATTCTACGTGGAATTTTTGTTTGCTTGAAAACAGGTATATGAAATATGATAGCGTTGCCAGTAGGGTGGCCCGCTATTGTATGACGAAAAACAAAAAAAAAGTATTTAAATTCTATGCGATTTACGAATAATTTAAAAACTAACGAATTATACAAGACCGATCAAGAAAGCTGCAAGTGATTCAAATAGACAAAAAAACACTTCTCTTATTTGATGAACTAATTCGGCATATGCCTCAGATATTATTCGAATATTAACATCTTCAAGTGTTAAACTATTCGTTGCTGTTTTTGCAACAAATGTGAAGGAAAACAAATAAAAAAAGGCTTCTGTTTTAAAAAAGTTGTATATTATAATTTAAAAAATTTCAATTTGATTTTGCTGATATTGTGCAGAATAGACAATAAGCAACTTGTATGTCGATATTAGATCCTAATGGAATAATGATTGAGGCACCAGTGAAATGCGCACCTGCTTTTTTTCCCTAGAAAAATGTGATGCTACCACACTTGCCACAGTTGGTAACATTCTACCAAAATTGGTGATTTTTTTTAGGGTTGGTAACTTGGTAACTTTGTTTTTAAGGCTTGACAAACTATCAAATTAATGCTTTTCTTTTATCATTTTTCCGCATTACTCAACACTGAGAAAAAAATCATTAAAAACAACTGTGTGAATGTGCGCCAAATTGTTCAACGGCGTAATATGCAAATGTCATTATGTTTGGTCAGCAAAAGATTATTTTAAATGACTGCAATATTAAATAATTTATTTAAATTAAATACGGAATTCGTAGGTATAATGAATTGAAATATTTATTTATGTTCTAAAATGAATTAAAACGTTTTATGTTATTTTTTTTATTAATAAAAGTTGTTGTTTTTATTATAATAAAAATAAAGATTTATGTTTTTATAAAAAAAATTTTAGTAACTTTTTGGTAACATTTTCGGAAAATTTTGGTAAAAAATTTTTTTACTCAGTGGCAACCGTGGATGCTACATGTGTGCATATTTGGATGAGAGAAAAAAATTAAAGGCTTAAGTAATACAATTTATTATATATTTACAGTTTTTGCATGTAATATGTAATTTAAACGCCCACTAAAAGGGACGGGGTCTAAAAATGTATTTTTCTGAGTTTATGGCTCCAAACACTTTGGACCCTCTTTGGCATAAAAATATATCATTTGCTTAACAAAATTAAAAGTAAACTTGAAAAATTATGTAGTTTTTTAGAGGTTGGTTTAGTTCGTGTTAGGGGAACTTTTTTCCCTCTGACCCGATTCAGCCCATTTACGAACTTGACCTGTCCTATCCTTCAAAATATATCTATACGAAATTTCAAGGGACTGACTCTTTTCTGAATCGTGATTTCCACAGAGGGACGGACGGACGTGGCTGGATCGTCTTACAATTCATCACTGATCAAGAATATATAGTTTATGGGGTCTTAGAGGGATATTTTGTTGCATTATACATGGATTGACGAAGTGGAGGAGGGGAGGAGGTTTTTGGAGGGTATAAAAAAAGTAGAGAATTTGAAAAGGAAAATTTCGATACCTGCTGAAACATTAAGCAGAACATGGTCCCATTTCTACTAGTGTTTCCTAGTATATAGCAGAGATGGGCTACCAGTATTCACTTAGTGGTAGTGCAATTTTTTTTAAATACCACTAAATGGTTAGTGGTAGTGAAATTTTAATAGCACACCACTAATTATTTAATTTTTAGTGCACTAAAAATCTAGTGCAATCCCATCCCTGGTATATAGTATGTAGTTATCATGATGTTGTTATACCTAAAACGCATCGCTGTATCATAGATGATTGAAAATTGATTTGAGTTGAAAACAATTAAAATAAAATTTATGTAAGTACTTATATTAAAAAGAAAAAGCTTTTTTGGTTTTTAAAAAATTTTGCAAAACAAATTAATCTGACTGTAGAACAACACTTTGAATACTTGAACTCTTTTTTTTTATGTGCCAGCCTAATCTCTACACATACAGCCGTTGCTATACTGTCACTATGCCACTTGTGTTGTTACACAGAGTACTCTCGAAGTGTGCAATGGGTTTTCATAAAGTCTAAATTACCATTCATGTTTTTCATTTTAATACGCCAATTGACTTGTGCGATATAAATTTTTTTTTAATCCTCATAAAGTGGGATTTTTGGCAGTATTGTAAAGTATTGCAATTGTGGATGGTAAATACGAAATAATTAATTTTTTTACACCATAATGATTTTTGCCTTTAATAGAAATACATTTCATTTTGGTAGCATGATTTATATAAAACTGCATTTGATTTGTTTGTTGGCTACTTTACATATTTTCCTTGTTGCGATTTCGTTATTTTCTCAAGAAAACTGCGAGTTTTGTTTTTTTCAAATTTTCACCTTAAAATGTTGTAGCACATGATTAAATACCTTTAAACAAGGTTATGATTCAAACAAGCTTAACATTCATAACGAAACAATAAACAAATAAGTTTTCCATGTTATCGTTAGCTTATTGAATTTCCAAAAATTGAAAACACTAGTGGAATACAAACTATATTTTTCGGCACAAGCGCCTCAAAGCTATTTTAACATTTTGAGAAAATGAAACTTAGGAAATAGTTATTATTTTTCTTCGTAATTATACTTGATAAAATAATCAGTAGAAACTTCACTTAGATGCTCCTTTGACACAAAGTAATATAATAATAAAGTATTTGTATTATTTGCAAGTTTGAACGGTATTGTATTGTAATTTAAAAAAATTACAACTCCGTGAATGAGAACACGAATATACCATATGCGTTTTTGTGTTATGATATTATATTTTTATAATATTTTAAATTGGTAGCAAAATAAAATTAAATTAGATTCATATCAAATACGATTTGTTTTTAGTGTTTTAAAAAATTGCAAAGCCTACTTATGTAATTCTTATGTAATTTTCAAATGGTTTCAAAAGATTATGTTTTTCTGCAATACTGAAAAAGCAAGTCGATTCGATTAGAAGCGTATAAGACTATTTATAGTAGAGATCAATCGAAATTGTATTTAATTTGAAAACAATTTCCTTCACTATTAGCAGAACACGCCACCTGGGTGCTGCTGACTGAAATATTTAATACGAGACTATGAAGCGGAGGAGGGTCCGCAGTTCAACCCCGCGCTCAGTCATGAATATTGTGTCGTATTCTTCTGATCAACATTAGTGGCTGTTTCAGTGATGAAGGAATAGCACTGGTGAGTGAACATAATTGGCAGCAACTGACACTATCATGTACTAAAAGCAGTGTAACAGCACCCTCCTTCGTCGGTCCGGTAGCAAAAAATTAGCCGGCGAAGTAAAAAGGTTGTAATAGCTACAAACAATTCTCTATCTCCTCATCTTTCTATATCTGTCCCCTGAATACTATCCCCTCCTTTCTAGTTCCGGTGCAATGTCTTGCATATGTAGGGGTCATGACTAAAAAAAAATGTGGCGGTTTTTGAAAACAGCTGTACTGCTCTTCTGCATAAACTGGATAATGTACGAGATGTCGATTGTTCCTTGTATTTTGGAATATTTATAATGGATTTCGGAATATAATACGTGAGAAATCTTAGTCTATCAATCTTGGTTGAAAAAAGAATTTGTTCTTACAGTACCAAATACCTAAATATTTTTAAACTAGACATATGCCTTGCTTGTTGCGGATTAAGTATGTCTATATGCGTGCATTTATTGGCTCCTACACCAAATCATCAGTAGACTTCAACTTTAGTCCAAAAATAACAAAATATTTTAGCTGAAGGTCGCAAGTTCGACTCCGCGTCAAGTTATGATTGTGGTGTCGACTTCTTCTGATCCGCATTAGTGGCATGCTTGTATTGGTAGTTGTCGGCATATTTCAGTGACGAAAGCATAGCACTGCTCAATGACCATAACATGATTGACATTTTTGTGTACTAAAGAACAGAGTAACAGCACCCTACTTCGTGGGCTCAAGAGAAAAAAATTAGCCGGCAAAATACTAGATTAAAATAGCTACAAAACAAGTTCTTTGTCATCTTTCTGAGTGCCGGGTCCTATTAAAAAATATCTTAGCTTATTCACAAACTTTCAAAAACCATCTGAGAATTACAAAGAGAAAGCACAGCAGTCTTTGAAATTTTTAAAGCTCCCTCAAACAAATTCTATTCGATATGAATCTATTTTATCCTTCTACCTTCATACAATTAACTTATAGTTTGTAAACAATGAAAGAGTTATTTATTAGTTTTTATTTCTTATTATTTTGAAAAGATGGGTTTTAACAAACAAATATTATTTAAATTATCTAAACTTTCCATAAAAAATAAAAGCAAGTGGAGTAAAAAATAGCAAAGCGATTAAAATCGTTACAATTTTGTTTTTGTGTACGAGTACATATAAAGTTTAATAACGCAAAGTGATTTACACAATTGAATCAATGGCGATGCCTCAATTGTTTAGAATTTTTCTTTTTCATGAAGTTCTATTGCAAGAATAACGAACTTGCTGGTACATTCATCAAATATATATTAGCGAATTCCTAATGCCTTTAAAATGCCACGCAATATCTCAATAACAGCACCGAACTATTATACGCAAAAATACACAAGACATGACTTATAAAAATGTCTGAAGCAATTATAAATAATTATATTTTATTATTTGTTATTATTCTTAGAAAATAAATGTGACGCGCGGTGAGGATGTAATAAAATAATTCCGATAATGTAAATAATGCGACGTTTTGTGAAGATGGTCGGTCAGTAAATTTCTTGATATGCGGAGTGGACGGCCACATAAAGCAAACTTTTCAGTAATAAATTTCTTTTGTCTTTTTGAAACCTTTTTTTAAAATACACAATTTTACATCATTAGTTTTATCATCCAGCACACAAATTGAATGTATTGTCATGCTTTCCATATTATTATTTTCATCCGTAAAAGCAAACAATAAAATAATGAGTAAAAAGAAGCATGAAAAACAGTTGTTTGTGCATTTCAAAGATAATTGTTTTCAAACCGTTTTTTTTTTATTATTGTTGTTTTGTTTGTCCTTAACTTTGGGTATTTGGCAAAAATAATCATGTACATTATGATAACTTTTAGAAAAAATCGAAGGTAAAAAAAACATGGGACATTCCAAATGAAAACAAGAAATTTCAAATAGAAATTGTGAAGTATGATAAAATAATCCAGCGCCGTTAAATCACAAGAACGAGGCGGTCAATTGATATCGCCAAATCGAGAAATTACGAGACCGGGAAATTTCTCAAGCAATAACTGAATTGTTTGATTTTGTTAAAAAATACGTTGCTTTCGTTCAGTTTTTCAAACAGCCAATTCACAAACGTTTGACACAAACAGCTTTAATTGTTGAAAATTTCCCAATTTTTACTAAATAAATGTCAAAGGATGACAGTTAAATTCTTGACATATCATTATTTGACAGCCAATTTACTGCCTAACCTCAAATTTGTCCACACTTTAGATAAAAATAATAAAACTAAATGCCGCGGACTATCAATTCTGCTTTCCCGTAGACTCTGGCTACACTTATTCTAAAAAAAAATTAGTACAGCGAACTTTTTGTGTTGATTTCAATTGGAATGCCTCACATGTGAAAAACATAAATTTTGTTACCGAAAAAGTAGGAAATCTTTTTCAGTTTTAATAAATTTAATATCTTCTGGAGCACCTTAAAATTTAAAACAGTTTCCACAAGTCAAATGTGCTGAAAACAGCTGTTCTGCTCTGCTGTGTAAGTTGAATAAAACTGATGTTGACTTTCCTTTGTGCCTTGGAATATTTACCATGTCTTTCTGAGATTTAAAAATAAATTTCGAACAATTAGCCTATGAATCTTAATTCAATTTAATATAGCAATATAAATGTTCGTTAAAATTCTTACTACATACAAATGTGCTGATATTATAAAACACTTCTAAGTTCATTTTAATGGCCAATTGTGCATTTTAAATTTTTCTAAAAAGGACTTACCTTCGAGCTATTTATGATAAATTATTTGCTTAGAAATAGTTATAAATTTAACTTTATATACTTTACTTTACTTTACTTTAATTTAAATAATTTTTATTATAATAAGTTTACCAGATTTGTCTGTATTTATTGATGAAACTTGGCACAAAATTCATTTAATATAATTGAGTATTCCACTATTTTATTACTTTCTTAAAAGTAATTTTCATGTTTTTCAATTTGACTTGTTTGCACGTATATGGTTTAAAACTAATTCTATTAGCCACAATTAATGGAATGTAGCCATCCATTTTAATTTAGACTAACCTGATGGATTATCCATTTAGTGGTTACAAAACCACCGGTTTGGTAAGACTGTCAGCTGTTAAGGTTGCGGGTACATACCTTGCAACATGTTTATTCAACCAGCCATGTTGCGCTGTCGGTGGCATAGTGTGTAATCGTGTTTATGGTTTAATTTCGAGGTTTCAAAAAATAAAAGTCAAAATATATTGATTTATTTTGGATGCATTGATGTTGGTTGCATAGTGTGAATCGTTTTTTATTGTTTGATTAGTTCAGCTTATAAAAAGCAGGCAGCCTGTGGAAATATATTTATAATTTCAAGGCAAATACAAAATATAGAAATCATGTTGCGTTAATAGTTTAATTATTAGCTGCAGTGTGTTTGTATGTGTGTGTGTGTTCATGTGTGTTTTTGTGTATGTGTGCGTCAAAATATAAATGATAAGCTTGTTGCAAAATGTGTATCTACCATTAAATATTAAATATTTTTCATCTTAAGTGTCATTTGTTTAGTGAAGAGTTTGCCATTTGCGAATATGGATCATTTAATAACAGAAGATAAATAGTTAAAAGTTTATTAGAAATGTGGTGTTCAAAATTGGGCACTTTTCAAGATTTTAAGAAACTGAAAGCGTTACAGATGTGGTCAGTCCAATGCGCTAATGCAATGTACGTCCTGCCAAAAATTTGGCTTCTTCCGGTATTGTGGCGGATAATTCGAATTGACTCTGTCTTACAAGTCATAATGGCGACTTTGAGGATTATGAACTGGTTTAAAAAAGACGGTGTCACAAGCCATATAACACGATAGATTTTTTCTTTATTTCATGACAAGTTTCACATTTTTACGATTTCAATACACCATCATGATCATGTTTTTTTTTCACAATTATAGTTTTTTTGTGCACATTTAATTACTGTTTGTAAAGTGTATAAAATCTAGTTGGTCTAGATAAAAGTGTGTCTCTGTAGAAAAGAAGCTGTTTATGAATCCTCTAACACTTGGAGTTTACAAAAACCCTGTATAAATATTTTCCTATAGCAAACAATTGGCCAGCGAAGTAAAAGGTTCAAACAGCTATAAAAAGTATCATCTTTTTCATTTGTCCCCTAAATACTAACCCCTCTTTTCTAGTTCCGGCGCGATGAACTGCATATGTAGAGCTCATCTTCTGAGTGCTGGTCTCAGTAAAAAAAATAAAAAATAAATATATATATATATAAATATATATATATATATATATATATATATATATATATATATACATATATATATATATATATATATATATATATATATATATATATATATATATATATATTAACTTAGACAACGAGAGCATTTTGTCTAATCCGCTATTCTCTGCAGAGATCCCCTACGATCATTTGTTGGGAGCCATAGAATATGAGGCTGCAGAATACCATAAATGGAAAGCAGGAAAGACCTCATAATATTTTGCTTTTCAATTTTTATTTAAATTATGTCTACTTTAATTTAAATATCTGCTAAAACTAGTTGGTTATTAAAAAAAAAATAAAATAAAATCATGAAAAATTTGCAAATTAAATTTTAATTTCAGAAAAATAATTTCTTCGTAAAATCTTTTTAATATTTTCCGCCGATCATGTTTCCGCTATACTATTTTCTGACAAAGAAAATTTGTCCACCCTAATGTAAATATAAACAACTGTCCGTAGTAAAGACGGACGATATATATCGCGTAATATAAAAGTATTCTAATACCAACAGCAGTTCATTATAAACTTTTAGTTCTTTAAAAACATTTTACTTGAAATATATTTACATATTATAAATATGTACTCGTACATACAAAATGCTGCAAGTACATGCTGTACTTTAATTTGGTTCCTTTGTGCCATAGTTATGGTTCGTTAACGTCTGATTTTGTTGGTCTAGTTGCTCGTATTTTAGAAAATTTGCAAATGGCCAACAGATATTTATGCACTTTAGTCAAATATATTCTCTATCCATTTTCTTTTAAAAATTTTGTTAAATATTTTTTGTCTCTGCTATTCCAAGTATTTGCAAGGACACACTTAAATAAACATTCATATTAAATGTGCTTCATATAACAAATTGGGCGCTTCTTCAATCACAAGCATGAAGAAAAATTCAAATAAATATTTATATGGCAGTAAGGTAAATATGTAAACTGGAATTGCATCGTACTGTTGTGGAAGAGAACGTCAATTTTTTTTTATTCCTGATGTACCATTTAGGAACTGAATTTTAATACTTCATTATTATATTTCTATAGAATTAAAACCACAATTTAGTTGATGTACTATTCACAAAATTTTTTAAATATTTTTGTTGTGCATTTGGTTGACAATTTAAAAAGGAAAATAATTTAATTACCATTATTGGCATAGAAATTTTCTTATGATAACTAACGGAATTGGGAAAAACGTGGAACCCGTTACGTATTCATGTGAAAAGCGCTAGTGTTTTTAGCAATCCTATCAAGTAAATACTTCAAACATAAACAGCTAGTTTCTGGCGATTTGAAATAAATCTGAAAGGTTATTATGTAGTTCGATTCAAAAGGAAAAGCTTTCGAATCTGCATGTTAAAAGCATATATTTTCGAACAATTTCCGATTCTAATCGAACTATATAATAACCTTTCAGATTTATTTTAAACCTCCAGAAACTAGCTGTACGCAACCTGTCACTAAATGTTGCAACAGAACGATGTCGCTAGACATCTCTCTGTGTTGCCATTTAATTTTTTTTTTCGTTTTTTTGTTATAGTTTTTTCCTTCAATTAAATTTGTTCATTCAATTAAAACAATGAAAAATTTATGTATTTTTTTTTTATTGAAATTAATTAATTGTGGAAAAATTGTTATTAATCGATGAAACGATTATTAATCGTCTAAAGAAAAACTTTAATTAATCCAGAAACCGGATTAATTGAATACCCTGCCAAAATCTGTGGAGATGTGAAAAAACTCATAAAAAACTATACAATTAAAAGGTTTTTTTTTGTATTAATTTTAGTTTTAATAATAAATAATTTTTATATTGTCCTACATATTCAGCCTTCAATTTAAAAACATCTTTTTTAATCTGCTACATAAATGGAAGAAGAAAAAATATTATTAATTTAGTGAACAATTTTAATAAAATATTCAAATGAAATAACACAAATCAAAATCACATACTAATTGCTTCAAACACAAAATAAAAAAAGTTGGCGAAAAATAAATAAAAATGTTGTTGTTACTGATTGAATTGCTAAAAAAAATCTTTTAGCTACGTAAAAAAGCGAAAATATATAAATAAAACTGGGGGGAAAAACTATACACAACAAATTTAGTTACGAAAAAACAATTGAACTATAAAGCAATTAAACGTTTAATTAACATTGAAATTCGAGTGTTGAAAAGTTTAATTATTTGATTTTGTATATTTTTTTCACGCCAAAAGGTAAACAGAGCAAAATAAAGCACACAAATATAAACGAGTATAACAACAGCATACACTTTCAATTCAACTCAATTCAATTTAATTTTTTTTTATTTTATTTGCTTGCAAGGAAATGTTATAAAATACTACTCGTGCAAGGTGCATTTATACGCGTATATAGCCATATGCCAACATGACCCTTCACTTCACTTGGAAAATAATAAACAAATATTGTACTAGTGTTGCTATTCGATTAATTCAAATACGAGTATTAAAGGAAACAGCAAAAACTTGTTGATTTTATTGGAACGAAGTTCCTTATGGGACGATGCGGAGGTATACCCTAACCGGGGAAAAATTTCCGTAACGTAAGATTTTTTTTGTTTCTAAATCAGTGTTACGCACCACTACATGAACACATTTACAATGTATTTGAAGCAGCGAAACAACTGAACAGGGTTGGAAAAGTCTGTACAGTCTTACTTTTCATACGCAATCAAATTTTACAATAATATAACACATAAACATACGTTTGTGTAGGAGAAAAAATTCTGGCTACGCTAGTTAGAACTGGAAATATATTTATAAAGTAACTTTTTTTCAAACTACTGAACTGACAGACTAACTAGCTAACGCATTAACAGACAATATACATACGTTATCCATTCCTGATACTCATAATTTGTTTGAAGAAACTTGAAGAGCGCGAGAGAAACAATTTGATGTTTACAGTGTACGTGTTTCAATAAGAGAATGGGCTGCGCAAGCAGAATTTCTTTTCCTATCGCGCGCGATAGGCAAACAAATGCTTGCGTAACACTGTTCTAAATCAATGTTTAAGACGTATGAGTAATACGATTTCATACAAACAAATATTAATCATACGCAGCCATTCCGTGACAGAATTCAGTTTCGTTTGGGAACAAAATTGACTTTGTATTTTCGTTGGCCGGCGAAAAAAAAAATCATAATAAAAAATGTATACCCGAATAATTATTTTCTTTATACCTCGAATAGAACTTAAAATTAATATTTTTATAAAAGCAACTTCGTTCCTATCCGGTGTCCCACGACACCCACACACACTTTTTAAGCAATATTAGCTTGTATAGCAAAAACAATTTATCTGATTTAAAAATTTATATTATATATTACATTTTTAGAATTACTCATTAACGTGAGTTTTTCTAGACAGTGATTTTGAAGTCTTTGAACTAAAACTTTCATCTAAAATATCTTTATTTTTTATATACATATGATTCATCACACATATTTTTGTAGTATTGCCTTAATTTTGTTAAAACATATATAACTCAAAAGGTATTTTCTTGTATATACTGTGTGGCGCAAAACTAATACTCCTATCAGAAAATGGCGCAAAAATAACCTTCCGATGTTTTTTGGCTGTAATTTAAAAAAAAATGAAAAACTTTGATTCTTCTTGTCGATTATTTTTATTTGGTCTTTTAATTTTTTTACATCAAGTCGATAATATGCCACAGTTGATTGTCATTTGTCGCAAAATTTATAGCATATAGCTAATAGGAGGCTTACTTTTGCGCCACCCTGTACATATGCTCAATATAAATTCTTACCACAATAGTGGTGAAAAAAACTATTTAAATTAGTAGCAACAAAGTCACGTACAACCATGTTTGTGTGCGTCGAGTATTTTATGGCGGATAGAAAGAGAACAGCTGATTTTTGTTGTTTTCTGAAAGTTTGTTGTGTAACGAATAAAATGAAGTTTAAAAAATTAACTTGTAGTTTTTCTTAGATTTCATTAGTCCTAATTTAAGGATATAGAGATTTACTTTATATGTAAATATCAACTTGTCGAATTTTAATTACAGTGGTAATCAGACAATGGCCTTAAAAGACCAGTGATATTTACGAGGTTCAAATATAGACCATAGGAGAACTGATGCTGAAAAAGGTGCCCCCATTTTTATATTGTTAAACAAGGTGTCGCTGACACAATATTGAAAAGGCTATTGACTTAAAAGCTCCATGTGCTGATAAAATAAGCAACAGAAAGATGCCTTTACAGCAGCCATATATAGCACAATGAATAATTTCTTTAATTTTTAATGGTATTTTATATGTAGAATACCATCCCCCAAGTTTCAATGATGACACCGTTCTACACACTTTGCACACATAAAGAATACGTTATCCGCCGAAAAATAGTAGTGAATCTAAATAGACAATCGCATTTGTGTAAAATAATTTGTTCTTGAAGAGTGCTTTCAAATAAATTTTCTATGAAAATTATATCTTAAAGAACACTTGAAGTCTACATTATAAATAGGGCGTATAAATAAAATATAAACTAAAAATTTACTCGTGTGTACTATTAAAATAACAATCAACCTTCGGTTAAAAAAAATACGAACTAACATAAACAAACGCCGCTATACGGGTCTTCTAATTTATCCTCTATTTTCACCCCTCACTCTCAGAATCGACCTAACTTTTGCTAAAGTCAATTTGTTCCACAGTGTTATTCTGGTATACATATTTTATTATGATTTTTTTTCGCCGACCAACGAAAATACAAAATCAATTTTGTTCCCAAACGAAATTGAATTCTGTCACGGCACGGCTGCGTATGATTAATATTTGTTTATGTGGAATCGTATTACTCGTACGTCTTAAACATTGATTTAGAAACAAAAAATCTTACGTTACGGACGTTTTTTCCCGGTTAGGGTACCCCTCCGTATCGTCCCATAAAGAACTTCGTTCCAATAACACTGTGGAACAAATTAAGTTATTCGATTATTAGATGCAGAAATATAACATGAATATATATTCGGATAATATACGGCGAAAAAATGCACAACTCTACATACATTTTCATATATACATGCATCTGTATGTGTATAAATACATAAATACTCGTATATAGACGTATTAATTTACGTACCTCTTGCAACTGTACGTATACTTACTGGCCATGTACACAAATCATACTCATACGACCTGTTGTTCCCAGCATAAATTTAAATTCACGTGTTAATTTATTTGACTTGCACACATTCGCCTGTACAATCGGATTCGCTTAAAAGAAAATGAAAACTTACAGAAATTTTGCACCGCTTGTTTGAAATTTTGCATAAAAAAAATATCGGCTAAATATATACATTCACATCTGGGCATATGGACATATGTGAATTTACATATGAGTAAATACCTGTAAAAGAAACAGAAATTATGCTCTATATACGCTGAGAAATTTAAAGAATTGACATACATTACAAGCATTCGCAGTAGGCATTTTTTTAACAATGATCTTCATTTAACTTACACCATCCTGTTGCAATTTTAATTTTGTAAAAATGTTTTGTTGCTTCTGTGTTTCTTTCTTTTGCTGTATTGTAACTCTTGCAAAGTAATTTATTTGCGACACTTATTTAACCCAAAAATTTTCAACAACGTGATTTAATAACACAAGACACAAATAATAAATTGTTGGAAGCCTGAGTGGAAATTATTTCTTAAAAATAACATAAATTGTTTTGTTTGCGGTTCCTTTTGCAAAAACTTTTTATGGAAATGAAAAGTATAACAAAAATTTAGATAATTATTTTAGTTCTTTTTTTAATTTCTAGCATACGAGAGAGAGAGAAAGTAATTCAGTTAGGAGCAAGTAATAACACTTAAAGTAAAATGTAAACAAATTATTCATACTGGCCTTCGAATCCCTTTAAAGTTTTATACAAGAACAATGAGTTAAAAGAACTATAAGTATTTACCTCAAATACACATATTTGCACACTGACTTTTACTTAAATAATTGATAATGTAAGATACAGTTATAAGAAGTCTTTGCACTAGTTATTAATGAAAACATAAATACTGTGTAAATCTTAAATGAAGCTAAAACAATTTTGTATACACAATTTATAATGTATTGCTTTGACTTACTCAGTTCAAAGTCGTTTATACAAAAATATGTTGCTTCAAGAACTAGACATAATTAATAATTAGGGGATGCACACTGTAGTCATAAAGTCATAAAATAATAGCACAAAAATGTGACCAGTGTGAACAATGCGTCATAACTTAGTATGCTATTTCAAACATCGATCAGCTGCTGCCTTGATATGAGCTGAATACATATTTTTGCAAAAACGTTCAGTGGCTGCCAGCTTCGTAAGTTAAACGAGAAAAATTTGTCTCTTGTATATATTTAGTTTTTGCGATTTAGTTCTCTTAGCCGTTTTTTACTCGTGAATCATATATAAGTAACGGCGGCAAACATATACCATCGCCGTCTCACCTAAAGATTTTCAGTCGTTCGACTTAGATCTCTAGAGCTATTTTATGATAAAACAAAAACATACCTGAGTATGAGTGCTATTATTTTATGACTTTTTTGTATGCATCACAACAACAACTTTTTTAAGCTGGTCTAAAATATTATGACTTTATGACAATATGGCTAAATAGCACATATTGTGAATACCCCAAATGAGAGTAATCGTTGTCCATTCTATGTTTTATATAGAAGGAATTGTGGCGCATAATGTTGAAATGTAAGTTAAAATGTTCCTGCTTTTAATTACATTTTAGCTGACAAAGACAAGCAAGTCAAATATTTTAATATTAAATTGAGCCTTCTTATAATAATTAATGCTCAACTATTTTCTGGCAACTTCATTCTTCGAAAATAATTGTTTACTTTTAATTTTTCAACACTTAAATTGCTTCTTTTGTTCTCTTTTCCATAAGAAAAAGCACCAATAGGAAGACATTCACTTTACCTCTAGTAGTTTTATCATTTTCTTACCTGTTTGCGAATGGTCCCTTATCTGTCAAAATCCTAGTTGCTATTCTTTTTAATTACACTAAAAGTAATTTAATCTCAAAAGTTAATTTAAGATTAATTTTTTCTATTGCTATCGTTGAAATAAAAACCTTCAGGTTTTGTGAAATTCACAGCAGACTTTAACGTTCCATTTAAACTAGAAAATTATCCGGCCAAGCGATTAAAAATAAACAAGAAGCAAAAACACTATTCTTATTTTATCTCGTTTTTATTGTTACTTTTCCTTTTGGCAAACTTTTAGGATAATTTTTTTTTTCAAGTTTTTCCACTTTTACTATTTCTTAGTACACAACAATGGCAGATTTTTTTACGCGACTGGTAGTAAAAGTTAAAAATACGATTAAATTTTATACTCATCTTCTATGAATATCAGTAATGAATTTGTAATGAAACAACAACACCATAATATAATTTAAGTATTTTTGTAAAGGCTTTACTCGTAAACATGGATGTAGTTTTATTAAAAAAATAACAATTTTCAGTTCCATAGCATGTAAATAAAAATATCATAAGGCATTTTCTTTCAATTAATATTCATCATCAACATCGAATCCATCATTCGTATTATGGCCACAATCATTATTTTTAGTTAACTCCGTAGACTGCCCCGACAAGGTATTAATAATTTCTTTGGACAACTTTTTCATGCTAAAAATAATAATAAAGGGTATTTCATTAAGTGCTTGCTTAAATTTCCATAAATCAAATAGTGTGTGTACGATGTCATCGAAATCCATTGTTGTTTTGACTTTGAGGACCGCTATTGTTTGCGGCTTATGTGCATAAAGGAAAAGTCTGGCGGTATTAAATCGCACGATCTCGAGAGCCTGTCACATCAACTCCAGGGAAGAAGACCATGCCCTCAAATATTTCGTGTAGCATGACCTTTCTGGCATATAGTTTCCCGTTAACAATTATGGTGTGGACAATGTCGTTCGCCAAGAATTATTAATCTATTGCGTCACCAGCCCAATATCCATACCAAACAGTGATTTTTTGCTATGCATTGGGCTCTTGACTCTCTTATGGATTGATGTCGTCCCTAATTCGATAATTTTGTTGACTCACGTCCCCATTTATCCAGAAATGGGCCTCATCGCTGAATGGGATTTCGCAATAAACAATCGCGCGATACGTTGCCCAAACAGAACACCTATTTTGTTGAAACAATTTTATTATTTTCACGTTTCTTGAATACCACATTTGTGGTATGATGATTTGGCAAAACCGTTTAAATAAATGACAAAAATTTTTACAAAATTTGTGTTAACCGTCGTGGCCATTATCAACTGCCAAAGTTCGAAAGTTCCCGTTAGAAGATCCTATATATCCCCTTTTTTTGCGACTGCAATTTTTGTGTGAAATTCCCTATATATTCCGCAAATCCTTATGATATGTAAATCTAACCACGATCAGCCACAACAAGTCACGACTAATAAATACTCACAAGACAATGACAACAACAACAACAACAGCAATAAAAGTGTTACCAGGGGGCAAATTACGGCACTAGAAATTCGTATTTAATATGTATTGCAATTTCGATCGATATCGAATGCGGTAATTTGGCCCCGGAAGTCGGGAAGCGATTCACTTAAAAGTTGGGACTAATATTAATTCGTACATAACTTTTGTTTTGTAAAGTAGCATTAATTAGTTCAACATTTAAAATAAAATGCAAATCCCTATTTAACCCCTACGTCTTTACAAGCCAACCACTTGAAAATGACATGAACATAAGTTGGAAAAATTTAACATTTTGGCTTCCACCTTTTTTTACTTACCTTTAACATTGTATACGAAAGGGGACATCAAGCCGGACATGGGTGCTCTTGGCTGAAGTAAAGGGTGTTTTTATAAGAGCTTGCTGATTTTAAATTTAAATAAAACATGCCAAATTATGAAATGGAAAAAAAAATTTTTTAATTGGTAGATAATTTCTTGTCATTTAACATTTAAATATAATTTCGGGCATATGGCTACTACGACTATTTTGCACAAAGGTCATTCTGGAGGTCCAATTTTCGACCACCTTGAGGGCGTATTTCAGCAATGACACGTTGAATACTGGTTTCCAAAGCGTCGATCGTTGCTGGTTTATCCACGTAAACCAATGATTTCAGGTATCCCCACAAAAAATAATCGAGTGGCGTGAAATCACACGAACGCGGAGGCCAATTCACCGGTCCATTTCTCGAAATAATGTTGAAATGTTCTTTCAATAAGTCCATTGTTTCGCCCGCAGTATGACAAGTGGCACCATCCTGTTGAAACCACATTTCGTTTACATCCATATCTTGAAGTTTTGGCACCAAAAATTCATTGATCATGATTCTGTATCGATTTCCATTCACGGTAACGCGTCGACCTTCCTCATTTTTAAAGAAATAAGGACCGATGATTCCACCAGCCCATAGACCGCACCAAACAGTACATTTATCGGGATGCATTGGTAATTCTTGAACGGCGTGTGGATAATCTTTGCTCCAAATACGGCAATTTTGCTTGTTGACATATCCATTCAACCAAAAATGCGCCTCATCACTGAAGAGAATTTTGCGGTAAAAAAGCGGATAAACATTTTTAATTGAACACTGTTTTTGAAAATAAATTTCCACGATTTGGAAGCGTTGTTCTGGAGTTAACCAGTTCATGATGATTTGCCAAACAAGACTGAGTAGAGACGTCACTTTAAACTGTCAAAACAGCTGTCAGACAAGAGAGTAATTCGGAAAAAAAAACTTCATAAAAAACACCCTTTAGTAGAACACGAGACTATGAAACGGAGGGTCCTGAGTTCAACCCCGCGCTGAGTAATGAAATATTGTGTTGAGTTTTTCTGTTCAGCATTAGTGCATGGTTGTGTTAGTTGCTGCCAGCCTGTTTCAATGATCATAATTGGCAGCGACTATCACGATTATGTACTAAAAGCACAGTAACAGCACCCTCTTTCGTCGGTCATGTAGCAAAAATTAGCCGGCAAAGTAAAAAGTTTGAAAAAGCGACAAAAAATTGTTCTCATCTTTCATCTGTCCCCTCAATACTATCCCCTCCTTTCTGTATGTAGGGGTCATCCCATGAGTGCTGGTCCAAGATAAAAAAAAATTATTTGTATATCCGGCCATGAATGGCTAGACATTTGAAGCCTACATGCATAGCTTGATGTCCACACCAATTTGATGTCTAGTGGAGACATATAGTAATTAAAAAAAAATATTTATAGTCAAACCTGTGGTGGAAAATTTTTATTCATCTCAACTAATTTTTATATAATATAAAATATTATTTTATGCTTCCTTTTATTTAAATATTTATGTTTAATGTTAATGCTCTATTGAGATATTTCTTATATTCGCCTGGAGTTTTTCTGTCAAAAACTTGTATGTATAAAATAAA